>JAQPPZ010003009.1:1200000-1800000 GCA_028583015.1 Wollemia nobilis
AACAAAACACCAAAATGCACTAAACCAGTTTAGGACACACCATTTAATCCTTAAAAGAGATAATCACGATTTTGTGAATGTGTGTGCTTAATTATGCTTAGTGTAGACAAAAAAAAAAAATCATAAACGAGATAAAAACTTATTTAGATAGCATAGAAGCACCGCAATGGTGTACACCCGCGATCAAGCCCAATCAAGGGAGAAGCTCCGGAAGGTACACAAAAAGCGAGGCACAAGTCGCCTTCACTTCGGTCCTGAGGATTTGGTCATACCGCCTTATAGGTCTAACCTACAAAAGAATCCAATTCGAAATCCTCGGTGGGGTATGCCTATTCAAAGCAGCCCCTTTCGGGAAGATGCCTTACATGTAGACCTTGACATAAATAGAGAATCACCTCTTGAAGTTAGGCATGAGTGGCCACCGCGCGATGAAGCGTTAGACGGGCACACCGTCCATTTGGAGGGGCAACGTGGATATGGCGTCCCTTCTTTACCTATCATCAGAACGAGAGAGACCAAATCCGGAGCGCGGGGCTCCTTACATAGGGTGACCTAACTCTGCCCAACCCATTTACACTCGTGAAAGGGAGTATGAGGAAAGCCATCGCATTCCTCAAGGGAAAAAAACAATGCGGGAACCTTGCATTTCCGCACCGGCAGGATATCATGATCACCCCTTGAGGCCGGAACCTCGAGCACATACCGCCTACCTCGACGGAGGAAGCGACCCCTTGAGATTTTAGAGCATCAAAACCGAGGTAAACCCATAGGAGGAACATTTGAACCTTCGAACAAAATAGGGTAGATCAAATTGACCCGGCTGTCGCCGAGATATACCACCCGTCAAGCCCAAATCATGCGGCTTAAACAAAGTCGACAAGAGATAGAGTATCAATATCGCTTGGATAAAGAACGCATGCAACGCGAAGCGGATGAGTTACGCTATGAAATACATGAGAGGGGGCCAACCCCTCGCATCCAAAGAGATGAACAGTATGAGAGGCATAATCCGTTGGTGCAGGACGGGTCTCCACGACCTCGTCAAGCTCTGCCCCCAAGACCTCATAGATTCGAGAGGGAGGCAACTCCCCGAAACAATGATGGGTACCTTCAGCAAGAGCTTGATCAGGGTCATAGGTTTCGCCTAGAGACTCCTCAAGAATTTTACGAGGAGTATGAACCGGAAGAGGAATATGTTGAAACTCCCCATCAAGGCGGGGAAGGATGCCATTCGGCCACCCCTCCATAGGCCTCCGGTTTACCGTAACTTGCAACAAGAGCGAACAAGAGAGGAAGAAATAAAATCTTTCGATGCATACCAAGCGCTATTGGAGCGTTTGGAGTCTGTGGAGACAAAAGCTGCTGGGCATCAAAAACCCACATTACGTCTACTCCGCAATAATCCGGTGCATCCCTCAGTGCCTACACCTCTTTACCCCGAACACTTCAAGTTGCCTCAATTGGCAGTTTTTAAAGGTGAAGAGGACGCACAGGAACACGTTACACGATTTCTAAGCCAATGCTTCGGCATCCAAGATAATGACGCATTATTGCTTAGAACATTCATAACCACATTCGTAGGCCCTGCCTCGGATTGGTTCACACAACTGCCCAAACACGGCATAAGCAGCTTAGATCAGCTAGTAGATGCGTTTCTTGAACGTTTCGCCTTCAACACAAGGAAGAAGGCATCACTTAGTGATCTTGCTAGCCTTAAACAATTTGAGGAGGAAACAATGGCAGCGTACGGGAACCGATGGAGAGCTTTGCTTTCTAAGTTACCCTACCGTCCTCCCATGTCGGACCTCACGCAAATGTTCGCAAAAAGTTGCTTAAAATCAATCTCCGGTCTATTATTGCTTTGCGACAATACGACAGCTTAGAAGAAGCTTTGGCGCAAGCCGAGTCATAGAAGAGATTAAGATAGGCGAAGGCGCAATTGCCAAGCCTAAGAAGAAAGAGTGGAATAAAACCACTAAAGCTGGGACAACGCAACCACAACACGCTGCGAGTCAACCAAGTTGCGATAAATGTTCCCGTGCACTGTGCAAGAAACGCAGCCTCAAAAGGCTAACTACCGGGCGGTGCCTCACGCTTACGAAAGAGATAACGAGAAGACAGGAGCGATATCAGCAGCGTCGCCCTAGGCGACAATTCACCCCGTATGCGGAGTCTAGGGACTCCTTATTTGACCGCTTGTCAGTGGCAAATTTAGTTACTCTGCCAGAAATCCAAATTTTTGACCCTAACATTCCCAAGCCTAGGGGGTATAGGGAGGAATTGTATTGCAGATTCCATAGGCGCGGAGGACATGACCTAAATGGGTGCTTGGAAATTCAAAGAACTAGTCCGAGGATTTGATCGATAACGAGAACATTGGTCGTGGACAACCCCATCGCACCAAACAACCAACAAATGGGGGTATTCAAGGACCCCTTGCACGCCCACGAGGCACGAGACAAAACCGCTCCAGATTAACGAGGTGCGACAAGATCTTCCCGTGCAAGGATTTGTGGGAATGATTAGCATTGTAACAAGGAACAGAAGATACCCGACAGTTGCCCCGAGGTAGGCTGCGAGGGAAGTTCCGTCGACATCGCAGCCTCAACAACGCCCAACGCAGTTACCTCCGCCTAGACCTGAGGTCACGATACGAACCAAACTCACGCAGAGTTTGCGGACCACGTCGGCTAGGCTGTCCATCTACGAGCTTATTCAACAATCAGCTCCCCATAGAGAAGCTCTTATGGACATTTTAAAAGCCATTGAAGTACAACCCCACGAAGCAAATTCTTTCAACGCCTTCGTGGGACATGTGAAACAATGTACGGAGCCTGTCATCACATTCGAAAGAAGACGAGGTCAAAACGATATCAAATGACATGCCAGATCCACCCTGCACGTTATCGCGCGGGTCAACGGGATCCCGTACAAGAGAGTGCTGATAGATGCTGGCTCGTCCGGTAACATTATAACCACTGCGGCGTTGAAACATTTAAAGCTGCCGACCTCTCACATCACCGCTTCCACGTACACACTGCGAGCTTTTAACGATGCAATTTGCTCGACGGTCGGCACGGTTGTTCTGCCTATCCGGGTAGGACAAAAGTCAATACCCACACTTGTGCCATGTCTTTGGAAGGCGAAATGGCTTATAATATCTTGCTAGGGCGGCCTTGGATCGGGGACATGAAGTGTGTCCCCTCGATCGCACACCGGTGCTTGAAGTATGCCTATGAAGGGCAAATACATGTAGTCCCAATGGACTTAGAGCCCTTCAAGTATTGCAATGCGGTACAATTCATACCTCAATCGACCCTCCCTTCAACGCATTTGGATTTTCAATTAAATCCATCTAAACGAGGTCCAATACCGCGAGGCACCACTGGTGGCCAACAAGGCAAAATCCCGACCGGGTGAGACTTCATCACCTACTCCTTCATCATCAACACCACCTATCGTGGCCCAACAGAAGGACAAGGGAAAGCAAATCATGGAAGAGGTTAAGCCTCTAGAAGAGGGGTTGCCCACGATTTCAACGATATCAACGGAGGAAACACCCAACACAACACAAACCAAGACTCCTGAACAACCAAACATGGAATGGACTCAGGAAGGACTACCGTTTCCTCCCACCCAATCATCAACAATCCATTGTTGAGATGGCCGGTACGGGCACTGGGGAGTACTTAGTGCAAAATGTTGTGGCAACCCCCACATTGGAGTCGGTGCAGGACATGGGAAGACCTCGCCTTCCCATAGGGACAATTGTTCCACTAGGCTACCCTCCCAACCGGACGAATTTTGTGTATGGGGGCCTTGATCATGGTTATGAACCATGCGAACAAAAGGAAACAGATGAAGAGCCTTTTGTCGAAAACATCAATTATCTGTCGAACCCAGAATTTGCCCTAAAATATCTCGAACAATGCAATTGGCATGGGTATGGGCTAGGCGAGATATGAGCAAGGGATGCGGATCCTTTGCCAACCAAGATATCAGATGCCATATGACAAGTCGGGGGTAGGGTTCAACCATCCCCTGCCATTAGACATCTTGGTTGAAAATATGCAAGGCCTAGAAATAGGCAACAAGGGGGGATTGGCACAAGACCCGTACGCCAATCCAAACACAGAATACACATTAGGGGATTATCTCCCATGGTCTAAAAACACCCCTGGAAATAGCAATAATCCCTCTCCTTTGCTAGAGAGAGGTGAAAGTTCAGAGAGCAATCCTCAAAGAGAACAACAACGGCTTCCAGACATTTTTTAAAGCTGTTCCCCTTAGAGGTTCCGAGACGAAATAACACGGTCTCAAAAGAATCGGGTCCCTCCACTAAGAGTGGAACAACCGCAATGGGACCCAGATTAATTCACTGGAGCAGGGAAGAGTCCTCAACATCGCAAGCAACGAATGCTGAAGAGGATGAACAATTTTGGATCTATGAAAGCGATTCAGAAGACGAAACTGAAATGGACTATCTCAGACATGCGCGACGACATCACCGCGCTCTAACTCATGAAGATCTAATGGGACAAATGGGTATACGGTTAGGACATGAATGGCACGTAGACCCAGCGAGGTGGGACCAAGTGTTAGGCCTATGGCTCCAAATTCAAGATGAGCATCGTCCACCTCGAGATCCCATCATGACAGCAGTGCCAAGGGAAGACCCCGCCTTCCTTTTCACACATAGAGATGAATTTGCACCTAGAGAGGATCCATTCGTGCCTGTTCCCGTAGAGCCAAATCCAGAGTATAGGGAACATCTAAAAGAATCAAGTCATCACACCCGTGGTTACGGAGACCAAATTCATTCCATCCACATGATCTCCATTGATTTGACCGCACCCATCCGCAATCCGACCGATCCATCACGGTCATTGCATCTAGACATGGATGCCATCGGCTGGGATCGCATCCATTCACCATTGTCACCATCAGAGTACTGGCCTTTCGGTGAAATGCTTCATTTTACCCAAAGGACAACTCGGGATATTTTTCAAGGTGAAGAGGGACCCGAGGTTCCAAACGTAGATCTTAACTCGGTTGATGATATCCATTTAATCCCAACTCCACATCGGTTGGAGGACGGATCCCACATGTCGATCGAGGAGACGGCGACGTGAGACATCGGCACGAGATCCAATGAATCCACGGATTCTCAAGGCTGGGGTAAGCCTTTCCCCCGAAGAGCAAGCCGATTATATTGCCCTTCTCAAAGAGAAGAAGGAGGTTTTTGCATGGTCGTACAAAGATATGCCGGGACTAGACCCGTGACTAGTCATGCACAATTTAACGCTTGATCCGAAAATCAAGCACTGTAAAGCAAAAACTAAGAAAGATGCACCCAACGGTGGCCTTGATGGTCAAAGACGAATTGCAAAAATCTGTTGGATGCACAATTTGTCATCTGCGTGGATTATCCGCCATGGTTGTCCAACATGGTTCCCGTCAAGAAGCCCGACGGGAGGATTCGCATATGCACCGACTTTCGAGACCTAAACAAAGCGAGTCCTAAGGATGATTTCCCCTTGCCAAGCATCGACGCATTGGTAGACGCTACGGCGAGGTCACGAAATGCTCTCCCTAATGGACGGTTTCTCGGGATACAATCAAATTCGTATCAATCCCGAAGACCAACTCAAAACGGCATTCACAACGCCTTGGGGGACATTTTGCTATAAGGTCATGCCTTTTGGCCTTAAAAATGCTTGGCGCTACATACCAACGTGCTATGACGTATATCTTCCATGATTACATGCACAAAACTTTGGAAGATTACATGGATGATTTGTTAGCCAAGTCTCTCTTGCGCTCGGATCATCTCGGTGACTTAAGCAAGATTCTCGATCGCCTCATAGAGCATAAGGTCGGACTGAATCCCAAGAAGTGCGTGTTCGGCGTCACATCCGGAAAACTCTTGGGTTTTATAGTATCAAAGAGAGGCATCGAAGTGGACCCAAACAAAGTCAAGGCAATCCTTGAAATGGCTCCCCCAACCACTATCAAGCGGCTCAGAAGTCTGCAAGGAAAGGTCGCATCGATTAAACGCTTCATAGCGCAATTATCTGAAAAGTGCCGACCAATGAACAAATTATTGCACAAGGGGGTTACATTTCACTGGGATGACGAGTGCCGGTCGACCTTTGACGAAATCAAACAATACTTGGCTTCGCCGCCGGTATTGGCACCGCCTAGACCAGGTGTGCCGTTCTACTTATACATCTCGGCTGCGAGGTGGCATGGGCGCAATGCTAGCCCGGAAGAATGAACTTCACAAAGAACAGGCTACTTACTATCTTAGCCGCACCACAGTCGATTACGAACTTAACTATGCATACGTTGAAAAACTGCGCTTGGCAGTGGTGTTTGCTACCAAAAGGCTACGCCACTACATGCTGAGCAACACTACGTATGTTGTGTCTAAGGAGAATCCATTGCGATACATGATGAGTCGTACTTATCATAGTAGTCGCACGGCGAAATGGATCATGTTGTTGACGGAATTTGACATTGAGTTTATTGGGCAAAAATCTATAAAAGGACAAGTCATAGCCGATCAACTAGCGGAGGCTCCTCTTGAAGACGATCAGCCTCTAGTCATAGAACTACCCGATGATGGGGTCTTCCATGTCTCAGAATCGCCAGATTACGAAGAGCCTAAGTCTCAGGCCGACATAACCTTATTTTTTGATGGTTCTAAATGCGAGCAAGGTGGTGGCGCGGGAATTGTATTCTTCACACCGTAGGGCGCTCCAATGCCCCTGTCATTTAAATTAAACTTCCAGTGCACCAACAACAATGCGAGAATATGAAGCCTTGCTCCTAGGTCTTCAAACAACAATCGCCATGAACATCAAAAGACTGAACATCTTTGGTGATTCGTTGTTAATCGTCAATCAAGTCAAAGGGGTATATCAATGCAAATGCCCGGTTCTAAAGGCCTATAAAGCCCTCGTGGATAAATTCCTGGCAAAACTTGAGTGGTATGACATCGAGGCACTCCCTCGATCATCGAATCGTTTTGCGGACACAATGGCCTCCTTGGGGTCACTAATCCCGCAAGACCTTTTCGGTGATATAACAACCATTCGGGTCAAAACCTTATCGCAACCCGCGATGGAGCGCGCAAGCTCAGACTTGACGCCAGGAGTCCACATGATCTAGATCGAACCATCTTCGGATAAGTTCTTTCGAATCCGAGACTATTTGAAACATGCCAAGCTGGGGGTCTTTGTTCTCCCCCACTCCCATTAATAGCAACACAACGCTATTCTTACAAGTTCTATCCCAATCGGCATTTGTTAGGGAAGAACTCCAAAAGGGATTGGCTGTTCAAGCTGTCGAGGTATCCGATCAACGGGATTGGTATTTACCCATAAGAGACTACCTCAAGTTAGGTAATCTACCCTTTGGATTGACGCACGCCGCAAAACGAACATTCAAACAGAAAGCGGCAAAATATGTCTTGATAGGAGACATTTTGTATCGTCGCAGCTACGACGGAATTCTTCTTCGTTGCTTGGACCGGCAAGAGTCCACTTGGGCGATCACCCAAGCGCATGACGGTACATGTGGCGGCCACTTCGGTGGTATGGCCATTGCAAAGCGCATTCTTCGCATGGGCTATTATTGGCCATCTTTAGAGCGAGATTGTTGCGCGTATGTCAAGAGGTGCGTAAAATGTCAACATCATGCCAATTTGATGCACGCACCTTCCCGGGCCCTACAGACAGTCCGGTCTGCTTGGCCATTTTCACAGTGGGGCCTCGATCTAATCGGAAAGATCTCCCCTGCATCGTCGAGGCCGTCACACGTTTATCATAACGGCCACAGAATATTTTACCAAATGGGTGGAAGCAATTCCGTTAACCTCTACGACGGGGACCCCGCATTGCGGAGTTCATTTTGCATTACATCATATGTCGTTTTGGTATTCCATCCAAAATAATCTCGGATAATGGGCCATCATTCAAGAACAAAGACGTGCGTGCTTTAACCACAAAGTACAAAATTCAGCACGGCTTTTCAACACCCTATTATCCGCAAGCAAATGGGCAAGCGAGAGGCGTCAAACAAAATGCTAGTCGCCATCCTTAAAAAGACCGTCGCAGACAGTCATAAGGATTGGCACATACAAATCCCACTTGCCCTTTGGGCTTATCGCACTAGCATTCGGACGCCCATTGGGGCAACTCCGTTTTCACTAGTGTATGGCTCAGAGGCAGTAATGCCTCTCGAGTTGGAAATTCCTTCCCTACGCATATCAATGCAGGAGTTCATCGATGATAACACTGCGCGGCGGGGCCCGATTAGACCAGCTTACGTTGCTTGACGAACGACGCGTTAATGCTCTCGAGCACTTACGTATCTATCAAGAGCGGCTTAAGAGAGCTTACAACATGAAAGTTCACCTAAGAGACTTTCGGGTTGGTGATTTGGTTATGAAGGAAAACCAACAAAACTCTAATTTTCCGTCCCATATGAGGGAAAAATTCATGGCAAATTGGTTAGGTCCTTATGTCATTGATAGCAAAATAGGATCGGGAACGTACAGGCTAGCTTCTCTTGACGGTATCAAGGAAACAGAACCCTTGAATATCAGTCATTTGCGACCATTTCATATCTAAGAAAGCCATATACCAAAAAAAAAAAAAAAAAACTCCAAGGATTATCGCAATCTCTTGGTCACCCAAAAAGCTCCAAGGATTATCGCAATCTCTTGGTCAATCCAAAAAGCTCCAAGGATTATCGCAATCTCTTGGTCAACCAAAAAGCTCCAAGGATTATCGCAATCTCTTGGTCACCAAAAAGCTCCAAGGATTATCGCAATCTCTTGGTCAACCCAAAAAGCTCCAAGGATTATCGCAATCTCTTGGTCAACCCAAAAAGCTCCAAGGATTATCGCAATCTCTTGGTCAACCCAAAAAGCTCCAAGGATTATCGCAATCTCTTGGTCAATACAAAAAGCTCCAAGGATTATCGCAATCTCTTGGTCAAAAAAAAATCAAGAAATTCAAAAAAAACAAAACAACAAAAATCATCAAAAACAACAAAGATTTGCATCTCAATTCTAGGCATACTCAAATTCATCAAAAACAACAAAACACCAAGCATAACTTTTACCACACTACGGTCGGTGGTACAGGAATGTACCAAGAGTTTCAGTGATTCGGTCATCATTTTCCTCTTTAGCCATGTAGTGTATCAAGTCGAACAGATTTTACGAAGGTAGAGTCATACTTGAAATACACCTTGTTACGTAACATCCCAACACAAATCAAAACACTAAAATTCCCAAATTGTGTGAACGAAAGATGAAACCTGCAAAATAATCTAGGTCACCACAAGCGAAACGGTTATCTTGCTCATCCCCCTGTGCGAATGACCCCTAGAATGCTGAGAGTTGGCAAAAGGACAAGCATCCTCCCTACCCAATTCCCTAAGAATCCCTAAAGTTCTCAAAAGTTGCAAAACACAAAAATTTGCAAAATGTCAAAACTCCAAATTTGACAAACTATAGTGCACACATCAAAAGGCACAAACAACAGTGATTTTCGTCACTCCATATCCCCAATCCCTTGCTCAAAAAAAAAAAACAAAAAAAAATCAAAATAAACAGTGATCTCATCACTACAATGAGCAAGTATCCCAATACAATTGAAGAAAAGAAGGGAGTTGACCTTGAATCCCTGGAACTCTCGGCATTCTATAGGTCATAAGGCAAGCTTCAGTACCAATTTGGTTGATAGCCTATCGGTAATGAAGTAAACCTCCCGCATGACGATATATCTGTCACATTAACTTGCGTACGGATCAATGTTTGCATGTGGATGAGCTAGCTTATGGCATCCTGGATTACACCGTAGATTAATCTTAGTACATACAACAAAGGAATTCGTGGAGCTAATTAGGTGATCCTCGGTACGGAGTTCGGTTGAAAGCCCATCTGGCACTGGCGGTATCCTAACAAATACCACTAAATGAACTCAATTGCACACACGGGGATGTTAAATAACTCGGTCAAAAATAAGTCCGATTCATACCTTGTTCAAAAGTCTTGTAAGATAAAGTACAGTCATGGATGGTGAGTTAAAAGCGATTTGAATCTCAGAAAATCTTACATTCATTCCAAAACCATCTGCGCTACTTATCATCCTTATGATACCATCAAAAAATACAAAAAAAAAAAAACCATGTAAATAAAGAGCTTCTTAAACAATAACGGTGCAATCATCACAAATATCATTCATCCATTTCACCTCGCATATCACATAGACATCAAAAACATATACATTTATCATAACATCTGCATTCATCAAAATAAATAAACATGCATAACAAAAAAATCACATCATCACATGTACAAAACCAAAAATAAAACCGGTATATATATATATATATATATCGTCAAAAAGATGCCCGTAGGCTACAAAACCGGTCCTCAGACCCCGCAATCATATCCAAAAACCCAACCTAAGGCGTCGACCACCATGATCACGCAGGATCGGTGCGACGGGAACTACCCCCATGGTGTGGGTCCTACGGGACCACTGCGGGGCGGCTACTACTAGCCCCCGCATCATGCCTGCTACCACCCCCTCATCTAACCGCTGCGACGAGATGATCTTGCTGCTCGATCAAACTATCCCTCATCCGTCGAGAAGATCTGCGATCGAAGGCTCGGGAGCCGCCCGCCAAGGTGGATGACCTCCCTCTCCAAGTCTATCCAGTATGAGACACCACTCTGCCTCTCGTCGATGATAGATAGACAATGCATCATCGCGCTGCGCCAAAACTCTATCCCGCTACGCAAGCGAGCCCGAGAAGATCCCTCTCCAGATCCTGCATCCATAGCAGCTCTGTAAGTCGTGCAACCTCAACGCCTACATCCGACCCCACCTCCTCTGTATCTGTCGGACGCATAGGACTCGCGGGGACAGTAGCCTGCTCAGGCTCCAACTGCGCCTCCACATCCTGCATGTCCGGCCGCTCTGGAACACCCAAGCCCACATCCTCATCTCCCACATCCACCATATCTGCATCATCCAACGGCCCCCCCCAATCACCCCCTGCTGCCTCAGCATCCTCCACTGCCGCCTCCGTGCCTCCCAGTGGCCCCTCTCCTCTCCAGCGCCGCAATACCCACCACGAGTCATACTCAGTGGTAGTACCGACGTCATCCACATCCGGGACCTCAATCACCGCATCCGACTCCTCGCCCAATGGCACGGTGACCGGTGGCTCCAGATCCCTCTCATCTCCCCGACGTCGATAGCCTACGGGCTCACCAGGCAACCCCTGGCGCACCCCAAACTATCGTGTAACCCGACGGTACGGAAAGAACTCATGCTCCGTCCCGTGCCGCCCAGTCAACCATCGCTCCCTCCGTACCCGTCGGAGCCACTCTCCAGCCTCAGGCCAGGCTGGACAGTCCCGATAGGGATGCCAAAACACCTCCCCTGGAGTGAGCCGAGAAAAGGCATCAATGTAGTGCTCAACGGCACCTGCCCATCGCCGACTCTGCCCCTGCTCCGTAGACCGTCGCCACAAAGCTGCATAACCAATCTCCTCATCCTCCATCACCGCCGAGTCATCCACGGTAACCCGGTAGGCCTCTCAACAACTATGTGCTGCCAACCCCAGCACTGCAACAAAAAACTGCAACTGACACCCTTCCGTTGTCGACGGCGGACCCCGTACAGACTCCCGTAAAGCTGTGCCAACAAAGTCTGTCCCCATCTCAGAATCAATGGTGCCTCTATCGGGCACTCTGCCAACTGCCACACCAAATCCAGTAGGTTCCACGGGAACCTCGCGCCTGACGAATCAGGGAGAAGAATGTTAGAAATGAGGCCCATCAAGAATGCGTGCCTCACTCCTAACACCCCCTCTCCTTCCACCGGCTAACCAAAATCCCGCCGGCCTGGCAATCCGCCTCGGTTGTCTCCATGGGTCTGCTACACCCGCTCCCCCCATGCCCAAAACATCTCGTAAGTATAGCAGTCCGCTGATCAAACGGAGATGTCCTAATAGGCAGACCATCTATCGGAATCCGAAGTAACCGATAGACGTCCTCAAGAGTCACAGTCATCTCCCCTGTCGGGAGATGGAAAGTATTGGTCCATGGATCCCAAAGCTTGATCAGGGCTGTCAGATAGGCACGATCCGAAACCACGAGGCTCCGGTCGAGCCACAGCTTGAGCCCAAGGGCATCAAGCCATTCCCAGTCATCATCGGTCAATGCCAACCGCGCCTCAGTAAATGCAGCGGGTACACGGTACCGGCTCCTAACAACCTGCAAGCAAAAAAAAAAAATATAACAGATCAAATTTTTAGTTCTAGGGTTTCTAAGCTTAAATGTTAAACAAAAACATCACAAAAAAATATTAAAGTTTTGAAAAGCGTCAACACAAAAACAATGCATTAAATTAAAGCAAAATAAACTCTAGGGTCACTTACAGGTCTCGCCTCGGCTCCGCCGCTCGAACCAGTTTGTGCACTCATGATGGCAGAGAGAATTCCAGCGGCGCTTCGCTCGCAGATTACCTCCTCCTCCCGAGCTCCAAAATCGCAAGAAAAAAATGACACAAATGAGCCCAAAATCAAGTTTTGGCCATTAAATAAGCCTTTTGCACTGGAATTCATCCTTGAGTGGGATGAGCGCTCTGATTAGCGCTCGTCCCACCCAGGGACGAATTCTCCAGCTGGAATTCGTCCCACCCAAGGACGAATTCAGGCCAGCACAAAAAAAATCAAAAAAAATGACTAAAAATGCACTAAAAACAGACAATAAAATTGCCAGACGAGATTACTACTGCATGACAACAAGGGCATACAAAATCGACATTGGAGTCACAAATTGTCACTATCATACTCCCTAAGAAGGCTACCATAGCCGGACCGCTCCACGGGAAGACGGATTTTAGACAATTTCATCCCCAAACGACATCACCAAAAGGGTCAAAGCCCACTCAAAAACAGTACAAAATTCAACAAAAATACAAAAAAACATTGCCAGACATAAGTGCTCTTGCACTTAACCTCTAGGCAAAGAAAATTGATGTCGAGGTCCAAATTATCGCTCTCCTACTTCCCCAAGAAGGCTACAATAGCCGGACCGCTCCACGGGAAGTTAGATTTTCGATGATTTCACCTCATTACGGCATCACCAAAAGGGTTAACACCCACCAAAAATAGGTCCAAATGTTGGAAAAATTGCACACGCTTAACGGTAAACCCTTTAAAGGCACCCTTGCACAAGTCATCTTGGGTCAAGCGACTCGTCGCTTCTCTCACGAAGGTCATTCCCTCATCGATTCGTCGCTTGAGGGGGTAGTCACACTTAGTCACCAATCAACAATCACACACCCAATTAAGGAAAACGACATGCATTCAAAGAATCATTGACAAAGACAATCACGCTCCTGGCTAGGGCGATAAACAAGCAACAATCAAATCAATCAAACACTTGGCATTTCGTGAATCATGAACACAAGGTTCCCCACGAGGATAAAAATGCCCTTTGCTTGTTCATGGTGATCAATGTCTAAGTTCAAGTCACACCTCAACAAAACAGGTTAATACTTGAAATCAAATTCCTTAGCTCGTCAGAAGCAAGGATTCAAGAATGCATGCCCTTTCCATACTTGGGGCATCAAAAGTTGGTTAGGTTACCAAGAAACCCTAATCATTAGTGCTTTGGTTATCTATTTTTGCTCAGCACTGCGTCACCCATAGCGCTTCCCAAAAAGGGGCATCTGTAGACACCAAAACAGCACCAATCCGATTATGTGATTGCAAACACTGATCGCTTTGACAAACACAGCCCCCAGGGCAGCCCTCAGAGGTTAAACAGTGGTCTTAACCACTTTCATAGCAATTTTGTAAGGTCAAGAAGCAATTTGGCACACTTGGACACTTTGCCCGGTATTCGTCTCACCCGGGGACGAATTCAAAATAGAATCCGTCCCACCCCGGGACGAATTCTGAATCCGTCCCTGGGTGGGACGAATTCTAAGCAACGGGCAAAAAGACAAATGGTGCCAAGTGGCAGCCCGAAACGATCGATTAATGACTCCTGCCTTGCACGCGTGTGTAGGTGGACGGAGGGGCCGTTAGAAGACTGTCACAAAAGACATTTACCAAAGCTCAAGTCAATGGAGGACTCCCCTCCCTCATGGGAAGACAAGAGTGCCACATGGCGCCTATGACCAACACATGGCATTTGTGCTTCCCTCCCAAAAGATACCCCATGGGTCTATAAAATGTGGGACTTTTCTCACCCAAAATATACAGGTTGAAGGAGTTTTCAAGCAACGAAGTGTTGCCGAGTTGAAGACCCACTTGCATCCCTTTTGGTTCACCTTCCCACATCCACCAATCTCTTTTGCAAGGGAGGTTGTTGGGTGGCCTTTGGAAGCTCGAACCTGACCCAAATCCAACACATGGACACAAGAACCAACCAATTCGCCGACCCCCAATCCTAAGAGGTTTTGGGCCCATCCCTGGTGGATTGGCTCCAAAATCAAGTGCCAACGGTGGGAGGCCCACTTGGGCACCCCCGCACCTCCCAAGTCCTATTTTAAGTTTTAGAGCATTTTAGATTACTTTTCAGATTGCATTTTGTGTTATTAGGTTTGATTAACCCATAGCTGCAATTTTGTAACTTTTGGTCAGATTCTAGTATGTTTTGTGTTGCTTTGTTGTTTCGCTGACTTGCAGGTGTCGAGGTCAAATTCCCGAGGGTGGAGGCCAAATTGGGAGAATCCGACCATCTGGGTCGTCCCAAAATGGCCCCAATTACATAACCCCCTTGTTTGCAGGCGTTTTGCAGGTCTCGGGATCCGACATTGGAGCGGCGACGGGTCGGTTTCTTCAACACGGAAGAATTCGTCCCACCCGGGGACGAGTTGCGGTCGAATTCGTCCGCCCGGGGACGAATTCCGGTTGAAGGTAGATTGGCCAGTTGTCTCGGTGGCGGTGGCCTTACGGTAACTTTTCTTATCTTCTGTCAAGTTTTGAAGCCATTTGGACTCACTTGTAATTCTTGTTTCGGGCAAATGTTTACATGCATATTTCGTTAGTTTTAGAGAACAAACACTTTTCATTTGCGGCGGATGCTACGACATCTTGGTTGTTTCTTTGTTCGCGGGAGAAGCAGCGGAGGTTAAGAACTCATCGACATCAGCGGCGGCATCATCTTGGCCCGCCCATTGCAATCGTGGGCACGCGGAAGGAGGAAGACTAAGTCGCACATTGTAACAAAGACAAATTTAACGCTCCTAGCCCCTAAAAAGGGAGGAGACGTCTATGTAACCGAGGATAAGATATTTGAATAAAGAGGGCTGTGATTTCTTTACATCTTTTCTTTCCTTTCCAAATTGTCTCTTTCCTTTGTTTTGGTGCATAAGGTTAAAGCGTTACATTTCGTCTTACATTGCATAATTAGTGTTTCCTTTGCCCGGAATCTCGTGCTTTCAGCGATATCATGACCCAAAGTGGAGAGAGAAAGAAGAAAGGAAGAATGTTGTGATATTGTGACATGTCGCAATTTCATGACCCAAGAGGCGAGGAGAAGGCAGAAAGGAAAGATGCCACGATATCGCGACATGTCACGATTTCACGATCGAAAAAAAGAAATAAGGGCTAGAAAGGAAGATGTCGTGATATCATGACATGTCATGAAATCGTGACCCGAAGGAAAGGAAAGACAGCGAGAAAGAGAACTGTTGCGATATCATGACATGTCGCAATTTCATGACCCGAAGCAAAGGAAAGGTAGCGAAGGGGAAATATGACGCGATATCACGAGATGTCACAAAATCGTGACCTGAAGGAAAGGAGAGGCAGCGAGGAGGAAAATGTCGTGATACCGTGACATATCACGATATTGTGACCCGACTAAGAGGAAGGGCAGTAGGGAGGAAAATGTCGTGATATCACGACATGTCATGATTTCATGACCTGAAGGAAAAGGATGCAACAAGGAAGAGAAATGTCACGATATCATGATATTGTGACATGTTGTGATATCACGACATACTGTAGGTTCAGTATTCGAGAAGGCACATGTTACCAGACAGTGTTTCTCGAGGTGGTCAAAGGTCTCATTAATGCAGGATTGCTTGCCCGATAAGTTTGCTAAGCATGGTGGCAACTCGACTACTGTGCCCAGAGGTCAGAGATGTTCAGATGGCTCATGAATGCGTGTTTCCATGGCTAAATCGGTGTCAGTTTCCAGTGAAGATAAAATATGAAAGGTAGATTGTATTCTTCATAGGAGCACAGGCAGATCGTCGAACGTGAGGTAGCATGCATCAGGCTAAGGAAACTACACCTGCAGGCTAGTGTTGTAAAGAAAACTATGCCTACAGGCTAGTGTTGTAAATGGATTTTTGGTGAAGAAAATAGAAGATTGGAGTTTGAAATTTGGCCCCCTCCATCAAGTGGTATCATAGCAATAATTCCTGAGTGTGTAAATAGATCATCGAAAGTGAGGCATTTTACACCAGGATCTGTGGAAGGGTTGTGATATGAGAGGAAAGCAAGATGCCTCCATGAAGAAATCATGGTGGTGGAAGAAACATGGTGCCAACGAAATATTTCAGAGCTTTGCAAAGGCAAGTTCAGGCCCTACAAGAGGAGCTACATAGAGGACTTGAACCCCGAGGGGAAGAAGGAATTGAAGATGGGTTTGATGAAGAAGAGGACCAGTTTGAGGAAGAGGAAGAGGCTGTAGATCCTACACAAGCTAGGTTATACAAAGCCATCTCCCATATTGGAAAAAAACCAAATATGGAGGTTTTTTTGTATTCTAGAAATCTTGATCCAGAGGATTTGATTGACTGGATCAATTATTTGGAAGAATACTTTGAGTATGAAAAAGTTAAAGATCCTGATAGGGTCATATTTGCCAATACTAAGCTAAAGGGTCATGCCAGTATATGGTTGAAGGGAGTACAGCTGGAAAGAAACAAAAGAAGAAAAGAGAGAATAACAAGATGGGAGAGAATGGTAGATAAGCTGAAGAGACTGTTTATCCTTGTAGATTATGAATTGGATCTGCTAAGAAAAATGTAGAGTTTGAGACAGTCAAGAAAAACTATCAAAAAATACGCAGAGGAGTTCTATAATATCTCCATCAAAATTGGCCATTCAGAGGCTAGCAAAGAGAAGGTAGCCCATTATATTAATGGGTTACGAGCAAGTATTCAAGAAGAGTTAAGCCTGGTTAGGATGACCACCATAGAGGATGCTTACCAGTTTGCTCTGAAGGTTGAAGAGAAACTGAACAGAAGGTTTGAGAGCAAGCAAAGAGGAAGAGGTCATGGTGGAAGGACTGGTGGAAGGACCAGTGGAGAAAAATATAAGGACTAGAAGAAGGTTGGTGAAACCAATAATACCCAAAAGCAAAAATATGAGAACATCTACCAACCCCGTAACTAGAACAATGGTTATCCGAGGGGGAGGGGCAGATCTGGATGTGGATTTGGAAGAGGATGATTTCATGTAACTTGTTTCCACTATGGTGAAGAAGGACATCCAGCATTTGAGTGTCCACAACATCACAAAAAGATGAATAAGAGACCTGAGGGTCCTGCCAGAGCCGCTATAGTAGATGAAGATGTTGAATCAAAAAATTCTAAGGAGGCAAAGAGAGGAGAAGTTATGTTCACCAGGAGGACCCTGTTAAATGAGGAGAAAGGATCAGACCAGAGGAGGAGCCTATTCCACACAAGGTGCAAGAGTTCGGATAAGGTCTGTAATGTGATTATAGATAATGGTAGTACTGATAACTTGGTCTCTAAAGAAATGGTTACTAAGTTATAGCTAGAGAGGAGGAGACACCCGCATCCATACCAAATTGTGTGGTTGTGAAAGGACCATAGGACATTGGTCAATGAATGGTCCTTGGTCAAATTTAATATTTGGAATTACTATGATGAGGTCCTATGTGAAATCCTGCCTATGGATGCTTGCCATTTTTTGTTGGGAAGACCATGGCAGTTTGATCGGTGTGCAGTGCATGATGGTCACGTCAACACTTACTCAGTGATGAATAATGGAGTGCGCCATAAGCTAAAGCCCTTTAAGGTGGTAGATGAAGGGGTATGTAGCAGCACTAGAATCTATTTGCTGAAGGGGATGGATGAAAAGAGGTTACTGACAACAATGATGGTAGAGGTTGAAGAGGTTGAAGACTTTGCAAGTTGTGAGAAGGTGACAAAATTATATAGAAGTGAAGGTCACTTCTCAATCCACCTCGTTTGTCTGATGCAGGAGCATCCAGTGGCAGTAGAGCAATCGTGCATCAAAAAAAAAAATTCCAAGTGTTTGCCTTGGTGTTGCGATATCACGACAGAAAAAAGTGTCGTGATATCGTGATATGTCACATTTTTGCAACTTAGGGATGAGAGAGAAGGCACAGAGGAGAAATGTCATGATTTCGTGACATGTCACAAAATCATGACCGAAGCAGGTGAGGGAAGGTGCCCGAAGAAAATGTCGCAATTTCGTGACATGTCATGAAATCGCGACCAAATCAGGAAAGAGAAGACGTGGAGCAAAAATGTCATGATTTTGTGACATGTTGTGAAATCACGACCAGAAGGCGAGAGGAAGCGCAAGAGAGAAAAGTGTCACGATATCGTGACATGTCGCATTATCATGACCAGAGGACGAGAGAAAGCGCAAAGGAGGAAAAATGTCACGATATCACGACATGTCGTATTTTCATGACCAGAAGACAAGAGGAGCCACAGAGGAGAAAAATGTCACGATATCATGACATGTCGCATTTTCGTGACTCAGGAAAGAGGGAGAAGGCATCCAAGAAAAATGTCACAATTTTGCGATATGTCGCGAAATCACAACCGAAATAGGGGAGACAGGGCATCCGAAGAAAATGTCATGATTTCGTGACATGTTGCAAAATCGCAACCAAAGAAGACAGGAGACGACCAAAGGAGAAAATGTCACAATTTTGTGACATGTCGTGAAATCACGACCGAAGGCAGACAGGGAAGGACAGAGAAAAAAATATCACGATTTCATGACATGTTGTGAAATCGTGACCGAAGGAGCAGAAAGAAACCAAGGAAGGAAACTATCACAATTTTGTGACCCGAAGTAGAGAGGGAAGATGGAAGTCAAAGCTATCGTGATATCGTGACATGTCATGATTTCATGACCTGAAGTAGAGAGCGAAGGCGAAAGGCTAAGCTGTCGCAATATCGCGACCCGAAGTAGAGAGAGAAAGAAGAAAGGAAGAATGTCGTGATATCGCGACATGTCATGATTTCATGACCCGAGAGGCGAGGAGAAGGCAGAAAGGAAAGATGTCACGATATCATGACCGAAAGAAAGAAAGAAGGGACGAAAAGGAAGATGTCGCAATATCGTGACATGTTGCGAAATCATGACCCGAAGGAAAGGAAAGACAACAAGAAAGAGAATAGTCGTGATATCACGACATGTCATGATTTCCTGACCCGAAGGAAAGGAAAGGCAGTGAAGGGGGAAGATGTGATATCGCGACGTCGCAAAATTATGACCCGAAGGAAAGGAGATGCAGCGAGGAGGAAAATATCGTGATACCGTGACATGTTACAATATCGCGACCCGACTAAGAGGAAAGGCAGCAGGGATGAAAATGTCACGATATTGTGACATGTCATGATTTCACGACCTGAAGGAAAAGGAGGCAACAGGGAAGAGAAATTTCGTGATATCGCGATATCGCGACATGTCACGATATCATGACATACTGTTGGTTCATGATTCGAGAAGGCATGCATTACCAGATGGTGTTTCTTGAGGCAGTCAAAGGCCTCATTAATGCATGATTATTTGCTCGATAAGTTTGTTGAGCATGGCGGCCACTCGACTGCTATGCCTAGAGGTCAAAGATGTTTAGATGGCTCATGAATGCGTGTTTCTATAGCTGACCCGATGTCAGTTGCCAGTGAAGATAAAAATGAAAGGTTCAATCAGAAGGGGGTGGAGGAGCCAATTTTTTGGGATTGGGAGATTGTATTCTTCCTGGGAGCACAGGCAGATCATCGAATGTGAGGCAGCTTGCATCAAGATAAGGAAACTACGCCTGTGGGCTAGTGTTGTAAAGAAAACTACGCCTGCGGGCTAGTGTTGTAAATTGATTTTCGATAAAGAAAATAGAAGATTGGAGTTTGAAATTTGGCCCCCTCCATCATTATGCAAGTTTAATTAGATATACATAGACACTGATATTTTAAATTCTATATAAATCCAAAATAAATACATTGAAATTAGTCATTTATATAATGGGATGCAATTATTATATGATTTGTGAGATACATTTTCCTCTCTAAGCTAATAGCTTTTACATATTTTTCACCTTCTCGCTATGACACCTTCCCTTGATTTATCTGGTGGAAGGTGATTTCACATCATTTAAAATATTCAAGAGTAAATTTATCAATTAAATTAATCTTTTATTAATTTCATAAAAAAATAATTTTACGAGATTCTAAAAGTTGACTCAACAATACCACATCATTAATTATTTTTAATTAAATATTAATATAAATATATGTTATAAAAGGTATGTGTAGGGTTAAAAATCAAATAAAGAGCAAAGATACTTATAATCCAATTAAGTATCAATTCACCCTAACTTAGATGTAAAGTAGATATGTGGAAGAGACAAAAAAAAGAATGGGAGGACATGATGTATACATTTTTCTATTAGAGATAGTTGCGATAGAAAAGCATTTTATTTTGAAATACCTAGAATATATATTTTTTCAAAATAACCACATGTATACACCAATAATAGATTCATTGTGTAAATTATTTAAAGAGAAAAAAAAAAATTATCATCAAAATCAGTAATAAAAAATTAATATTATTAAAAAGTAATAATTAAATCAATTTTAATATAATAACTATACTTATTTATAAAAAATAAAATATAAAATACTTTTAACTTCATAAACTTCAAAAACCTTTTATTATCAAATATTTTTATTCTATTTTATATTAAAAACTAAATAACTTTTATTTTGCCTCGATAATATATATAATATCCTTAGAAAACATTCTAACGATACTATACAAACATTATAATAATAATCTAGGATATTAACATTTTAATAATATATATAATATCCTTGAAAAAACATTCTAATAATACTATACCAAACATGGATATTAACATTCTAATAATATATATAATATCCTTTAGAAAACATTCTAATAATACTCTACTTTTAATTTATTTTTAGGAAGAATGCTAGGAAAAAAATCGGCAACCAAACAATCCGAAGATAACGCAATCAAATTTTGGTGACAGCCAAAAACAAATCTTGCCTCAATGCAAAGGCGAGATCCTTCTTATATAAGGGGCTGTTTTCATTCCATTTAAAATAAACAAATTTAGACTTTTGAAAGGTTTGAAACTCTGTAAACTAGGTTTGACACTTTGTAAACCTAATCATGGCTGGCAAGGTTCATCATGGCTGGCAAGGTTTTTAATAGCTTGAAATGCTTTCTTCTGTTAGTGACTATTATAATTTTATTTGGAATGGTTGGTATGTATAAATTCAAGAGAATAAACTGATGTTGTTATTGTTTCTTTCAATGCGTTATTTTAATTTTGATATAATTATATTTGAATGATATTACAGAAAATAGCATTGTGAATGAAGCTACAGCAGCTAATTCTTCATATCTTCCATTTCAAAATTGTTCACAAATATGAATTCTTTTGTATCTTCTATACCACCTCCACGCACAATAATGGATGATTGCAAGCCTTGTCCTCCTAATTGCAAATGTACTTGTGAAACACCTTATGGTCCCTGCTCTTGTTGTTGATGAAGATGATCTATGATATCATAATTATGATAATGATGTATTATTTAGAACTAATATTACAATAAATAAATTCACATCCCTTCTTTTCACATTTTCTACTAACAAGTTTGCAAACCGTTTTAACATGATATTAGAATAAATTAATCTAAATAAAAAATATGCTTTGGTTTGTTGAGATTAACATGTAAACAAATCTCAATCTCATCCTTACATTTTTTTTTTTTATTGTTGTTGTTTTGAACCCATTCATATTGCAATTGACTGACAAGATTTAAATTGGGGTTCTTTGCTGAATAGTTTCTTTATTTCACTAAATAGTTTCTTTATTTCACTCTTGTGAATAGAATGTAGATGTTGAACCATTTGCCCAAGTCTTAGCATTATACTTCATTATTTCAATGCAAAAATCATTTGTTGAGGTTGATAAAAGATAAAGGAATGAGTCCTCCAATATCTCTTCCTGGGTTCCACTCAAATTTTGCAGCCGTCTAACAACAGATTCCTTAAAGGTTGTCAAATCTAAGAAATTTTCAACAACATATTTACAAAATTCTTTACTTTCCTTCAATTTTTCTAATGATTGCTTCATGTACTTTGCAATTAACTGTTTCTTGAGGCTGTGCTTATCTGCGTAGAGCCTTTCAAATTAACCAAAAAAAAAAATGTTCTGCATTAATCCATACAAAAAACTTAACATGAAGATTTGAATTTTAGATAATCATACCATAAATTTCACCCAAACATGGAATTCCAATTGTGTCTAAAGCATCAAATTCAACAGACAAATTTTAATAACAATAATTAAAATAGTCTTGATTTTGGACACATCGGCTAGGTAGCAAGTAAATATTCTTATTTTCATTTTTAAGTTTTATAGAGCAAGACTGTTTGTGATAGTAAATTGATGTAAATACAGCGCACACGGATTTTAGTGAAAAAAATATGGTTATTGTAAGATGGTAATGTTCAAATCTAGCCATGATCCAATGTGGTTGAAAAGAAGTTTGTTACATTGAATCAAGAAGTTTTGGTAGAGTGGTGATGTGAAATAGGTTAAATGGTTTTATATATTTAATTAAAAAAAACAAAAATTATAGGGAAATAATTGTTAAGAGATAGAGATAAGTTATTATTATTATTATTTGTAATCTCTTGTACATAGCATATCCACAGCATGTGAAGGAGAGATTCGAACCTGAGGCCTATGAGATAAGTTTTTCACATAATATAATGGACATAAAATAAAATAAAAAAATATAATAGGATATACTTGATTCGTTAAGATTTACATATAGGACAAATATTATTTATATATGTATTTAATTTTTGAGAAAGAGACCTAAATTTATCTAGTTAAGTTGTTATAATACTATGATGTAGTTAATAATGTAATACAGGTAAGCAATTAATTGTTTGAATTCCATATATGATCCATTTAAAAAAATGCTTATCTTTATTAATAATGATTTTAAAGTTTTATGCACTAAACTATGATTACATAAATTGAAATAGAATACATATTTTTAAAAAATTATGAAACATAATAAAAAATTGAGAAACATAATTAAGTGGCATTAGCTCCATGGGTTAGATTCCTTAACATTTAAGAAGAAGACCCAGGTTCAAATTTTGCAAAGGGATAAATAAGAAACATAATCAAGTGGCATTAGTTCAAATTTTGCAAAGGGATAATTAAGAAACATAATCAAGTGGCATTAGTTGAATAGGTTAGATTTCTTAACATTTAATATCACTATGTGATGATGTGATAATGGAAGGACCCTTTTCAATCCAATATAACTAATTAAAAAAAATAGGAAACATATGATTTTACCTATGTACAAAAGTTTGTGCTTATAAATATAATGTTTTGAAATTTTACTATATAAATTTTTTTTAGATACATTAAAATAGAATATATTTTCAAAAATTAGGAAACATAAAATTATACTTGTCTATAAAATTTTGAATGAGATTTTTTTCTTTATTGTATATGTATGTGTTTAAAGCTAAAAATTGTTTAAATATAAATAACAAAAAAGATCTTACTTTTTATACTTATTTATATCAAGATAAACCTATAATTGTGAATGTGAGCCAAGAGCAAAGTGTTAGCACAAAGTATGCAGGAAAGTGCAATTAAGGATTGGGTACCACTTCTTTTTTTAGATCCTAGGTGAAACTCAAAAATAAAAATAATGGATTTACGTGAAGAAAACCTAAATAACATGACAAAAAAACCATTTTTGAAAGTCAAAGGATTTATGTGAAGAAAATCTAAATCAATAATGAAACAATGCACAAATCACCACACACATAAGAGACAAAGATTTTATGTGGAAACTCAATGAAAAGGCAAGACCCTCCTTATATAAGGGGTTGTTTTCATTCCATTTAACATAAACAAATTTAGACTTTTGAAAGGTTTGAAACTCTGTAAACTAGTTTTGACACTTTGTATACCTCGTCATCGCTGGCAAGGTTTTTAATAGCTTGAAATTCTTTCTTCTATTTGTGACTATTATAATTTTGTCTGGAATTGATGATATATATAAATTCAAGAGAATAAACTAATGTTGTTATTGTTTCTTTTAATGTGTTATTTTAATTTTGATATAATTATATTTGAATGATATTACAAAAAATGGCATTGTGAATGGAGCTACAACAGCCAATTCTTCCGTATCTTCCATTCCAAAAGTTGTTCACAAATATGAATTCTTTTGTATCTTCTATGCCACCACCATGCACAATAATGGATGATTGCAAGTCTTGTCCTCCTAATTGCAAATGTACTTGTGAAACACCTTATGGTCCTTGCTCTTGTTGTTGATGAAGATGATCTATGATACCATATTTATGATAATGATGTATTATTTGAAACTAATATTACAATAAATAAATTCACATCCCTTCTTTTCACATTTTCTACTAACAAGTTTGCAAACCGTTTTAACATGATGTTAGAATAAATTAATCTAAATAAAAAATGTGATTTGGTTTGTTCAAATTAACATATAAACAAATCTCAATATCATATTTACACTTTTTTTTTTTTTTTATCATCGTTGTTTTGAACCCATTCATATTGAAATTGGCTGACATGATTTAAATTGGGCTTCTTTGCCGAATAGTTTCTTTATTTCACTCAAATGTAGATGTTGAACTATTTTCCCAAATCCTAGCATTATACTTCATTATTTCATTATGCAAAAATCATTTGTTGAGGTTGATAAAGATAAAGGAATGAGTCCTCCAATATCTCATCTTTGAGTTCCACTCAAATTTTGCAGCCGGCTAACAACAGATTCCTTAAAGACTGTCAAATCCAAGTCATTTTCAACAACATATTTATAAAATTCTTTACTTTCCTTCAAATTTTCTAATGATTGCTTCACGTACTTTGCAATTAACTGTTTCTTGAGGCTGTCCTTATCTACGTAGAGCCTTGCTAATTAACCAAAAAAATATTTTGCATTAGTCCATACAAAAGACTTGATATGAAGATTTGAATTTTAGATAATGATACCATAAATTTCACCCAAACTTGAATTCCAATTGTGCCTAAAGCATCAAATTCAATAGACAAATTTTAATAACTATAATTAAAATAGTGTTGATTCTGGACACATCGGTTAGGAAGCCAGGTAAATACACAAAGCGATTCAGCAGATACAATATGGTTTTTTTGTAAGAAGCTTATGTTCAAATTCAGCCATGATCCTGTTTTTTTTTTAATTAATTAATTTATTACTATTCTTATTTTCATTTTTAAATTTTATAGAGCTAAGTATTTTTAAGGCAAGACTGATAGTAAATTGATGTAAATACAGCGCACACGAATTTTAACCGAAAAAATATGGTTATTGTAAGATGGTAATGTCCAAATCTAGCCATGATCCAATTTAACGTACTATAACTTTACAATGTAATGTGGATGAAAAAAAGTTTGTTACATTGAATCAAGAAGTTTTGGTAGAGTGGTGATGTGAAAGAGGTTAAATGGTTTTATATCTTTAACTAAAAAACAAAAATTATAGAGAAATAATTGATAAGAGATGAGAAGTTTTTTTTATTATTATTATTTGTAATCTGCATAGCATATCCGTGTGAGGGGAGAGATTTGAACCTCGGGCCTATGAAATAAGTTTTTCACATAATACAATGGACATAAAAAAAATACAAAAAATATAATAGGATATACTTGATTCGTTAAGATTTACATATAAGAAAAATATTATTTATATATGTATTTAATTTTTGAGAAAGAGATGTAAGTTTATCTAGTTAAGTTGTTATAATATTATGATGTAGTTAATAATGTAATACAGGTAAGCACTTAATTGTTTGAATTCCATATGATCCATTTAAAATAATGTTTATCTTTATTAATAATGATTTTAAAGTTTTATTTACTAAATTATGTTTACATAAATTGAAACAGAATACATATTTTAAAAAAAATTAAGAAACATAATTAAGTGGCATTAGTTCGATGGGTTAGATTCCTTAACCTTTAAGAAGAAGACCAAGGTTCAAATTTTGTCAAGGGATAATCAAAAAATTAAGAAACATAATCAAGTGGCATTAGTTTAATAGGTCCTTAACATTTAATATCACTATGTGATTATGTGATAAGGGAAGGACCCTTTTCAATCCAATATAACTAATTAAAAAAATAGGAAAAACATATGATTTTACCTATGTACAAAAAATAGTGCTTATAAATAATAAGTTTTTAAATTTTACTATATAAATTTTGTTTAAATACTTTAAAATAGAATATATTTTCAAAAATTAGGAAACACAAAATTTTGTATGAGATTTTTTCTTTATTGTATATGTATGTGTTTAAAGCTAAAAATTGTTTAAATATAAATAACAAAAAAAATCTCACTTTTTATACTTATTTATCAAGATAAACCTATAATTGTGAATGTGAGCCAAGAGCAAATTTTTATCACAAAGTATGCAGGAAAGTGCAATCAAGGATTGGGTACCACTTCTTTTTCTAGATCCTAGGTGAAACTCAAAAATAAAGGATTTATGTGAAGAAAACCTAAATAACATGACAAAAGAGATTATTTCTGAAAGTCAAAGGATTTATGTGAATAAAACCTAAATAACATGACAAAAAAATCATTTTTGAAATCCCTTACTAGAAGTAAGGATACCTACTTAGAAATAAGAGGAAAATCAAATCTATGGCAAACCCTATCCACATAGCAGATACTACACCAAAAGTGATTATCAAGGATAAGAAAATTGAGCATGATATAATGGTTCTTAAAACCACACCACAAGGTTAATATATAAGTTGCATAAGTTTCATAGATATTGGCTAATGTTTTTGGAGATTCAAATTTGGATCAAGTTGATGGAGGGGGTCGAATTTCAAACTCCAATCTTCTATTTTCTTCATCGAAAATCAATTTACAACACTAGCCCGCAGGCATAGTTTTCTTTACAACACTAGCCCACAGGCGTAGTTTCCTTATCCTGATGCAAGCTGCCTCATGTTCGACGATCTTCCTGCACTCCCAGGAAGAATACAATATCCCAATCCAAAAAAATTGACTCCTCCACCCCCCTCATGACTGTAACCTTCACCTCTTTTTATCCTAACCTGCAACTACCATCGGGTCAACCATGAAAAACATGCATTGATGAGCCATCTGAACATCTCTGACCTCTGGGCACAATAGTCGAGTGGCCGCCATGCTCAGCAAACTTATCAAGAAAGAAATCCTACATTGATGAGGCATTTGACCACCTCGGGAAGCACCATCTGGGAACGCATGCCTTTTCAGGTCGTGAACCTATAGTATGTTGCGATATCGTGACATGTCGCGATATCGTGACATTTTGCTTCCTCATTGCCTTTCCTCTTCATCGGGTTGTGATATCATGACATTTTTATTCCTTCCAACATTTCTTTCCTTTGGGTCATGCTATTGTGACATGTCACGATATTGTGACAGTTTCTTTCCTTGCAGCCTTCCCCTCCTTCAGGTCACGATGTCGCAACATGTCGCAATATCATGACATCTTTCTTTCTCCTTTTCTTCCTCTTCTATGGGTCATGATATCGTGACATGTTGTGATATCGTGACATCTTCCTTTCTTGTTGTCTTCTTCTCCTTCGGGTCACGATATCGCGACATGTCATGATATCATGATAGTTTCCCTTTCGGCTCTTCTTTCTTTCTTTTGGTCACAAAATCATGACATGTCGTGATATCGCGACATCTGCCTTCTGCTTCCTCCTCACCTTTTCGGGTCATGAAATCATGATGTGTCACGATATCATGACATCTTTGCCCTCTGCTATCTCTTTGCTTCTTGGGTCGCAAAATTGTGACATGTCGCGATATCATGACAGTTTCCTTCCTTGCCTCCTTTCTGCTTCTTTGGTTGTGATTTCATGACATGTCACGAAATCATGACATTTTCTCCTCCGTCCCTTCCTATTTTCTTTCGATCGTGATTTTGTGACATGTCGCGAAATCACGACATTTTCTCCTCTGGAACTTCCTGCTTGCTTTCGGTCGTGATTTCGTGACATGTCGCAAAATCGTGACATTTTCTCCTCTGGCCCTTCCTGCTTGCTTTCGATCGTGATTTCGTGACATGTCACAAAATCGTGACATTCTCTCCTCTGGCCCTTCCTGCTTGCTTTCGATCACGATTTCACGACATGTCACGAAATCACGACAATTTTCTTCGGACGCCCCCTCTCTCTTGGTTTGGTTGTGATTTTACGACATGTCATGAAATTGTGATATTTCTTCGGATGCCTTCTTTCTCCTAATTTGGTCGCTATTTCATGACATGTCATGAAATCATGATAATTTTCACTCCTACACCTTGCTTCATCCTTTTGTCATGATAATGTGACATGTCACGTTATCACGACACTTTTCCTCCCTTGTGCCTTCTTTCATATTCTGGTCATGATTTCATGACATGTCATGAAATCGTGACATTTTTGCTCCATGCCTTCTCTCTCCTTCCTGAGCCACAAAAACGCAACATGTCATGATATCGCGACACTTTTTCTTTCGTGATATCGTGACATCAAGGAAAACACTTAGAAAAATTTATGTTGGTGCAAGATTGCTCTGCTGCCACTGGATGCTCCTACATCAGACAACCGGGGTGGATTGAGAAGTGACCTTCACTTTTGTACTATTCTGTCACCTTCTCACAACTTGCAAAATCTTCAACCTCTTCAACCTCCACCCTCATTGTTGTCAGCAACCTCCTTTCATCCATCCCCTTCAGCAAACAGATTCTAGTGTTGCTACATACCTTTTCTTCTACCTCCTTCAAGGGCTTCAACTTATGGCGCACTCCACTCTTCGTCACTAAGTAGGTGTTAGCACAATCATCATGCACTACACACCGATCAAACTTCCATGGCCTTCCCAATAGCAAATGGCAAGCATCTATAGGCAGGATGTCACATAGGACTTCATCATAGTAATTTCCAATATTAAATTTTACCAAGCACTACTCACTGACCAAAGTTTTATGGTCCTTCTGTAACCATGCTATCCGATATGGATGTGGGTGTCTCCTCCTCTTTAACCGTAACTTAGTAACCATTTCTTTAGATACCAAGTTATCAGTGCTACCATTATCTATAATCACATTACAGACCTTACCTAAAATTTTGCACCTTGTGCAAAATAGGCTCCTCCTCTGGTCTGATCCTTTCTCTTCATTCAATAAGGTTATCCTTGTGAAAATCACTTCTCCTCTCTCTACCTCCTTAGAATGTTTTGATTTAGCACCTTCATCTGCTACAGCAGCTCTTGCAGGACCCTCAGGTCTCTTATCCATATTTTCTCGATGTTGTGGACACTCAAATGCTTGATGTCCTTCTTCACCATAGTGGAAACAGGTTCCATGAAATCCTCCTCTTCCATACCCACGTCCAGATCTACCTCTTCCTCTTTGGTAGTTGTTCTGACCATGGGATCTGCAATCATTATCTCCCTTTTGATCCTGACTGCAGCTAGCTTCTTCTTTCTTCTCATCTCGTCCTTCATCTATTCTTCCACCAGTTCTTTCTCCATGACCTCTTCCTCTTTGCTTACCCTCAAACCTTCTGTTCAGCTTCTCTTCAACCTTCAAAGCAAACTGGTAAGCATCCTCAATGGTGCTAATCCTAACCAGACTCAACTCTTCTTGAATACTAGTTCTCAACCCATTGATGTAACGGGCCACCTTCTCCTTGTTAGCCTTTGAATGGCCAGTTTTGATGGAGATCTTATAGAACTCCTTTGTGTACTCTTTGACAATTTTGCTTGACTGTCTCAAACTCTACATTTTTTTTAGTAGATCCAATTTGTAATCTACAGGGATAAACTATCTCTTCAACTTATCTACCATTCTCTCCCATATTATTATTCTCTCTTTTCGTCTTCGATTTCTTTCTAGTTGTACTCCCTTCCACCAGATGCTAACATGACCCTTTAGCTTGGTCTTGGCAAACCTGACCCTATCAAGATCTTCAACTTCTTCATACTCAAAGTATTCCTCTAGGTCATTGATCCAGTCAATCAACTCCTCTAGATCTAGATTTCCAGAGTACACAAAAACCTCCATCTTTGGTTTCTTTCCAATCTGAGAAATGGATCTATATAACCTGGCTTATGCAGGATCTACGACCTCTTCTTCTTCCTCAAATTGGTCTTCTTCTTCATCAACTTCATCTTCACTACCTTCTTCTCCTCTGGGTTCAATCCCTCTATGCAGTTCCTCTTGCAGGGACTAAACTTGCCTCTACAAAGCTTTGAAATTTTTTGTTGGCACCATATTTCTTCCACCACTACAATTTCTTCATGGACGCATTTTGCTTGTTTCTCTTACAAGATCTTCCATAGATCCTGGTATAAACTACCTCACTTTCGGTGATATTTTTACACAATCAATAACTCTCGCTCTGATACCACTTGATGGAGGGGGTCGAATTTCAAACTCCAATATTCTATTTTCTTCACTAAAAATCAATTTACAACACTAGCCCGCAGGCATAGTTTTCTTTACAACACTAGCCTGCAGGCGTAGTTTCTTTATCTTGATGCAAGCTGCCTCATGTTCGGTGATATACCTACGCTCCCAAGAACAATACAACCTCCCAATCCAAAACACTCGGCTCCTCCACCCCCCTCGTGACTGTAACCTTCACCTCTTTTTATCCTAACCTACAACTGCCACTAGGTCAACCATGGAAAACATGCATTGATGAGCCATCTGAACATCTCTGACCTCTGGGCACAGTAGTCGAGTGGCCTCCATGCTTAGCAAACTTATCGAGTAATAAATCCTGCATTGATGAGGCATTTGACCACCTCGAGAAGCATCGTCTGGGAACACGTGCCTTTTTGGGTAGTGAACCTGCAATATGTTGCAATATCATGACATGATATCACTTTATGGAGGGGGCCAAATTTCAAACTCCAATATTCTATTTTATTCACCAAAAATCAATTTACAACACTAGCCCATAGGCATAGTTTTCTTTACAACACTAGCCTGTAGGCGTAGTTTCCTTATCCTGATGTAAGTTGCCTCACGTTCAGTGATCTACCTGTGCTCCTAAGAAGAATACAATCTCCCAATCCCATACACTCGGCTCCTCCACCCCCCCATGACTGTAACCTTCACATTATTTTTATCCTAACCTGCAACTACCATCGGGTCAACCATGAAAAACATGCATTGATGAGCCATCTAAACATCTCTGACCTCTAGGCATAGCAGTCGAGTGGCCGCCATGCTCAACAAACTTATCGGGCAAGAAATCCTGCATTGATGAGGCATTTGATCGCCTCGGGAAGCACCGTCTGGGAACGCATGCCTTTTCGGGTCGTGAACCTACAGTATGTCACGATATCACGACATGTCATGATATCATGAAATTTTTCTTCTTCGTTGCCTTTCCTCTTCATCGGGTCATGATATCATGACATTTTTCTTCTTCGTTGCCTTTCCTCTTCATCGGGTCATGATATCATGACATGTCACAATATCACGACATTTTTCTTCCTTGCAACATTTCTTTCCTTCGGGTTGCGCTATCGTGACATGTCGCGATATCGAACATGTCATGATATCACGACATTTTATTTCTTTGCAACCTTCCCCTCCTTCAAGTCACGATGTCACAACATGTCGTGATATCGCAACATCTTTCTTTCTCACTGTATTCCTCTTCTGCAGGTCATGATATCATGACATGTCACGATTTCACGACATCTTCCTTTCTCACTGTCTTCCTCTCCTTCGGGTCGCGATATCGCGACATGTCATGATATCATGAAAGTTTCCCTTCTAAATCTTCTTTCTTTCTTTTGGTCATTGAAAGCACGAGATTTCGGGCAAAGGAAACACTAATTGCAATGCAACCAAAATCAAATGCGCTTAAGTCCTAGAAATGTAAAGTGCATGAAATGAAAAAAGACGCATTGCAATGAGACATAAGCAAATGGATAAAACACAGCCCTTTCATTAAACTTTCTTGATCTCTGTTACAAATACGCCTCCTCCCCTTTCGGGGGCTAGGAGCGTTAAAAGAATTTGATTACAATCGACTTAATGTTCCTCTTTCCGCGTGCCCACGATTGAAATGGGCGGGCCAAGATGATGTCGTCGCTGATGTCGATGAGTCCTTGACCTCTGCTGCTCCTCCTGCGAACAAAGAAACAACGAAGATGTCAGTAGCACCTGCTGCAAATGAAAAGTGTTTGTTCTCTAAAATCGCCAAAAGATGCATGTAAACATTTGTCTGAAACAGTGGGTAAAGTAAGTCCAAATGGCCTGAAAACTTGACAGAAGACAGAAAATATTACCAAGAGGCCATTGCCACTGAGACAGTCGGCCAATCTGCCTTCAACTGGAATTCGTCCCTGGGCAGGACGAATTCTGACTGCAATTCGTCCCTGGGTGGGACGAATTCTTCTGTGTTGAAGAAGCCGACCTACTGCTGCTCCAATGTCGACTCCCGAGACCTCCAAAACACCTGCAAACAAGGGGGTTATGTAATTGGGGCCATTTTGGGACGACCCAGATGGTCGGATTCTCCCAATTTGGCCTCTACCCTTGGGAATTTGATATCGCCACCTGCAAGTTAGTGAAACAACAAAGCGACACAAAACATACTAGAATTCGATCAAAAGTTATGAAATTGCAGCTATGAGTTCACCAAACATGATAACACAATATGCAACCTGAAAAAATAATCTAGAATGCTAAAAATAATGGAACTTAGAAAGTGCGGGGGTGCCCAAGTGGGCCTCCCACCGTTGGCACTTGATTTCGGAGCCAATCCACTAGGGATGGGCCCAAAACCTCTTAGGATTGGGGGGTCGGCGAATTGGTTGGTTCAGGTGTCCATGTGTTGGATTTGGGTCAGGTTCAAGCTTCCAAAAGCCACCCAACAACCTCCCTTGCAAAAGAGATTGGTGGATGTGAGAAGGTGAACCAAAAGGGATGCAAGTGGGTCTTCAACTCGGCAGCACTTCGTTGCTTGAAATCTCCTTCAACCTGTATATTTTGGGTGAGAAAAGTCCCACCTTTTATAGACCCATGGGGTCTCTTTTGGGAGGGAAGCACAAATGCCATGTGTTGGTCATAGGCGCCATGTGGCAGTCTTGTCTTCCCATGAGGGAGGGGAGTCCTCCATTGACTTGGGCTTTCATAAATGCCCTTGTGATAGTCTTCTAACGGCCCATCTGCCCACCCACACACGCGTGCGAGGCAGGAGTCATCAACTGACTGTTCTGGGCTGCCACTTGGCGCCATTTGTCTTTTTGCCCGTTAAACTTGGAAATCGTCCCACCCGGGGACGGATTCAGAAATCGTCCCGGGGTGAGACGGATTCTATTTTGAATTCGTCCCTGGGTGAGACGAATACTGGGCAAAGTGTCTAAGTGTGCCAAATTGCTTCTTGACCTTACAAAATTGCTATGAAAGTGGTTAAGACCACTGTTTAACCTCTGAGGGCTGCCCTGGGGGCTGTGTTTGTCAAAGCGATCAGTGTTTGCAGTCACATAATCGGATTGGTGCTGTTTTGGTGTCTACAGATGCCCCTTTTTGGGAAGCGCTGCGGGTGATGCAATGCTTGAGCAAAAATAGATAACCAAAGCACTAATGATTAGGGTTTCTTGGTAACCTAACCAACTTTTGATGCCCCAAGTATGGAAAGGGCATGCATTCTTGAATCCTTGCTTCGACGAGCTAAGGAATTTGATTTCAAGTATTAACCTATTTTGGTGAGGTGTGACTTGAACTTAGACATTGATCGATCATGAATAGGCGAAGGGCATTTTTATCCTCAGGGGGAACCTTGTGTTCATGATTCACGAAATGCCAAGTGTTTGATTGATTTGATTGTTGCTTGTTTCTTGCCCCAAGCAGGAGCGTGATTGTCTTTGTCAATGATTCTTTGAATGCATGTCATTTTCCTTAATTGGGTGTGTGATTGTTGATTGGTGACTAAGTGTGACTACCCCCTCAAGCGACGAATCGATGAGGGAATGACCTTCGTGAGAGAAGCGACGAGTCGCTTGACCCAAGATGACTTGTGCAAGGGTGCCTTTAGAGGGTTTACCGTTAAGCATGTGCAATTTTTCCAACATTTGGACCTATTTTTGGTGGGTGTTAACCCTTTTGGTGATGCCGTAATGAGGTGAAATCATCGAAAACCTATCTTCCCGTGGAGCGGTCCGGCTATGATAGCCTTCTTGGGGAAGTAGGAGAGTGATAATTTGAACCTCGACATCGATTTTCTATGCCAAGAGGTTAAGTGCAAGAGCACTTGTGTCCGGAAATGCTTATTGTTGTTTGTTTTTGTTGCATTTTTTCTTGTTTTTGTTGTTTTTGTGACACCATTTGGGGATTAAATTGTCGAAAATCCGTCTTCCCGTGGAGCGGTCCGGCTATGGTAGCCTTCTTAGGGAGTAGGATAGTGACAATGTAAACCCCGACATCAATTTTTCTATGCCAAGAGGTTAAGTGCAAGAGCACTTGTGTACGGCAATGTTTATTGCTTTTTTTTGTGTTGCATTTTTTGTTGTTTTTGTTGTTTTGTTCTTTTTGTGACGTCATTTGGGGATGAAATTGTCGAAAATCCGTCTTCCCGTGGAGCGGTCCGGCTATGGTAGCCTTCTTAGGGAGTAGGATAGTGACAATGTAGACCCCGACATCAGTTTTTCTATGCCAAGAGGTTAAGTGCAAGAGCACTTGTGTCTAGCAATGTTTATTGCTTTTTGTTTTTGTGTTGCATTTATTTGTTGTTTTTGTTGTTTTGATTTTCTTTGATCTTGTGCATGATGGTTGATGAATATGGATGTATGCATGTTGATTTATTTTGATGGATGCATATGCTATGATGAATGCAAATGTTTTTTGATTTATATGTGATATGCAGATATGAAATGGATGAATGGGATTTGTGATGTTTGGCTATGGCACCATAGACTGTTTAGAACTCTGTTATTTTGTTTTTAGGCGATTGCTGTGATGTATGGCTCTTGTATGTATACATGTGGTTTTTCTTTTTTTGTATTTTTTGATGGTATTTGCAAAGATGAAAAGTAGCGCAGTTGGTTTAGAAATGTAGCTAAGGTTTTCTGAGACTCAGACGGTTTTAGCTCACTAGCCACGACTGTACTTTATCTTACAAGACTTTTGACCAAGGTATGAATCGGACTTGTTTTTGACCAAGTTATTTCACATCCCTGTGTGTGCAATTGATTTCATTTATGTGGTATTTGTCAGGATACCGCCAGTGCCGAGTGGGCTTTCAACCGAACCTATCCTGAGGATCACCTAATTAGCTCCACTAACTCCTTTGTTGTATTTAGTTAGATTAATCTGCGGTGTTATCCAGGATGCCATAAGCTAGCTCATCCACATGCAAACATTGATCTGTACGCAAGTTAATGTGACAGATATATCGTCATGCGGGAGGTTTACTGTCAGTTACCGATAGGCTATCAACCAAATCGGTACTGAAGCTTGCCTTATGACCTTTTAGAATGCTGAGAGTTCCAGGGATTCAAGTTCAACTCCCTTCTTTTCTTCAATTGTATTGGGATACTTGCTCGTTTGTAGTGATAAGATCACTTGTTTATTTTGATTTGTTTTTCTTTTGAGCAAGGGATTGGGGATATGGAGTGACGAAAATCACTATTGCTTGTGCCTTTTGATGTGTGCACTGTAGGATGTCAAATATTTGATTTTTGACGTTTTGCAAATTTTTGATGTTTTGCAACTATTGAGAATTAGGGATTCTTAGGGAATTGGGTAGGGAGGATGCTTGTCCTTTTGCCAACTCTCAGCATTCTTTGGGTCATTCGCACGGGGGGATGAGCAAGATAACCGTTTCGCTTATGGTGAACTGGATTACTATGCAGGTTTCATCTTTCGTTCACACAACTCGGGAATTGTTTTATGTGTTTTAATTTGTGTTGGGATGTTACGTAACAAGGTGTATTTCAAGTATGACTCTACCTTCGTAAAATCTGTTCGACTTGATACATTACATGGCTAAAGAGCAAAATGATGACTGAATCACGAAAAACTCTTGATACATTAAAAGACCACTGACTCTAGTGTGGTAAAAAGCGATGCATGGTGTTTTTGTTGTTTTTGTAAAATGAGACAGTGTGGAACAAGATGGACTATCGGAGCCATTACAGCCTATGGTGCCTTTGACCTATACGACCACAAATATGCGATGTATGGATGCAATGCTTAATGCAGCAATGTATTTTTGTTTTTGATGATTTTTGTTGTTTTTGAGTTTTTTTTTTTTTGACCAAGTGATTGCGATAATCCTTGGAGCTTTTTGGTTTGACCAAGTGATTGCGATAATCCTTGGAGCTTTTTGGATTGACCAAGAGATTGCGATAATCCTTGGAGCTTTTTGGATTGACCAAGAGATTGTGATAATCCTTGGAGCTTTTTAGATTTGACCAAGTGATTGCGATAATCCTTGGAGCTTTTTGGGTGACCAAGTGATTGCGATAATCCTTGGAGCTTTTAGGTGTGACCAAGAGATTGCGATAATCCTTGGAGCTTTTTGGGTGACCAAGAGATTGCGATAATCCTTGGAGCTTTTTGGTTGACCAAGTGATTGCGATAATCCTTGGAGCTTTTTGGGATGACCAAGAGATTGCGATAATCCTTGGAGCTTTTTGGGGTGACCAAGTGATTGCGATAATCCTTGGAGCTTTTTGGGGATGACCAAGTGATTACGATAATCCTTGGAGCTTTTTGGGATGACCAAGTGATTGCGATAATCCTTGGAGCTTTTTGGGTTGACCAAGAGATTGCGATAATCCTTGGAGCTTTTTGGGGTGACCAAGAGATTACGATAATCCTTGGAGCTTTTTGGGTGACCAAGAGATTGCGATAATCCTTGGAGCTTTTTGGGTGACCAAGTGATTGCGATAATCCTTGGAGCTTTTGGGTGACCAAGTGATTGCGATAATCCTTGGAGCTTTTTGGTTTGACCAAGTGATTGCGATAATCCTTGGAGCTTTTTGGGTTGACCAAGTGATTGCGATAATCCTTGGAGCTTTTTGGGTGACCAAGTGATTGCGATAATCCTTGGAGCTTTTGGAGTGACCAAGTGATTGCGATAATCCTTGGAGCTTTTTGGGTGACCAAGTGATTGCGATAATCCTTGGAGCTTTTTGGGTGACCAAGAGATTGCGATAATCCTTGGAGCTTTTGGGGTGACCAAGTGATTGCGATAATCCTTGGAGCTTTTTGGGGTGACCAAGTGATTGCGATAATCCTTGGAGCTTTTTTTGGGGTGACCAAGTGATTGCGATAATCCTTGGAGATTTTTGGGTTGACCAAGTGATTGCGATAATCCTTGGAGATTTTTTGGTTTGGACTATGGCTCTTCAGGGGATAGAGGTACCCCCAGCTTGATGGTCTTTGCACTTCGGATCCGGCTCTAGAGGTATGGGCATGAATGGATCGGCCCTATGCACGGAGATGAGGACAGGGTCTACCCTCGGCACTGATGTTGCTATGATGTCTCTTGGTGGAAGTTGCTCTTTGTGTGCCCAAAGTGGTGGATGTAATGCTTGGTCCCACTATGGTGGGTTAACGCGCCACTCATGCCCTAGTATTATGTTTATCTGTTGACATGCTTCCTCAAATTTTATGGGATGCCGATGTTGTCTTATGTGATTGCTGTGGGCTATGTCTGTTTCATCCTCACCTTCGAACAATGTGTATAGCTCATCAGAATCTGGAGATTCTGAGACATGGAGGACTGCATCATCAGGTAGCCCTATGGTTAAAGGTTGATCCTCTTTGAAAGGAGCCTTATGTAAGTTGGGCCTTGGGAGCTCCAAAATCTTGGTCTCTACCAACTCTAAGTGCTCTAGTGCTTTGCATGTATCGGGAGATTTGAGCTCCTCCTCTTTGGTTGGTTCTTGTTGAGGAACTTGGGGCCTATGGAGGGGTGGCCTGATGGCACCCCCATGCCTTGGTAGGGCTTTTCATCCCGCTCTTCTTCTCGCTTTGATTCCTTAGAGGCTTCTTGATGAATTTCTAAGGGTGGCTCATAAACTTGGGTGGATGTCTGAGGAAGGCACCCATCATTGGTTATAGGATCAGCCTCCCGCTCATGTCTGGGAGGCATTGGGGGCGATGCTTGATAAGGTCGCGGAGACTCGTCTCGCACCCAGGGGTTGTGCCTCTCATAATGTTTTGTCTTATGTGTGTGAGGGGTTGGAGTCCTCTCAGGTAGTTTATAGCGCAACTTATCTGCTTTACGTTGCATGTATAAGTCCTCTAACTCCTGATGACCTTGCTCTATGCGTAACTCATCCACTTCGCGTTGCATGCGCTCTCTATCCAAGCGGTGTCGATACTCTATCTCCTGATGACTTTGTTTAAGCCGCATGATTTGGGCTTGACGGGTGGCATGTATGGCGACTATCGGGTCAATTTGGTCTACCCTATTTTGCTTAGGAGGTTCGAATGTTTCTCTTATGTGTTTGCCTCGATCTTGATGATCTAAAATTTCAATGGGTCGCTTCCCTCTGTCGATGTAGGCGGCATGTACTTGAGGCTCGGTCTTGATGGATGACTATTATACTAGAGGGTGGAAACACAAGGCTCCCGCATTGTTTGTTGTCCTCGAGGAATGCGATGGTTTTCCTCGTACTCCCTTTCATGTTTGCTCTCCTGCATAGTGTGTTGGAACAACTCATCCTTTTGGCATTGAAGGTGCTCTTTGTTAATATAGTACAGTTCCTCTAAGTGTAGTCGCTCTAGTCGCTCTAGCTCAAGTTGCGTGAATTGCATTTGGTGTGCGACGTGCTTGACAGATTCTAAGATGGTTGGTCCTGTCGCCTCATGTCTAGAAGGCCTAGATGCCTCTCCTAGATATTTTTGATCGTAGTGATCCAAGATCTCTATAGGTGACCTCCCTTTGTTGGGGGTAGCGGCATTCCCTCGGGGCTTTGGCCTCAGTGAGTGGTCCTGATAGATAGCAGGTGCGGAGGCGTGTTGCTCCCGTGATGTGTATTGTTTTTGAGGAAGGTAAGGGTTTTCCTCATGCTCTCTTTCATAAGTGAGAAAGGGATGGATGGAGCTAGCTCGCCCTACCTGAAGTGCCTTGTGCTCTGGATTTGTCCTTGTAGTCCTGACAACTAGAGGGGGTGAAGGAAGGATAGTGTAATCAATTGGTTCCTCCCGTCGAACCCTATGTTGACCTAGCGCTTCATCGCGTAGTGACCGCTCATAGCGAGCATCTAAGGGAGCTCTCCTATGACTGTACCCCTCATGGAAGGGTATGTGCTGAGTGCTTTGTTGAACAGGAGTGCCCTTAGAAGAGGTGCCCCTATAGTCCCTTTCCTTTAAGGTGTGGAGGGGACTGCCTTGTGTGTTAGGTCGCCAAGGTGGTATGACCAAATCCTTGGGATTGTAATGGAGATGACTTGTTCTTCCTTGGATATTCCCCATAGCATCCGCCCGTGATTGGGCTTGGCTATGGGTGAGCACCATGACGATGTCTCTCTAAAAACCCTAAAAATTGAAATGAGTCAGATGGGGCCCAAAATCGGTGTGCGCATCCCTCTTATAGTAGATAAGACAAAAATGAAGTTTCAAGTCCTAGCTCTAAATACATTAGGAGATATTGACATCCGAACAGCTCAAAAAGTGCATAAAAATGCGTGCCCAATTTTAAAACCTAATTTTGGGGCACTAGATGATGGAATTTGGCCCCGAAAACTGACTTTTTTGGGAAAATAGAATTCTAGGGAATTATATTTGTTTAAAATTATCCCACCTAACTCCCTGTAAAATTTCAAGTCAATCGGAGCTACGGTTGAGAAGTTATGGCCCCGGCAAGATGCACTAAAATTTAGGGAAAAATGTAAGATTTTCCATATTTTGTTGGATGGTCCTGCATCACTTATGGGCACATTTGGGGTGCTTTTGGGTTGACCAAAGGGTTCATGGACACCTTTGGGGCATTTTGGAGTGACCAAGCGATTACGGGAATCCTTGGAGCTTTTGGAGAAAATGACAAAATGCGTAGATTTTTATCTTTTGTTTATGATGATTTTTTTTTTGTCTACACTAAGCAGAAATGAACACACGCATACACAATCCGTGATTATCTCTTTTAAGGATTAAATGGTGTGTCCTAAACTGGTTTAGTGCATTTTGATGTTTTGTTTTGTTTTTGTAGGTTTTGAAGATCGTTTAAATGCATTATGACGGCTCATATAACTCCCAAAACGGTCGCCCCTTCAATATACCAACCGAGGCCGATATACCAACCTCTCTATATACCCGCCCTTACGAGAGGGAGACTATAGGTACGTGAGAGCAGAAGGTACATGGTACGTAGGTGGTACGGAAGGGGGATTGTCCTGTTAATGGCACCTACCATAGAAAACTTATCCTCGCGCGCATGGGAATCACCCCAGCGACACTCGGTCTGCTTTCGTCAGGATTTACGCCTAACAACAGTTGACAATCGGGAAATGGATGCAAAGCTAAGCCAAGGTGGTGATGAACCCACCGTTGGTCTTGCTCAAGGGCTGGGGTCTTACGACCAGCTCCTTGGTTTAAAGTTGTTGCGTGATGTGTGTGTGATTCATTTTATTTAGCGAAAATGAAACAAGCATAAATGACTTTCCCTAAGCAATGCAGGATAAAATGAAAACAGTCAAAGAAACAGAAACAGAAACAAAAATTTTAACAGAGATTATAAAAATCCCTACCTCTTCTCTGCCTGCTCCGGTTGCTTCTGAATTTCTGCTCTGAAAAGTTGTAGACAGAAATTCGTCCCTCGGTGAGACGAATTACAGAACAGAATTCGTCCCTCCCAGAGACGAATTTGAATTCGTCTCAGGGTCAGACGAATTGCAGTTAAGAATTCGTAACAGTCAGAGACGAATAGCAGTCTGCAACAAAAAAATGTACCTATCAAGCACAAAACACAAAAACTTGATCAGTTTTCTGTGATCTTAAAAAATATGGGAACAGGTCCCACCGTGATCGCCACTGAAAGCACGAGATTTCGGGCAAAGGAAACACTAATTGCAATATAACCAAAATCAAATGCGCTTAAGTCCTAGAAATGTAAAGTGCATGAAATGAAAAAAGATGCATTGCAATGAGACACAAGAAAATGGAGAAAACACAGCCCTTTCATTAATATCCCTTGATCTCTGTTACAATGACGCCTCCTCCCTTTTCAGGGGCTAGGAGCGTTAAAAGAATTTGATTACAATCACTTAATGTTCCTCTTTCCGCGTGCCCACGATTGCAATGGGCGGGCCAAGATGATGTCGCCGCTGATGTCGATGAGTTCTTCACCTCTGCTGCTCCTCCTGCGAACAAAGAAACAACGAAGATGTCAGTAGCACCTGCTGCAAATGAAAAGTGTTTGTTCTCTAAAATCGCCAAAAGATGCATGTAAACATTTGTCTGAAACAGTGAGTAAAGTGAGTCCAAATGGCCTGAAAACTTGACAGAAGACAGAAAATATTACCAGAAGGCCATTGCCACTGAGACAGTCGGCCAATCTACCTTCAACTGGAATTCGTCCCTGGGCAGGACGAATTCTGACTACAATTCGTCCCTGGGTGGGACGAATTCTTTTGTGTTGAAAAAGCCGACCTACTGCTGCTCCAATGTCGAATCTCGAGACCTCCAAAACACCTGCAGACAGAGGGGTTATGTAATTGGGGCCATTTTGGGATGACCCAGATGGTCGGATTCTCCCAATTTGGCCTCTACCCTCGGGTTTGTTCCCCCCCCGGGGAAACGCGGATTCTCGCCAAACAAAATGACACAATATGCAATGTGAAAAAATAATCTAGAATGCTAAAAATAATGGAACTTAGAAAGTGCGGGGGTGCCCAAGTGGGCCTCCCACCGTTGGCACTTGATTTCGGTGCCAATCCACTAGGGATGGGCCCAAAACCTCTTAGGATTGGGGGGTCGGCGAATTGGTTGGTTCAGGTGTCCATGTGTTGGATTTGGGTCAGGTTCAAGCTTCCAAAAGCCACCCAACAACCTCCCTTGCAAAAGAGATTGGTGGATGTGGGAAGGTGAACCAAAAGGGATGCAAGTGGGTCTTCAACTCGGCAGCACTTCGTTGCTTGAAATCTCCTTCAACTCTGTATATTTTGGGTGAGAAAAGTCCCACCTTTTATAGACCCATGGGGTCTCTTTTGGGAGGGAAGCACAAATGCCATGTGTTGGTCATAGGCGCCATGTGGCAGTCTTGTCTTCCCATGAGGGAGGGGAGTCCTCCATTGACTTGGGCTTTCATAAATGCCTTTTGTGACAGTCTTCTAACGGCCCATCTGTCCACCCACACACGCGTGCGAGGCGGGAGTCATCAAGCGGCTATTCCGGGCTGCCACTTGGCCCCATTTGTCTTTTTGCCCGTTAAACTTGGAAATCATCCCACCCGGGGACGGATTTCAGAAATCGTCCTGGGGTGAGACGGATTCAAGTTTGAATTCGTCCTTGGGTGAGACGATTACTGGGCAAAGTGTCTAAGTGTGCCAAATTGCTTCTTGACCTTACAAAATTGCTATGAAAGTGGTTAAGACCACTGTTTAACCTCTGAGGGCTGCCCTGGGGGCTGTGTTTGTCAAAGCGATCAGTGTTTGCAGTCACATAATCGGATTGGTGTTGTTTTGGTGTCTATAGTCATGAAATCGTGACATGTCATGATATCACGACATCTGCCTTCTGCTTCCTCCTCGCCTTTTTTGGTTCGCAAAATCACGACGTGTCACAATATCACATCTTTCCCTTCTACTCTCTCTTTGTTTCTTGGGTCGTGAAATCATGACATGTCGTGATATTGCGACAGTTTCCTTCCTTGCCTCCTTTCTGCTTCTTTGGTCACGATTTCATGACATGTCATGAAATCATGAAATTTTCTCCTCCGTCCCTTCTTTTTTTCTTTCGGTCGTAATTTCACGACATGTCACAAAATCGTGACATTTTCTCCTCTAGAACTTCCCGCTTGTTTTCAATCATGATTTTGTGACATGTCGTGAAATCATGACATTTTCTCCTCTGGCCCTTCCTGCTTGCTTTCGGTCACAATTTCATGACATGTCGTGAAATCGCAACATTCTCTCCTTTGGCCCTTCTTGCTTGCTTTCAGTCGTGATTTCGTGACATGTCATGAAATCATGACAATTTTCTTTGGACGCCCCCTCTCTCTTGATTTGGTCATGATTTCATGACATGTCGTGAAATCGTGACAATTTCTGTGGATGCCTTCTTTCTCCTGCTTCGGTCACGATTTCACATGTCACGAAATTGTGACATTTTTCACTCCTATGCCTTGCTTCGTCTTTTTGTCACGATAACACAACATGTCGCGATATCGTGACACTTTTCTTCCCTTGCACCTTCTTTCGTCTTCTAGTCATGATTTCGCAACATGTCACGAAATCATGACATTTTTGCTCCATGCCTTCTCTCTCCTTCTTGAGCCTTGAAAACATGACATGTCACGATATCGTGACACTTTTTCTATCGCGATATCGCGACATCGAGGCAAACACTTAGAAATTTTTATGTTGGTGCAAGATTGCTTTGCTGCCACCAGATGCTCCTGCATCACAAGTGGAAGTGGGGATTCATGAATTTTCTTCAAACAAGATTTTTAATCATTATCTTCTCCTAGTTTTAAATAATGGATAAAATAATAGGTGAATGCCCTAGGTTTAGGCACAAATATGCATTATATTTAATATCATAGAGTGAGAATTTTTCTATGGAGACAAATACTATTAAAAGGCTTCCAATGTAGATTAACCCTTTTGAAATTCCTTATCAACTCCTCAATAAGGAGGTTTTGAGATCCTTCTTATATAAAGGGTTGTTTTCATTCCATTTAACTTAAGTAAATTTAGACTTTTGCAAGGTTTAAAACTTTGTAAACCTTATCATGACTTGCAAGGTTTTTTATGGGTTGAAATGCTTTCTTCTGTTAGTGAATATTAATACATGGTATGTATAAATTCAAAAGAATAAACTAATGTTATTATTATTTATTTTAATGTGTTACTTTAACTTTGACATATTTATGTTTGAATGATGTCACATAGAATGACATTGTGAATGGGGCTATAACAACCAATTCTTTCATATATTTTATCCCAAAATCGTCATAAATACAAATATTTTTTTAATATTTTATGCCACCACCAGGCACAATAATGCATGATAATCCTCAATGCCAATGTGTTTGTAATCCCTACACTTGTTTATGAATATGGTTTATAATACCATAATTATCATAATGATGTATTATTCGAAGCTAATATTACAATAAATAAATTCACATCCATTCTTTTCATATTTTCCCTACCAAGTTTGCAAACCATTTTAACATGATATTAGAATAAATTAATATCAATAATGTGCTTTTTTCATATTAACATATAAAAAAATATCTTAATCTCTCCAGAAAAACAAATAGTAGGGTCCCTATACTTCTTTTTATTGTGGTTGTTTTGGATGCATTCATATTGCAATTGAATGGAGATATTTACACTGGGATTCTTTGTGGAATGGGTTCTTTATTTAACTCTTGTAAATAGAATCTAGATGTTGAACTATTTTCCAAGTCCTAGCATTATGCTTCTTCCTTATTTCGCATTGTCAACAAAAAATATTTGTTGGCATTGTTAAAGATAAAGGAATGACTCCTCCTTTTGAGTTCCACTCAAATTTTGTGGCCGACTACCAATATGTTCCTTAAAAGACAATAAGCAAACAACCAATTCCAAATTTCTTCCTATTGTAGATAGATTAGAAGTCCTTCCTTTCAATTTTATGCTTTGGTGAAGATGTGCATTATTCCCTTCAGTCTATCCTTGCACTATATGACACTTTCAAATCTGCCTGAAAAAAAATGTTGATATTTCTTTTGTATGTGTAATCCAAATCCATCTTCAACAATAATTATGCATCTCAAATCTATCTCAACAAATATGATGCACTTCAATTTATCTAAAAAATTATACACTTCAAATCTATTTTCTAATTTTCTTTTTGTTTCAATTTCAAATCAAACACTCTTGTCACTCCAATAATAAAAATTACAAGATATAACTTTTTACTAAAAATTGACACCTTATATCTCCAAATTTTAAAGACAACAATATTTGCTTCAAAATATAAAACTTTAAATAGCAAACACTTTTCTAACTCATTCCATTGTAATGCATCTAATAATACCTTGTATTTCCTTTTCAAAATTGATTCCTTATCTCTTCACAGTTTTATAAAAATAAGCAATAATTCATACCTCTTATGGCATGCGCAAAACAACCTTTCAAGATCAAGCATTCATGTGGTTATGGGCCTTTATAGAGATGTATATTTTTTGTTTTACATTTTCCTTTGTAACACTTGTTGTCACAAAGTCATCAACAATCGCACAACACACCATACGCTCTTTGAATCCCATTGATCTCTTTCATTTTTTCTTAGGCATGCATTTTAGATGATGTGAATGTCTATAATGTGGTTTGTTCACTCACAAGATGAATCAAAGTTTCTTTACCATGAACTCTACCCTAAAATTTCTTTGATGCTCTCATTGTGTCATCAAGAAAGAATATTAGTTCTGTGTTATTGTGTACTCATCATTTATACTAGAAAACCCAGGTCTTCTTTCTTCATTGTGCAATCAGGAAAAATAATTGTTCTTTTGCCAAACATTCTTGGATAAGCCAATGAAAATAGTAGGCAAATGGTGTCCTCAAAAATAGATATATCTATTAAAATTTTAGTAATTTTGAAAGATTTTATTTAAATAAATCACCATAGCATTGTGCTTAACGCAATTCTTTTAGACGATGTCCTTTATATTCTTTGATTGGATCTCGATACTTGCTATTTTAAAAACTCATTTTTACCACAATCTACTACACTATCTTTCACAATGCTATTTTATTTCTACTGCAAGCTACCAAGTTATCTTCAAGAACATCATCATCCTCAAGAGCTATGTTCTATGCGTCTTTGTCTCACAAGCTCCCACATGAGCTATGTTCATTGTGCCTTTCTCTCATGAGCTCCCACATGAGCTATGTTCACTTTACCTTTGTCTCACGAGCTCCCATACGAGATACATTTTCTACGCTTTTGTCTCATGAGCTCATTTAGCAGGTCTTTGTTCACTCCATATTTATTCTCACAAACTATAATTATAAATCTTATACCACTATCCCTTGTTTATCACAAAATCTGATTGCAGATATTTATTTTTTGTGCCCTTATTTTTGATTTGCTGGTCACAAGTTTTCTACAATGATGCTCAATATATTTTCAATGAAAAACCATATTTAAATGTCTTTTGGCCTCTTATATATACAAATGTTTCACTTTCATTTTGGTACCCAAAATCGGCCCTCTTACTTTTAAATATATTATGCAAACATTTTACTTTCCTTTTGGCACTCAAAAGTTGGCCTTCTTGCTTTTCAATAATATTTAAATATTTTTTATTTATATATAACAAACCTTTATAATACTTTAATATTAAATATTTAATTTATATATTAAAGCATACACCATCATTAATAATAAAGTATAATCCACTACTAATATTTGCTCAAGCACACCATGGTTTTTCAATCACCAAGTCTACCTTTGACATCCATGAAAACTAAAACAACTCAATAATTCTAACAATAATCTAGGCCTGGGCAAGGATATTTTTCCTTTTGCTTCTTCTCCTATGACGTCTTTTGATCAAGAGTATGCATGAGAATACAAGTATTTGTTAAAGTATTTCTTCTTGATTTTCATATATAGAGAATTATTTGATTTTATACTTATATCCTCGATCTTGAGATGTTTTATTTCATTGAAACATAGGAGTTCTACTTAATAGACTTCCCACAAGGCATTTTTCATTCAAACATTCACTGGTTCAAATTCTTTATTTCTTCTTCTTATCACTTGCTAAATTTATATGCTTACTTTGATCACTATTTTTCATACAAAGTCTACTATTTCATGCTCTTTTATTATTGTTCTAATTTGGAACATTGTTTGCTTTGATAGGGATAAAGTTGTTATTCTCTTGTTGTTAGCTCTACTCGAAGTTGAAGCTTATGTAATTGCATGCATTTTCTGGAAAATAATTTGAATTATGTGGGTCATTAAAGTGTGATCTTCTTGCTTCTTAATTTCTTGTATTTCTTCTTGGGATGTTTGTGCAATATTTTCCTCTATTTAGAATTTTTTGCACTTCACTTTGAGAAATTATTTTTTTGAAAAAATGTTTTTTGCAACTTTGTATAATGATACTTCTCTTTTCCTTTAGATAACCCCTTGTAAATTGGAAATGTTTCAATAACCTTTTTAATGATTCAAAAAAATATGTTTACAATTTATTAGAAAGAATTTCTTGTAATTATTTGTGAAGCTTTAATGAATTCCTTTCTTGTATTTTTTAAAGAACTTCTATGCCTTCCTTTTTTTCTAAAACTGGCTTTCTTGATACTTGTAGCATTTTTTCCTTTCTAGTGTTTGGCAGAGGTTTTTCACCTCGATACCTTTAAATTTATCATTGAATTTTACTTCATGATGATGACTACCTTTTATTTTAATATTTTCTTTAAACAATTTTATACAAGGTAATTTTAGCCCTAAAACTTCTTTTCTCAAACAAAGTGCTTTTTTAGTTTCTTTATGTCAAATATAGAGGAGGATCAGAAGGAGAATTATATCTTCCCTCTACCTACTATGATACCATATTTTAAAATTGAATGTGTTCATACTTTCATTATGGAAGTGATAGGTGTTTAAATACATAGAATTTGTATTTGAGGTATAACAAACTGCTAACTGTACATGCAACTAGCTTTATCCTATACTACATTGATAAAACCATGTGAGGGATGGTTATACTACTTGCCACTTCACATGAGCTATGATGTGATAATTCCTAACATAAGTGTCTCCCCAAAAGAAGACATATTTATACCATTTAGATTCTAAAACCCTTCAATTTTATATGTAAAGGAAAAATTATAAGGGTTTATATACCATGGGAATGAGAAGTACAAACATACCACTAGGTTCCCCCCAAACCCCTACATAATTTCCTTTTAAACCCAAATTACCACATACATTTGATCATATAAAGGATCTTCTAACAAATAAACCTTTACCAAGTCAAGTCATTTTTATAATCCTTGGAGAAGACCATAGAAGCATATATGTTTTAAAACATATTATGCAAGTTTAATTATATATGCATAGAAACTGAGATTTTAAATTCTATATAGATCCAAAATAAATACATTGAAATTAGTCATTTATATAATGGGATGCAATTATTATGTGATTTGTGAGACACAATTACCTCTCTAAACTAATAGCTTTTACATATTTTTCACCTTCTCCCTATGACACCTTCCCTTGCTCTATATGGTGGAAGGTGATTTCACATCATTTAAAATATTCAAGAGTAAATTTATCAATTAAATTAATCTATCTTTAATTTCATAAAAAACTAAATTTACGAGTTTCTAAAAGTTGACTCAACAATACCACATTATTAATTATTTTTAATTAAATATTAATATAAATAAATGTTATAAAAGGTATGTATAGGGTTAAACATCAAATAAAGAGCAAAGATGCTTATAATCCAATTAAGTATCAATTCACCCTAACTTAGATGTAAAATAGATATGTGGAAGAGACAAAAAAAGAATGGGAGGACATGATGTATACCTTTTTCTATTAGAGATAGTTGCGATAGAAAAACATTTTATTTTGAAATACCTAGAATATAATTTTTTTCAAAATAACCACATGTATACACCAATAATAGATTCATTGTATAAATTATTTGAAGAGAAAAAAGGAGAAAAAAACAAATAATTATCATCAACATCAGTAGTAAAAAATCAATACTATAAAAAAATAATAATTAAATCAATTTTAATATAATAGCTATACTTCTTTATAAAAAATAAAATACTTTTAACTTCATAAACTTCAAAAACCTTTTATTATAAAATCATTTTATTTTATTTTATATTAAAAACTAAATAAATTTTATTTTTCAACAATAATATATATAATATCCTTCAGAAAACATTCTAATAATACTATACCAAACATTCTAATAATGCTCTAGATATTAACATTCTAATAATATAAATAATATCCTTGAGAAAACATTCTAATAATACTCTACTTTTAATTTATTTTTGGGAAGAATGCTAGGGGAAAAAGTCGGCAACCAAACAATCCGAAGATAACGCAATCAAATTTTGGTGACAGCCAAAAACAAATCTTGCCTCGATGCAAAGGCGAGCTCCGGGTTGTTTTCATTCTATTTAACATAAACAAATTTAGACTTTTGAAAGGTTTGAAACTCTGTAGACTAGGTTTGACACTTTGTAAACCTCATCATGGTTGGCAAGGTTTTAATAGCTTGAAATGCTTTCTTCTGTTAGTGACTATTATAATTTCATCTGGAATGGGTGGTATGTATAAATTTAAAGAGAATAAATTGATGTTGTTATTGTTTATTTTAATGGATTATTTTAATTTTGATATAATTATATTTGAATAATATTACAAAAAATGGCATTGTGAATGGAGCTACAATAGCCAATTCTTCCGTATCTTCCATTCCAAAATTGCTCACAAATATGAATTCTTTTGTATCTTCTATGCCACCACCATGCACAATAATGGATGATTACAAGCCTTGTCCTCCTAATTGCGAATGTACTTGTGAAACACCTTATGGTCCCTGCTCTTGTTGTTGATGAAGATGATCCATGATACCATAATTATGATAATGATGTATTATTTGGAATTAATATTACAATAAATAAATTCACATCCCTTCTTTTCATATTTTCTACTAACAAGTTTGCAAACCGTTTTAAAGTGATGTTAAAATAAATTAATCTAAATAAAAAATGTGCTTTGGTTTGTTCAGATTAACATATAAACAAATCTCAATCTCATCTCTACATTTTTTTATATTGCAATTGGCTGACAAGATTTAAATTGGGGTTCTTTGCCGAATAGTTTCTTTATTTCACTGACTAGTTTCTTTATTTCACTCTTGTAAATAGGATGTAGATGTTGAACTATTTGTCGAAGTCTTAGCATTATACTTCACCATTTCACTATGCAAAAATCATTTTTTGAGGTTGATAAAGATAAAGGAATGAGTCCTCCAATATCTTCTCCGGAGTTCCACTCAAATTTTGCAGCTGGCTAACAACATATTCCTTAAAGACTATCAAATCCAAGAAATTTTCAACAACATATTTATAAAATTCTTTACTTTCCTTCAAATTTTCACGTACTTTGCAATTAACTGTTTCTTGAGGTTGTCCTTATCTGCGTAGAGCCTTGCAAATTACAAAAAAAAAAAAAATGTTTTACATTAGTCCATACAAAAGACTTGACATGAAGATTTGAATTTTAGATAATGATACCATAAATTTCACCAAACTTGGAATTCCATTTGTGTCTAAAGCATCAAATTCAGTAGACAAATTCTAGTAACAATAATTAAAATAGTGTTGATTCTGGACACATCGGCTAGGTAGCCAAGTAAATACACAAAGCGATTTAGTAGATACAATATGGTTTTTGTAAGAAGCTTATGCTTAATTTCAGCCATGATTCTGTTTTTTTTTTAATTAATTAATTTATTACTATTATTATTTTCATTTTTAAGTTTTATAGAGCCAGGTATTTTTAAGGCAAGACCGTTTGTGATAGTAAATTGATGTAAATACAGCGCACACGGATTTTAGTCGAAAAAATATGGTTATTGTAATTGTAAGATGGTAATGTTCAAATCTAGCCATGATCCATCTTGGTCCGGACTATAATGTTAGAATGTAATGTGGTTGAAAAAACGTTTGTTACATTGAAGAAGTTTTGGTAGAGTGGTGATATGAAAGAGGTTAAATGGTTTTATATCTTTAATTAAAAATAAATAAAATTTATATAGAAATAATTGATAAGAGATGAGATAAGTTATTATTATTATTATTATTATTATTTGTAATTTCTTGTACAACATGTGAGGGGAGATATTTGAACCTCGGGACTATGAGATAAGTTTTTCACATAATACTATATATATATATATATATATATATATATATATATATATATATATATATATATATAATAGGATATACTTATTCGTTAAGATTTTACTATATAGATTTTGTTTAGATACATTAAAATAGAATATATTTTCAAAAATTAGGAAACATAAAATTTTACTTGTCTACAAAATATTTTATGAGATTTTTTTCTTTATTGTATATGTATGTGTTTAAAGCTAAAAATTGTTTAAATATAAATAACAAAAAATTCTCATATTTTATACTTATTTATCAAGATAAACCTATAATTGTGGATGTGATCCAAGAGCAAATATTTAGAGTGAAGTATGAAGGAAAGTGCAATCAAGGCCTGGGTACCACTTCTTTTTCTAGATCTTAGGTGAATCTCAAAAATAAAGGATTTATGTGAAGAAAACCTAAATAACATGACAAAAAAAACATTTTTGAAAGTCAAAGGATTTATGTGACGAAAACCTAAATAACATGACAAAAAAATCATTTTTGAAAGTCCTTACTAGAAGTAAGGATACCTACTTAGAAACGAGAGGAAAACAAAATCTATGGCAAACCCTATCCACATAGTAGATACTACCCCGAAAGTGATAATCAAGGATGAGAAAATTGAGCATGGTATAATGGTTCTTAAAACCACACCACAAGGTTAATATATAAGTTCCATAAGTTTCATAGATATTGGCTAATATTTTTTGAGATTCAAATTTGGATCAAGTGGAAGTGGGGATTGATGAATTTTCTTCAAAAAATATTTTTTCTTATTATCTTCTCCTTTTGAGTTCCACTCAAATTTTGTAGCTTACTACCAATATATTCCTTAAAATGCAATAATCAAACAACCAATTCCTAATTTATTCCTCTTGTAGATAGATTAAAAGTCCTTCATTTCAATTTGATGCTTTGGTGAAGATGTGCATTAATCCCTTCAGTCTATCCTTGCACTATACGACACTTTCAAATCTGCCTCAAAAAAAATGTTCACATTTCTTTTGTATGTGAAATCCAAATCTATCTTAACAAAATAATATACTCCAAATCTATCTTCAACAATAATGATGCACCTCAAATATATCTCAACAAATATGATGCACTTCAATTTATCTAAAAAATGATACACTTCAAATCTATCATATCATTTTCTTTTTGTTTCAATTTCAAATCAAACACTCTTATCACTCCAATAATAAAACTTACAAAATATAACTTTTTACTAAAAATTGACTCCTTATATCTCCAACTTTTAAAGACAACAATATTTGCTTCAAAATATAAAACTAAAAATAGCAAACATTTTTCTAACTCATTCCATTGTAATGCATCTAATAATACCTTGTATTCCCTTTTCAAAATTGATTCCTTATCTCTCGACACTTTAATAAAATTAAACAATAATTTGTAGCTCTTATGGCATGCACAAAACAACCTTTCAAGAGAAAGAAATCATGTGGTTATGGGCCTTTAAAGAGATGTATCTTTTTCACTTCACATTTATCCTTTGTAACATTCCTTGTCCCAAAATCATCAACAATCACACAACACACCATACACTCTTTGACTCTCGTTGATCCCTTTCATGTTTTCTTAGGCATTCATTTTAGATGACGTGAATTTATATGATGTGGTTTGTTCACTCACAAGATGAATCAAAGTTTCTTTACCATGAACTCTACCCTAAAATTTCTATGATGCTCTCATTGTGTCATAAATAAATAATATCAATTCTGCATTATTGTGTAGTCACCATTTATACTAGAAAAACCAAGTCTTCTCTCATGATTGTGCAATCAGGAAAAATAATTGTTCTTTTCCCAAACATTCTCGGATAAGCCATTTAAAATTGTAGGCAAATGTTGTCCTCACCAATAGATATATCTATTAAAATTTTAGTAATTTTCAAAGATTTTATTTAAATAAATAACTATACCATTGTGCTTAACGTAATTTCTTTAGACGATGTCCTTTATATTCTTTGATTGGATCTCGATACTTGCTATTTCAAAAACTTATTTTTACCACAATCTACCATACTGTCTTTCACATCACTATTTTATTTCTACTGCAAGCTACCAAGTTATCTTCAAGAACATCGTCATCCACAAGAGCTATGTTCTATTTGTCTTTGTCTCATGAGCTCCCACACGAGCTATGTTCATTGTGTCTTTGTCTCATTAGCTCCCACATGATATACATTCACTTTGCCTTTGTCTCATGAACTCCCATACAAGCTACATTTGCTACGTCTTTGTCTCACAAGCTCATTTATCAGGTCTTCATTCACTGCATATTTATTCTCACAAGCTCTAATTATAAATCTTAAATCACTGTCCCTTGGTTATCACAAAATTTGATTGCAGATATTTGTTTTTTGTGCCCTTATTTTTCATTTACTAGTCACAAGTCTTCTACAATGATACTCAAGATATTTTCAATGCAAAACCATATTAAAATGTATTTTGGCCTTTTATATATATACAAACATTTCACTTTCATTTTGGCACCCGAAATCGGCCCTCTTACTTTTCAATATATTTTGCAAACGTTTTACTTTCCTTTTGGCACTCAAAATTCGGCCTTCTTGCTTTTCAATAATATTTAAAAAAAAATTATTTAAATATAACAAACCTTTATAATACTTTAATATTAAATATTTAATTTAAATATTAAAGAATACACCATCATTAATAATAAAGTATACTCCACTACTAATATTTGCTCAAGCACACCATGGTTTTTCAATCACCAAGTCTACCTTTGACATCCATGAAAACTAAAACAACTCAATAATTCTAACAATAATCTAGGCCTGGGCAAGGATATTTTTCCTTTTGCTTCTTCTCCTATGACGTCTTTTGATCAAGAGTATGCATGAGAATACAAGTATTTGTGAAAGTATTTCTTCTTGCTTTCCATATATAGAGCATTATTTGATTTTATACTTATATCCTCAATCTTGAGATGTTTTATTTCATTGAAACATAGGATTTCTACTTAATAGACTTCCCACAAGGTGTTTTTCATTCAAATATTCACTGGTTCAAATTGTTTATTTCTTCTTCTTATCACTTGCTAAATTTATATGCTACTATTTCATGCTCTTTTATTATTGTTCTAATTTGGAACATCATTGTTTACTTTGACAAGGATAATGTTTCTATTCTCTTGTTGTTATCTCTACTTTAAGTTGAAGCTTATGTAATTGCATGTATTTTTTGCAAATTAATTTGAATTGTGTGGGTCATTAAAGTGTGACCTTATTGCGTCTTAATTACTTATATTCCTTCTTGGGACGTTTTTGCAATACTTTCCTCTATTTATAATTTTTTGCACTTCACTTTGAAAAAATTATCTTTTTGAAAATATTGTTTTTTCAACTTTGTATAATGATACTTTTCTTTTCCTTTAGATAACCCCTTGTAATTTTGAAATGTTTCAATAACCTTTTTAAGGTTTCAAAAAAATATTTTTGCAATTTATTAGAAAGAATTTTTTGTAATTCTTTGTGAAGCTTTAATGAATTCCTTTCTTGTATTTTTTAAAGAACTTCTATGGCTTCCTTTCTTTCTAAAATTGGTCTTCTTGATAGTTGTAGCCTTTTTTCCTTTCTAGTGTTTAGCAAGCATTTTTCACCCTGATACCTTTAAATTTATCATGGAATTTTACTTCATGATGATGACTACCTCTTATTTTAATATTTTCTATAAATAATTTTATACATGGTAATTCTAGTCTTAAAACTTCTTTTCTAAAACAAAGTGTTTTTTTAGCTTCTTTATATCAAATCTAGAGGAGGATCAGAAGGATAATTCTATCTTCCCTCTATCTACTCTGATATCATGTTTTAAAATTTAATGTGTTCATACTTTCATTGTAGAAGTGATAGGTGTTTAAATACATAGAATTTGTATTTGAGGTATAACAAACTCCTAACTATACTTGCAACTAGATTTATCCTATACTACATGCATAAAACCATGTGAGGGATGGTTATACTACTTGCCACTTCACATGGGCTATGATGTAATAATTCATAGCATAAGTGTCTCCCAAAAAGAAGACATATTTATACAATTTAGAGTCTAAAACCCTTAAATTTTATATGTAAAATAAAAAATTATAAGGGCTTATATGCCATGGCAATGAGGAGTAGAAACATACCACTAGGTTCCCCCAAAATCCCTACATAATTTCCTTTTAAACCCAAATTACCACATACATTTGATCATAAAAAGGATCTTCTAACAAATAAACCTTTACCAAGTCAAGTCATTTTTATAATCCTTGAAGAAGACCATAGAGGCATATATGTTTTAAATCATATTATGCAAGTTTAATTAGATATGCATAGAAAATGAGATTTTAAATTCTATATAGATCCAAAATAAATACATTGAAATTAGTCATTTATATAATGGGATGCAATAATTATGTGATTTGTGAGATACATTTTCCTCTCTAAACTAATAGCTTTTACATACTTTTCACCTTCTCCCTATGACACCTTCCCTTGCTCTATCTCGCGGAAGGTGATTTCACATAATTTAAAATATTCAAGAGTAAATTTATCAATTAAATTAATCTATCATTAATTTCATAAAAAACTAAATCTACAAGTTTCTAAAAGTTGACTCAACAAAGGTCCGAGGTGTAGACCAATTGGTTCATCCAAACCCCATAAGGGGGCCGGAGGTCCAAGGTTCAAATCTTGGGCCTTGTCGGACTGAACGCTTGTCCCTTTCTTGGTGCTTTCAGAGGCGTAAAAGGTTTAAAATGATTGTGACATGACGGTTATAGAGGCAGAATGTGTGGAGATCTGTGTGGCGGCTTTTAGGGCGGATAGTGCAGAATACTATGGCAGCCATAAAATCTGGCCAGCCTACCCGGATTCGTGGCAGGTACCGATTCCACCATGTAAAAAAAAAGGTTGACTCAACAATACCATATCATTAATTATTGTTAATTAAATATTAATATAAATAAAATCTATAAAAGGGGTTTATAGGGTTAAACATCAAATAAAGAGCAAAGATGCTTATAATCCATTTAAGTACCAATTCAGCCTAACTTAGATGTAAAATTGATGTGTGGAAGAGACCATAAAAAAAATGGGAGGACATGATGTATAAAAAAAATAATTATCATAAAAATAAAAAATCAATACTATAAAAAATAATAATTAAATCAATTTTAATATAATAACTACACTTCTTTATAAAAAAAATATATAAAATACTTTTTACTTCATTTATTATAAAATAGTTTTATTTTATTTTATATTAAAACAAAGTATTTTATTTTATTTTACAAAAACAAAGTTATCACATGCAAATTCATTCCACAAAGCCATCACATAAGTACAGAAAGCCAGTAATTCTTGTACAATCTATGGTGCCATCGACAAGTTATCAACAATTCATTTCATTCAGTCCATATGCATACATCATATAATTAGAAGCATCGCATTCATAAAACCACATGCATACATCATCATAAATAAATATGCATAAACATAAAAAATAAATCAAAACAAGTGTTTAAACACAAATAAAGTCATCTATATATATATATATATATATATATATATATATATATATATATATATATATATATATATATCATCAAAAATGCCCATGAGACTACAATGAACTGGTCCTCTGACCTTGTAACAAAGCAAAAACTCACAAAACCCCCAAGCCTAGGGTGTTGGCAACCATGATCACATAGGATCGGTGCGACGAGAAGTACCCCCCGTGGTGTGGGTCCTATGGGACCTCTCAGGGCGGCTGCTGTTCGCCCCCGCATCATGGCCACTAGCGCCCCCCTCATCCAATCTCCTGTGACAAGATGATGCTGAATTCTCAGTATCGTTGCTCCTCATTTGACGTGAAGACCCACCTATAGAGGGCTTAGGTATCCACCCCCCGAGGTGGATAATATATCCCTCCAAATCCATTCGATGCCGAAACCACTTTGCCTCCCGCCAACGGTACAAAGCTACTACATCATCGCATTGTGCCAATGCCCTCTCCCTCTTCACTATCTATGTCTACAGAAGATCCCTCTCCTATGCAACATCCATGTCCCCATCCTATCGGTGGTATGCAACAAATGCGTTCTCTCGCTCATCCAACTGAGTTCATAGGAGATCCCTCTCCTATAGAGCCTCCCCTAGCTCCTCATCTCACCTTCGTAGTAGCCATTCCAATCATGCATTCTTAGCATGTAACCTTGCCTCCATGTCCTTTGAGACTGCCTAAGGCATTGTCATATCTGGGATAGCAGCCTGCTCTGCCTCCCACTACTCTGAGACGTTCTGATTTAGCTGATTTGAAACCCCAAAATCACCCACCTCTACCATGTCTGCATCCTTGAGCGAAACCCTCCAGCACTCTCCTGATGGCTCTACATCATCAACCCCTGTAGCTGCTACCTTTGTGCCCCATAGAGGCCCCTCACCTCGCCATCACCACAAATTCCACCACTGGTCATACTCAGCGGTAACCTCGATGTCATCCACATCTAGGACATTAATCATCGTATCTAAATCCTCACCCAGCAGTGCAATGACTGGCCAGACCAAAGTCCTCTCATCCCCCTGGTGTCGATAGATCAAAGGATCACTAGGCAACCCCTGGTGCACCCCAAACTATCATGTCACTCGGCCATATGGGAATAACTCCTACTCAATCTCATGTCGACCAATCATCCACTGCCCCTTATGTACCCGTTGAAGCCACTCTCCAGCCTCAGGCCAGGCTGGACAGTCCTGGTAGGGGCACTAGAACACCTCCCTTGAAGTAAGCTAAGCAAAGGCATCAGCATAGTTCCCTACAGCGCCTGCCCATCGTCGACTCTGCCCCTGCTCCTCAGAATGCCACCATAGAGCCACATAACCTATAGCCCTATCCACCATCTCTACCCGAGTAGTCCATGGAAACTCAACTGGCCTCTCCATCGCTATGTGCTACCAATCCTAGCACTACAACAGATAGCTACATCCAATACCCTTCCATCTTCGACAGCGGACCTTGTACAACTCATCATAGAGTAATGCCAGTAGAGTCTGTCCCCATCTCATGATCATTGGTGCCTCCGTAGGACACTCCACAAACCTGAACACCACTTCTAGTAGGTTCCACAGGAACCTCACGCCTGATGAGTTGGGTAGCATCATGTTGGAAATGAGGCCCATCAGCACTACATGCCTCACTCCCAACATGCCCCTCTCTAGCCACCATCGAACCAAGATGCCGCCAATCTGGCAGTCACCCTATGCCCTAACCATTGGGCTGTCCACACCCATCTCCTCCCCATACCCAAAGCAATATGTTAGCACTATTGTTCACTGATCCTACAACGTCGTCCTGATCGATAGTCCATCTATCTAAATCCACAAAATCTGGTAGACGTCCTCCAAGGTTACTGTCATCTCCCCCATTGGGAGATGGAAGTTATTGGTCTGGGGTTCTCACAATTTTATAAGGGCCATCAGATAGGCCCAATCCCCGACCACAGGCTCTAGTCGAGTCACTTGCTTGAGCCCAAGGGCATCAAGCCACTCCCAGTCTGCCAAAGTCAATGCCTCTCGCACTTCAGAGAAAACTTTAGGTACACGATACCGGATCTTCACAACCTGCAAAGAAAACAAAAACAAAAACAAAAACATTAAAAACCATGAAAAACTGTACAACAAAAACATGAATATACAACAATGCACAAAACCATGTACAACTAAAAATAGCTAAATAACGAACAAAAAAATTCACACAAATTCAAAAAAATAAAATAAAAATAAAAATACAAATATAAATGATTTTTTAGTTCCTAGGGTTTTTAACTCTAGGTCAAACTGATAAATTAACAAAAACAAAAATCGTCAAAAACAATTTTTCAGTTCCTAGGGTTTTTAACTCTAAGTTCAACTGACAAATTAAAAACAACAAAAAAATTAAAAACACTGTTTGTTAGTCCTAGGGTTTTTAACTCTAAGTTCAACTGACAAATTAAAAATAAAAAAATAAACACAAAAACAAATTTTTTAGTTCACCTAGGGTTTACCCTTAGTCTACACTGAACAAATAAAAACACCAAAAAAATTAAAACACAACAAATTTTTCAGTTCACCTAGGGTTTACCCTTAGTCTACACTGACAAACAAAAACAAATAAAAACAAAAAAAATAAACACAAAAACAAATTTTTCAGTTCACCTAGGGTTTCCCCTTGGTCTACACTGAACAAATAAAAACACCAACAACATTAAAACACAACAAATTTTTTAGTTCACCTAGGGTTTACCCTTAGTCTACACTGACAAACAAAAAAATAAATAAAAACAAAAAAACAAAAACAAAAAATAACTAAGGTTAAGCGACGTTTTTAAACTCAGTTTTACACTAAGTTTTTAAGCTAAGTTTTGATCTTTGTTCAACTAAGGTTAACCTAAGTTTTTAAGCTCAGTTTTACACTAAGTTTTTAAGCTAAGTTTTGATCTTTGTTCAACTAGGGTTAACCTAAGTTTTTAAGCTAAGTTTTGATCTTTGTTCAACTAGGGTTAACCTAAGTTTTTAAGCTAAGTTTTGATTTTTGTTAGACTAGGGTTTCTTTTAGTTTATCACAGATGCCAAATAAACATGGTTTCCACTAGGGTTTCAACCTACATTTTAATTAATCCATACAAAAAACAACAACTTCTTTTTAGGGTTTCATTTTTTATTTGAAAAACAAAATACAAAAGAACAAACAAATTGCGGTTTTAAAAAACTATAATAGGAAACAATAAAGAGGAAGTGCACTCACTAGTCTCGCTTCAGCTCTGCTTCTTGATGATTCAGTTCATGAACTCATGGTGGTGGTAAAAATTTGGCAGCGCTTCGCTTCACATAATTGACCTCCTCCTCAGAGCTCCAAATCGCTAGGAAAAACAAATGCAAATGAGCCCAAAACCTAGTTTTGGCCCTTAAATAGGCTTTTTAGCCTGTAATCATTCCACCTTGGGACAAGCACTCTAGTTAGCACTCATCCCATCCTGGTATGATTACTAACCTGGTATTCATCCCACCCAAGGACGATTACAAAGCAAAAAATTCAAAAACAGCAAAAAATGCACCAAAATGCATAAAAACAAGCCATAAAACTATCCGATGAAGGCACCTTTGTGCCTGATATTATTGTCATCCAAAACCAATGCCAGGGTCACAAATCCTCACTATATTATTTCCTAAGAATTCTACCATAGCCATACCACTCCACGGGAGGACGAATTGTCAAGAATTTCATCCCCAAATGGCATCACCAAAAGGGTCAAAACCCAACCAAAAATAGCAATAACATTTTTGAACAAAGGCACCTTTGCGCCTGACATTCTTGGCATCCAAAACCAACATTGGGGTCACAAATACTCACTATCCTATTCCCTAAGAATGCTACCATATCCGGACCACTCCACGGGAGGAGGTATTATTAAGAATTTAATCCCCAAATGACGTCACCAAAAGGGTCAAAACCCAACCAAAAATAGTAATAACATTGCCAAACAAAGGTGCCTTTCTGCCTAACATTCTTGGCATCCAAAACCAATGTCAGGGTCATAAATCCTCACTATCCTATTCCATAATAAGGCTACCATAGCCAAACCGCTCCATGGGAGGACGGATTGTCAAGAATTTCATCCCCAAATGGCTTCACCAAAAGGGTCAAAACCCAACCAAAAATAGCAATAACATTGCCAAACAAAGGCGCCTTTGCGCCTAACATTCACTAGCATACAAAACTGATGCTAGGGTCACCAATTTTCACTATATTATTCCCTAATAGGGCTACCATATCCGGACCACTCCACGGGAAAATGGATTCTTGACAATTTCAGCTCCAAAATGCGTCACAAAATGGGTTCAAACCCACCAAAAATAGGTCAGAATGTTTGGAAATTGCTTAAGAATTCAACGGAAAATAACTGTAGGCACCCTTACATAAGTCATCTTGGGTAAAGTGACTCATCATTTTTCTCATGTCAGTCATTCCCTCATCGATTTGTCGCTTGATGGGGTAGTCACACTTAGACACCAATCAACAAAAACACACCCAATCACAAAATGGCATGCATTCAAAGGATCATTGACAAAGACAATCACGCTCCTGGTTGGGGCAGCAAACAAGCAATAATCACAAGATCAAACACTTGGAATTCATGAATCATGAACTCAAGGTTTCCATAGACAAAAGGTTGTGCACTTTGCCTATTCATGACTGAACAATGTCCAAGATCAAGTAACACCTCACCAAAAAAAGGTTAACACTTGAATTAAGCTCCTTAGCTCATCAGAAGCAAGGATTCAAGAATGCATGCCCTTTCCATACTTGGGGCATCAAGAGTTGTTTAGGTTACTGAGAAGCCCTAATCATTAGTGCTTTGATTATCTATTTTTTCTTAGCGTTGCGCCTTGCACAGCAATTCCCAAAAAGAGGCATTTGTAGACACCAAAAGAACACCAATCCGATTATGTGACAACAAGCATCAATCACATTGACACACATAGCCCCTAGGGCAGACCTTGAAGGTTAAATAGTGGTCCTAACCACTCCTACAATAGTTTGGAATGTCAAAGGTCAATTTGGCACCTTTTTGGCACTTTGCTCCCTACTCATCCTACCCTGGGACGATTACAAACCAGTATTCATCCCACCCAGGGATGATTATCAGCATTCACCCCAGGATGGGGTGAATAGTAGGTTTGACTGGAAAAAATTCAAACCTCGACAAGTCTGCTAGTTAACTGCAGCTTCAGGCCATGCAATTACGAGGAACGAATTCAAATCAAGGAGAGAGACTTCATACATGTATGTATTTGATCTTGGAGGCCTCATGCAAGGAGACTCTAAATCAAAGAATACTCTTTTCTCTCAAAATAGGACAAGTAGCTCAAGTGGTGCCCTCGCATGCGCCTTCAAAGAGAGAGACCCTAGGTCTATATGTAGACACCAAAACAGCACCAATCCGATTATGTGACTGCAAACACTGATCGCGTTGACAAACACAGCCCCCAGGGCAGCCCTCAGAGGTCAAACAGTGGTCTTAACCACTTTCATAGCAATTTTGTAAGGTCAGGAAGCAATTTGGCACATTTAGACACTTTGCTCACTATTCGTCTCACCCAGGGACGAATACTAATTGGAATTCGTCTCACCCAGGGACGAATTCTGAATTCGTCTCTGGTAGGTACGAATTCTGAGTTTAACGGGCAAAAAGAAGAATGGTGCCAAGTGGCAGCCGGAGACAGTCAGTTGATGACTCCTGCCTCGCACGCGTGTGTGGGTGGACAGATAGGCCGTTAGAGGACTGTCACAAGGGCAGTTATGAAAGCCCAAGTCAATGGAGGACTCCCCTCCCTCATGGGAAGACATGATTGCCACATGGCACCTATGACCAACACATGGCATTTGTGCTTCCCTCTCAAAAGAGACCCCATGGGTCTATAAAAGGTGGGACTTTTCTCACCCAAGATATACAGGTTGAAGGAGATTTCAAGCAACGAAGTGCTGCCGAGTTGAACACCCACTTGCATCCCCTTTGATTCACCTTCTCACATCCACCAATCTCTTTTGCAAGGGAGGTTGTTGGGTGGCTTTTGGAAGCTTGAATCTGACCCAAATCCAACATATGGACACCTGAATCAACCAATTTGCCGACCCCCCAATCCTAAGAAGTTTTGGGCCCATCCCTAGTGGATTGGCTCCAAAATCAAGTGCCAACGGTGGGAGGCCCACTTGGGCACCCCCGCACTTTCTAAGTTTTGTTTTAAAAGCATTCTAGATTATTGTTTCAGGTTGCATTTCATGTTATTCTATTTGGTGAATTCATAGCTTCAATTTCATAACATTTTGATCAGATTTTATCATGCTTTGTGTCGCTTTGTTGTTTCACTAACTTGCAGGTGGCGATATCGAATTCCCGAGGATAGAGGCCAAATTGGGAGAATCCGACCATCTGGGTCATCCCAAAATGGCCCCAATTACATAACCCCCCTATTTGCAGGCATTTTGTAGGTCCCGAGATTCGACATTGGAGCAGCATCAGGTCGGCTTTTCCAACACAGAAGAATTCGTCCCACCCAGGGACGAATTGCAGTCAGAATTCGTCCTGCCCAGGGACGAATTCCAGTTGAAGGTAGATTGGCCGACTGTCTCAGTGGCAATGGCCTTCTGGTGATATTTTCTATCCTCTGTCAAGTTTTCAGGTCATTTAGAGTCATTTTACTCACTGTTTTAGACAAATGTTTGCATGCATCTTTTGGCGATTTTAGAGAACAAATACTTTTTATTTGCAGCAGGTGCTACTGACATCTTCGTTGTTTCTTTGTTCGTAGGAGGAGCAGCGAGAGGTCAAGGACTCATCGACATCAGTGGCGGCATCATCTTGGCCCGTCCATTTCAAGTGTGGGCACGCGGGAAGAGGAACCTTAAGTCTCGATTGTAGTCAAATTCTTTTAACGCTCCTAGCCCCCGAAAAGGGAGGAGGCGTATTTGTAACAAGAGATCAAGAAAGTTTAATGAAAGGGTTGTGTTTTCTCCATTTGCTTGTGTCTCTTCCAATGCGTTTCTTTCATTTCATGCAATTTACATTTCTAGGACTTAAGCGTATTTGATTTTGAATGCATCGCAATTAGTGTTTCCTTTGCCCGGAATCTCGTGCTTTCAGTGGCGATCACGGTGGGACCCTGTCCCCTGGTTTTTAAAATCACAGAAACTGATTAAATTTTTGTGTTTTGTGCTTGACAGGTACATTTTTTGTTGCAGACTGCTATTCGTCTCTGGCTGTGATGAATTCTTTACTGTAATTCGTCTGACCCTGAGACGAATTCAAATTCGTCTCTGGCAGGGACGAATTCTGTTCTGCAATTCGTCTCACAGAGGGACGAATTCCTGCCTGTAGATTTTCAGAGCAAAATTTCAGAAGCAACCGGTCCAGGCAGAGAAGAGGTAGGGATTTTCATAATCTCTGTTAAATTTTCTATTTTTGTTTCTGTTTCTTTAATTGTTTTCATTTTATCTCGCATTGCATTAGGGAAAGTCATTTATGCTTGTTTCATTTTCGCTAAATAAAATGAATCTCACACACTTCACGCAATAATTTTAAACCAAGGAGCTGGTCGTAAGACCCCAGCCCTTGAGCAAGACCAACGGTGGGTTCATCACCACCTTGGCTTAGCTTTGCATCCATTTCCCGATTGTCAACTGTTGTTAGGCGTAAATCCTGACGAAAGCTGACCGAGTGTCGCTGGGGTGATTCCCATGCGCGCGAGGATAAGTCTTCTATGGTAGGTGCCATTAACAGGACAATCCCCCTTTCGTACCGCCTACGTACCATGTACCTTCTGCTCTCACGTACCTATAGTCTCCCTCTCGTAAGGGCGGGTATATAGAGAGGTTGGTATATCGGCCTGGTTGGTATATTGAAGGGGCGACCATTTTGGGAGTTATATGAGCCTTCATTATGCATTTAAACGTTCTTCAAAAACATTCAAAAACAAAACAAAACATCAAAATGCACTAAACCAGTCTAGGGCACACCAATAATCCTTAAAAGAGATAATCACGGTTTGTGTATGCGTGTGTTTAATTCTGCTTAGTGTAGACAAAAAGAAAAATCATCATAAACGAGATAAAAATCTGTTTAGATAGTAGAGAAGCACCGCAATGGTGTACACCCGTAGCCAAGCCCAATCAAGGGCAGAAGCTCCGAAAGGTACACAAGAAGTAGGCACAAGTCGCCTTCGCTTCAGTCTTGAGGACTTGGTCATACCGCCTTATCGGTCTGGCCTACAAAAGAATCCGATTCAGAATCCTCGATGGGGTATGCCCATTCAAAGCAGCCCCTTTCGGGAAGACGCCCTACATGTAGACCTTGATGTAAATAGAGAATCACCTTCTGAGGTTAGACATGAGTGGCCACAGCGCGATGGAGCGCTAGAGAGGCACACTATCCATTTGGAGGGACAACGTGGATATGGTATCCCTTCCTTACCTCCCATCAGAACAGAGAGACAAAATCCAGAGCGTAGGGCTCCTTACACAGGGCGAGCTAACTCCGCCCGCCCCCTTCACACCTATGAGAGGGAGCACGAGGAAAATCATCGCATTCCTCAAGGACAACAACATACAACGTGGGAACCTTGCGCTTCCGCACCAGCTGGACATCATGATCACCCCTTGAGGCCAGAACCTCGAGTACAGGCCGCCTACCTCGATAGAGGGAAGCGACCCATTGAAATTTTAGATCATCAAAACCCGAGGCAAACACATAGGAGGGACATTCGAACCTCCTGAGCAAAATAGGGTAGACCAAATTGACCCGATAGTCGCCCAACATGCCACCCGTCAAGCCCAAATCATGCGGCTTAAACAAAGTCATCAGGAGATAGAGTATCGACACCGCTTGGATAGAGAGCGCATGCAACGCGAAGCGGATGAGCTACGCTATGAACTACCTGAGAGGGAGCCAACCCCTCGCACCCAAAGAGCCGAACAATATGAGAGGCATAATCTGTTGGTGCAAGATAGGTCTCCACGACCTCGTCAAGCTTTGCCTCCGAGACCTCATAGACCCGAGAGGGAGGCAACTCCCCGAAACAATGATGGGTACCTTCAGCGAGGACTCGATCAAGGTCATAGGTTTCGCCCAGAGACTCCTCAAGAATTTTATGAGGAGTATGAACCAGAAATAGAATATGTTGAAACTCCCCATCAAGGCAGGAGGATTGCCATTCGGCCACCCCTCCATAGGCCTCCAGTCTTCCATAACTTACAACGGGAGCGAACAAGAGAGGAAGAAATAAAATCTTTCGATGCATACCAAGCGCTATTAGAGCGTTTGGAGTCTGTGGAGACAAAAGTTGCTGGGCATCAAAAACCCACATTACGTCAACTCCGTAGTAATCCGGTGCATCCCTCAATGCCTACACCTCTTTACCCCGAGCACTTCAAGTTGCCTCAATTGGCAATCTTTAAAGGTGAAGAGGACGCACAAGAACATGTTACAAGATTTCTAAGCCAATGCTTCGGCATCCAAGATAATGACGCATTGTTGCTTAGAACATTCATAACCACATTCGTAGGCCCTGCCTCGGATTGGTTCACACAACTACCTAAACACAGCATAAGCAACTTAGATCAATTAGTAGATGCGTTTCTTGAACGCTTTGCCTTCAACACAAGGAAGAAGGCATCACTGAGTGATCTGGCGAGCCTCAGGCAATTTGAGGAAGAAACAATGGCAGCATATGGGAATCGATGGAGAGCTTTGCTTTCTAAGTTACCCTACCGTCCCCCTATGTCTGATCTCACGCAGATGTTCACAAAAAGTTGCTTAAAATCAATCTCTGGTCTATTGTTGTTGTGGCAATACGACAGCTTAGAAGAAGCTTTGGCGCAAGCCAGAGTTATAGAAGAGATTAAGATAGGCGAAGGCGCAATCGCCAAGCCTAAAAAGAAAGAGTGGAATAAAACCACTAAAATCGGGACAACACAATCACAACACGCTGTAGTCAACCAAGTTGCGATAAATGTTCCCATGCCTGTGCAAGAAATGCAGCCTCAAAAGGCTAATTACCAGGCAGTGCCTCCTGCTTATGAAAGAGATAATAGAAGACAGGAGCAGAATCAGTAGCGTCGCCCTAGGCGACAATTCACCCCTTACACGGAGTCCAGGGACTCCCTATTTGACCGCTTGTCAGCGGCAAATTTAGTCACTCTGCCAGAAATTCAAAATATAGACCCTAATGCTCCTAAGCCTAGGGGATACAGAGAGGAATTGTATTGTAGATTCCATAGGCGCAGAGGACACGACTTAAATGGATGCTGGAAGTTCAAAGAACTAATCCAAGATTTGATCGACAATAGAACATTGGCCGTGGACAACCCCATAGCGCCAAACAATCAACAAATGGGGGTATTCAAGGACCCTTTGCCTCGCCCACGAGGCACAGACAAAACCACTCCAGATTAACGAGGTGCGACAGAATCTTCCCATGCAAGGATTTGTGGGAATGATTAGCATAGTAACAAGGAACAGAAGGTACCCAGCAGTTGCCCCCGAGGTAGCTACGAGGGAAGTTTCGACAACATCGCAGCCTCAACAACGCCCAACGCAATTGCCTCCGCCTAGACCCGAAATCACGATACGGACCAAACTCACACAGAGTTTGCAGACCACATCGGCTAGGCTGTCCATTTACGAGCTTATTCAACAGTCAGAACCCCATAGGGAAGCTCTTATGGACATTTTAAAAGCCATCGAATTACAACCTCACGAAGCAAATTCTTTCAACAACTTCGTGGGACATGTGAAACAATGTACGGAGCCGGTCATCACATTCAGAGAAGACGAGGTAAAAATGATATCGAATGACATGGCAGATCCACCCCTGCACGTTATCGCGCGGGTCAACGGGATTCCGTACAAAAGAGTGTTGGTAGATATTGGCTCGTCCAGTAACATCATTACCACTGCAGCCTTAAAACATTTGAAGCTGCCAACCTCTCACATCACAGCCTCCACGTACACACTGCGAGCTTTTAACGATGCAATATGCTCGACAGTCGGCACAGTTGTTCTGCTTATCCAGGTAGGACAAAAGTCAATACCTACACTGTGCCATGTGTTAGAAGGCGAGATGGCTTATAATATACTGCTAGGGCGGCCTTGGATCAGGGACATGAAGTGTGTCCCTTCGATCGCCCACCAGTGCTTAAAGTATGCTTATGAAGGAGAAATACATGTAGTCCCAATGGACTTAGAGCCCTTCAAGTATTGCAATGCGGTACAATTTATACCTCAATCGACCCTCCCTTCAACGCATTTGGATTTCCAGTTAAATCCATCTAAACAGGGTTCGATACCGCAGGCACCACTGGTGACCAACAAGGCAAAATCCCAGCCAGGTGAAACTTCATCATCTGCTCCTTCATCATCAACGCCACCTGTCATGGCCAAACAGAAGGACAAGGGAAAACAGATCATGGAAGAGGTTAAGCCTCTAGAAGAGAAGTTGCCCACAATTTCAATGATATCAACAGAAGAAACACCTCGCACAACGGAAGTGGAGACTCCTAAAATGCCGAACATGGAATGGACTCAGGAAGGACTCCCGTTTCCTCCCACCCAATCATCAACAATCACTGTTGAAATGGCCAGTACGGGCCTGGGGGAATATTTAGTGCAAAATGTTGTGGCGACGCCAGCATTGGAGTCAGTACAAGACATGGGAAGACCTCGCCTTCCCATAGGGACAGTTGTTCCTCTAGGCTACCCTCCAAACCAGATGAATTTCATGTATGGGGGCCTTGATCATGGTCTTGAACCATGCCAACAAAAGGAAGCAGACGAAGAGCCTTTTGTTGAAAACATCAACTATCTATCAAACCCAGATTTTGCCCTAAAATATCTCGGCCAATGCAATTGGCATGGATACGGGCTAGGCAGATATGAGCAAGGGATGCGGGTCCTTTGCCAACCAAGATATCAGATGCCATATGACAAGTCAGGAGTAGGGTTCAATCACCCCCTGCCCTTAGACATCTTGGTTGAAAATATGCAAGGCCTAGAAATAGGCAACAAGGGGGGATTGGCATAAGATCCGTATGCCAATCCAAATACAGAATACACATTGGGAGACTACCTCCCATGGTCAACAAACACCCTTGGAAACAACAATAATCCCTCTCCTTTGCTAGAGAGAGGTGAAAGTTCAGAGATTAATCCTCAAAGAGAACATCAACGACTTTCGGACATCTTTCTGAAATTGTTCCCCTTAGAGGTTCTAGATGAAACAATACAGTGTCAAGAGAGTCAGGTCCCTCCACCAAGAGTGGAACAACCGCAAGGAGACCAGATTAACTTACTGGAACAAGGAGAGCACTCAACGTCGCAAGTAACAGTTGCTGAAGAGGATGAACATTTTTGGGTCTCCGAAAGTGATTCAGAAGATGAGACTGAGATGGACTATCTCAGACATGCGTGACGGCATCACCGCCCTTTAACTCATGAAGATCTAATGGGACAGATGGGCATACTGCTAGGGCATGAATGGTGGGTAGACCCTGCAAGGTGGGACCAAGTATTGGATCCATGGCTCCAAATTCAAGATGAGCATCGTCCACCTCGAGATCCCATCATGACATCAGTGCCGAGAAAAGACCCTGCCATCCTTTTCGCAAATAGGGACGAATTCGCACCTAGGGAAGATCCATTCGTGCCCGTTCCCGTAGAGCCAGATCCAGAGTATAGGGAGCATCTAAAAGAATCGAGTTATCACACCCACGGTTCTGGAGACCAAATTCATTCCATCCACATGATCTCCATTGATTTGACCGCACCCATCCGCAATCCGGCCGATCCATCACAATCATTGCACCTAGACATAGATGCCATCGATTGGGATCACGTCAATTCACCTTTATCGCCATCAGAGTACTGGCCTTTCGGTGAAATGCTTCATTCCACCCCAAGGACAACTCAGGATATTTTTCAGGCTGAAGAGGGACCCGAGGTTCCAAACGTAGATCTAAACTCAGCTAATGATATCCATTTGATCCCAACTCCACATCAGTTGGAGGACGGATCCCACATGTCAGTTGAGGAAACGACTGACGTAGACATCGGCTTAGACCCAACGAGTCCACAGATTATCAAGCTGGGGGTAAGTCTTTCCCCCGAAGAGCAAGCCGATTACATCGCCCTTCTCAAAGCGAAGAAGGAAGTTTTTGCATGGTCATACAAGGATATGCCGGGACTAGACCCGCAGCTAGTCATGCATAATTTAACGCTTGATCCGACAATCAAGCCTGTAAAGCAAAAACTATGAAAGATGCACCCAACAGTGGCCTTGATGGTCAAAGATGAGTTGCAAAAGCTGTTGGATGCACAGTTTGTCATCTGCATGGATTATCCGCCATGGCTGTCCAACATGGTTCCCGTCAAGAAGCCCGACGGGAGGATTCGCATATGCACCGATTTTTGAGACCTAAACAAAGCGAGTCCTAAGGATGATTTCCCCTTGTCGAGCATCGACGCGTTGGTAGACGCTACAACAGGTCACGAAATGCTCTCCCTAATGGATGGCTTCTCAGGATACAATCAAATTCGTATCAATCCTGAAGATCAACTTAAAACGGCGTTCACAACGCCTTGGGGGACATTTTGCTATAAGGTCATGCCTTTTGGCCTTAAAAATGTTGGCGCTACATACCAACGTGCCATGACATATATCTTCCATGACTACATGCACAAAACTTTGGAAGATTACATGGATGATTTGTTAGCAAAGTCTCTTTTGCGCTCAGATCATCTCGATGACTTGAGCAAGATTCTCGATCGCCTCATAGAACATAAGGTCAGACTGAATCCCAAGAAGTGCGTATTCGGCGTCACATCTGGAAAACTCTTGGGTTTTATAGTCTCAAAATGAGGCATCGAAGTGGACCCAAAGAAAGTCAAGGCAATCCTTGAAATGGCTCCCCCAACTACCATCAAGCAGCTCGAAGTCTGCAAGGAAAGGTCGCGTCGATTAAACGCTTCATAGCGCAATTATCTGACAAATGCCGACCCATGAACAAATTATTGCACAAGGGGGTCACATTTCATTGGGATGACGAGTGCCGTCAGCCTTTGACGAAATCAAACAATACTTGGCTTCGTCGCGAGTATTGGCACCACCTAGACCAGGAGTGTTGTTCTACTTATACATCTTAGCTATCGAGGTGGCACTGGAAGCCATGCTAGCCCAGAAGAACAAACTTCACAAAGAACAAGGCTACTTACTATCTTAGCCGCACCCGGTCGATTACGAACTTAACTATGCATACGTTGAGAAACTCTGCTTGGCAAGTGGTGTTTGCTACCAAGAAGCTACGCCACTACATGCTGAGCAACACTACGTATGTTGTGTCTAAGGAGAATCCATTGCGATACATGATGAGTCGTACTTATCATAGTAGTCGCACGGCGAAATGGATCATGTTGTTGACGGAATTTGACATAGAGTTCATTGGGCAAAAATCTATCAAAGGACAAGTCATAGCCGATCAACTAGCAGAGGCTCCTCTTGAAGACGATCAGCCTCCGGTCATAGAACTACCCGATGATGGGGTCTTCCATGTCTCGGAATCACCAGATTCTGATGAGCCTGAGTCACAGGCCGACATAACCCTATTCTTCGATGGTTCTAAGTGTGAGCAAGGTGGTGGCACGGGAATTGTATTCTTCACACCGCAGGGTGCTCCAATGCCCCTGTCATTTAAATTAAACTTCCAGTGCACCAACAATAATGCAGAATATGAAGCCTTGCTCCTAGGTCTTCAGACAACAATCGCCATGAACATCAAACGATTGAATATCTTTGGTGATTCACTGTTAATAGTCAATCAAGTCAAAGGGGTATATCAATGCAAATGCCCAGTTCTGAAGGCCTATAAAGCCCTCGTGGACAAATTCCTAGCAAAACTTGAATGGTACGACATCGAGGCACTCCCTCGATCATCGAATCATTTTGCGGACACAATGGCCTCCTTGGGGTCATTAATCCCGCAAGACCTTTCCGGTGATATGACAACCATTCAAGTCAAAACCTTATCGCAATCCGCGATGGAGCGTGCAAGCTCAGACTTGACACCAAGAATCCACATGATCCATATCGAACCATCCTCGGATAAGTTCTTTCGAATCCGAGACCGTCTGAAACGTGCCAACTGGGGGTCCTTGTTTTCCCCCACTCCCATTAATAGCAACACAACGCTATTCTTACAAGTTCTATCCCATTCAGCATTTGTTAGGGAAGAACTTCAAAAGGGATTGGCTATTCATACTGTCGAGGTTTTCGATCAACAGGACTGGTATTTACCCATCAGAGATTACCTCAAGTTAGGTAATCTTCCCTTTGGATTGACGCACGCCGCAAAACGAACATTCAAGCAGAAAGCGGCTAAGTATGTCTTGATAGGAGACATTTTGTATCGTCGCAGCTATGACGGGATTCTTCTTCGTTGCTTGGACAAGCAAGAGTCCACTTGGGGTAGTCGCCCAAGCGCACGACGGTACATGTGGTGGCCACTTTAGTGGTATGGCCATTGCAAAGCGCATTCTCCGCATGGGCTATTATTGGCCATCTTTAGAGCGAGATTGTTGCGAATATGTCAAGAAGTGCGTGAAATGTCAACATCATGCCAATTTGATGCACGTACCTTCCCAGGCCCTACAGACAGTCCAGTCTGCTTGGCCATTTTCACAGTGGGGCCTCGATCTAATCGGAAAGATCTCCCCGGCATCGTCAGGCCGTCACACGTTTATCATAACGGCCACAGAGTATTTTACTAAATGGGTGGAAGCAATTCCGTTAACCTCAACGAAAGGACCCCGCATTGTGGAGTTCATCTTGCATAACATCATATGTCATTTTGGTATTCCATCCAAAATAATATCGGATAATGGGCCATCATTCAAGAACAAAGACGTGCGTGCTTTGACCACAAAGTACAAAATTCAGCACAGCTTTTCAACGCCCTATTATCCGCAAGCAAACGGGCAAGCAGAGGCATCAAACAAAACACTAGTGGCCATCCTTAAAAAGACAGTCATAGACAGTCATAAGGATTGGCACATACAAATCCCACTTGCCCTTTGGGCTTACCGCACTAGCATTCGGACGCCAACTGGGGCAACTCCATTTTCGCTCGTGTATGGCTCAGAGGCAGTAATGCCTCTCGAGTTGGAAATTCCTTCCCTTCGCATATCAATGCAGGAGTTCATCGATGATGACACTGCGCGGCGGTCCTGGTTAGACCAACTTACGTTGCTTGACGAACGACGCGTTAATGCTCTCGAGCACTTACGTATCTATCAAGAGCGGCTTAAGAAAGCTTACAACATGAAAGTTCACCTAAGGGACTTTCGGGTTGGTGATTTGGTTTTGAAGGAAAACCAACAGAACTCTAATTTGCCGTCCCACCTAAGGGACAAGTTCACGGCAAATTGGTTAGGTCCATATGTCATTGATAGCAAAATAGGACCCGGGACGTACCGGCTAGCTTCTCTTGATGGTATCAAGGAAACAGAACCCTTGAATATCAGTCATTTACGACCATTTTATATCTAAGAGAGCCATATCCCAAAAATGCTCCAAGGATCTATAAAATCACTTGGTCAAACCAAAAAGCTCCAAGGATTATCGCAATCACTTGGTCAAAACCCAAAAAGCTCCAAGGATTATCGCAATCACTTGGTCAAACCAAAAAGCTCCAAGGATTATCGCAATCACTTGGTCAACCAAAAAGCTCCAAGGATTATCGCAATCACTTGGTCAAACCCAAAAGCTCCAAGGATTATCGCAATCACTTGGTCAACCCAAAAAGCTCCAAGGATTATCGCAATCACTTGGTCAAACCAAAAAGCTCCAAGGATTATCGCAATCACTTGGTCAAACCCAAAAAGCTCCAAGGATTATCGCAATCACTTGGTCAACCCAAAAAGCTCCAAGGATTATCGCAATCACTTGGTCAAACCAAAAAGCTCCAAGGATTATCGCAATCACTTGGTCAAACCAAAAAGCTCCAAGGATTATCGCAATCACTTGGTCAAACCAAAAAGCTCCAAGGATTATCGCAATCACTTGGTCAAACCCAAAAAGCTCCAAGGATTATCGCAATCACTTGGTCACCCAAAAGCTCCAAGGATTATCGCAATCACTTGGTCACCCAAAATGCTCCAAGGATGTCCACAATCACTTGGTCAAAAATAAAAAATAATCAAAAACAACAAAAATTTGCATCTCATATCTAGGCATACTCAAATTCATCAATCGAGAGCTCTTCTCGCACCTCATATTCATATTCACAAAAATCAATCCATCAAAAATACAAAAATATGTAGCTGCATTAAGCATTGCATCCATACATTGCATATTTGTGGTCGAACAGGTCAAAGGCACCATAGGCTGTAATTGCTCTGCTAGTCCATCTTATTCCACACTGTTCCATTTTACAAAAACAACAAAAACACCATGCATTGCTTTTACCACACTAGAGTCAGTGGTCTTTTAATGTATCAAGAGTTTTCATGATTCAGTCATCATTTTGCTCTTTAGCCATGTAATGTATCAAGTCAGACAGATTTTACGAAGGTAGAGTCATACTTGAAATACACCTTGTTACGTAACATCCCAACACATATCAAAACACATAAAACAATTCCTAAGTTGTGTGAAAGAAAGATGAAACCTGCACAGTAATCCAGGTCACCACAAGCGAAACGGTTATCTTGCTCATCCCCCTGTGCGAATGACCCCAAGAATGCTGAGAGTTGGCAAAAGGACAAGCATCCTCCCTACCCAATTCCCTAAGAATCCCTAAGTTCTCAATAGTTGCAAAACATCAAAAATTTGCAAAATGTCAAACATCAAAATTTGACATCATACAGTGCACACATCAAAGGCACAAGCAACAGTGATTTTCGTCACTCCATATCCCCAATCCCTTGCTCAAAAGAAAAACAAATCAAAATAAACAGTGATCTTATCACTACAAACGAGCAAGTATCCCAATACAATTGAAGAAAAGAAGGGAGTTGAACTTGAATCCTTGGAACTCTCAGCATTCTAAAAGGTCATAAGGCAAGCTTCAGTACCGATTTGGTTGATAGCCTATCGGTAACTGACAGTAATCCTCCCGCATGACGATATATCTGTCACATTAATTTGCGTACAGATCAATGTTTGCATGTGGATGAGATAGCTTATGGCATCCTGGATAACACCGCAGATTAATCTAACTAAATACAACAAAGGAGTTAGTGGAGCTAATTAGGTGATCCTCAGTACAAGTTCGGTTGAAAGCCCATCTGGCATTGGCGGTATCCTGATAAATACCACATAAATGAACTCAATTGCACACACAGGGATGTGAAATAGCTTGGTCAAAAACAAGTCCGATTCATACCTTGTTCAAAAGTCTTGTAAGATAAAGTACAGTCGTGGCTAGTGAGTTAAAACCGTCTGAGTCTCAGAAAACCTTAGCTACATTTCTAAACCAACTACGCTACTTTTCATCATTACAATACCATCAGAAAATACAAAAAGAGAAAACCACATGTATACATACAAGAGCCATACATCATAGCAATCGCCTAAAAATGAAATAAAGAGCGTCTTAAACAGCCTATGGTGCCGTAACCAATCACCACAAATATCATTCATCCATTTCACTTTGCATATCAAAAGGAAATCAAAAACATTTGCATTCATCATAACATAAGCATTCATCAAAATAAATAAACATGCATACATCCATAGTCATTAGCCATCATGCATAACAAAAATCAAATCATCACATGTAAGAAACCACAATAAAACCGGTATATATATATATATATCGTCAAAAAAATGCCCGCAGGCTACAAAACTGGTCCTCAGACCCCGCAATCATATCCAAAAACCCAACCTAAAGCGTCGACCACCATAATCACGCAGGATCGGTGCGACGGGAACTACCCCCCGTGGTGTGGGTCCTATGGGACCCTGCAGGGCGGCTACTGCCAGCCCCCGCATCATGCCTGCTACCGCCTCCCTCATCTAATCGTCGGCGACGAGATGATGCTGACTGCTCAGTCGCACTATCCCTCGTCCGACGTGAAGATCCACTGACCGAGGGCTCAGGAAGTCGCCCACCAAGGCGGATGACCTCCCTCTCCAACTCTATCCGGTGTCGACACCACTCTGCCTCTCGCCGATGATAGTATGACACCGCATCGTCGCGCTGTGCCAGAACCCTATCCCGCTCTGCCAGCTCAGCCCGTAGGAGATCCCTCTCTCGCAGCGCGTCCCCCAGCTCCCGCCTCGCATCCCCCAACTCTAGATCCCGTATCCGTAGCAGCTCTATCAGTCACGCATTTTCAGCGCGTATCTCAGACTCCACCTCCTCTATGTCTGCCTGACGAACAGGACCCTCTGGAACAGCAGCCTGCTCTGGCTCCCACTGCTCCTCCACGTCCTGCATGTCCAGCTGATCCGGAGTGCCCAAGTCTACATCCTCATCCCCCACATCCAACATGTCCGCATCATCCAACGGACCTCCCCAATCATCCCCTGCTGCCTCAACACCCTCCACTACCGCCTCCGTGCCTCCCAATGGCCCCTCTCCTCTCCATCGCCGTAGTACCCACCACGAGTCATACTCAGTGGTAGTCCCGACGTCATCTACGTCCGGGACGTCAATAACCGCATCTGACTCCTCGCCCAATGGCGCGGTGACCGATGGATCTAAATCCCTCTCATCTCCCCATCGTCGATAGACCACGGGCTCACCAGGCAACCCCTGGCGCACCCCAAACTATCGTGTAACCCGATTGTATGAAAAGAACTCATGCTCCGTCCCGTGCCTCCCAGTCAACCACCGCTCCCTACGTACCCGACGGAGCCACTCTCCAGCCTCTGGCCAGGCTGGACAGTCCCGATAAGGGTGCCAAAACACCTCCCCTAGAGTGAGCCGAGAAAAGGCATCGGTATAGTGCTCTACAGCACCTGCCCATCGTCGACTCTGCCCCTGCTCCGTAGACCGCCGCCACAAAACTGCATAGCCTATCTCCGTGTCATCCATCGCCACCCGAGTCATCCACGGTAACCCGGTCGGCCTCTCCACTGCTATGTGCTGCCAACCCCAACCGCAGATAACCGCAATCGACCGCCCTTCCTCGCCGACAACGGACCGCATACAGCTCCCCGTAGAGCTGTGCCAACAATGTTTGTCCCCATCTCAAAATCAGTGGTGCCTCTATCGGGCACTCTACCAACTGCCATACCAAATCCAACAGGTTCCACGGGAACCTCGCCCCTGACGAATCAGGGAGAAGCATGTTAGAAATAAGGCCCATCAAGAATGCGTGCCTCACTCCTAACACCCCCCTCTCCTGCCACCAACCAACCAAAATCCCGCCAGTCTGGCAGTCCACCTCAGCTGTCTCCACTGGGTTCGTTACACCCAGCCGCTCCCCATGCCCAAAGCATCTCGTAAGTACAGCAGTCCGCTGATCACGCGACGATGTCCTAATAGGCAGTCCGTCTATCGAAATCCGAAGCAACCGATAGACATCCTCCAAAGTTACAGTCATCTCCCCTATCGAAAGATGGAACGTGTTGGTCCGCGGATCCCAAAGTTTGATCAAGGCCATCAGATAGGCCTGATCCGGGACCACAGGTTCTAGTTGAGACACCTGCTTGAGCCCAAGGGCATCAAGCCATTCCCAATCATCATCAGTCAGTGCACCCCGTGCCTCAGTAAAGGCGGTAGGTACACGGTACCGGCTCCTAACCTGCAAAAGAAAACAATTCAACAAAAAAATTAAAAATCATGGAAAAGAACTGTACAGCAATAACAAAAGCAAAAAAAATCAAATAAACAAAACAAAAACAAACCTTCAGTTCCAAGATTTCTAATCTTAACTGATTAATTCAAAAACAAAATAAAAAGAAATTCAAAAACACAAAAAAATATACGTCTTAGGGTTTACGTTCCGTTAACCTAGGGTTTAGTCGTAAGAAAATTTTTTTGCCTAGGTTTAACTACGTTTAATTGTACAATAAGTCTAAGTTGGCTTAAATCCGGTTTCAGGGTTTAAGTTTTAAAACACATTTTGAAAACATCATCACAAAAACAATTAAATAAAACAAGTGCAAATTTAAACAAAAATAAGCTCTAGAAGATACTTACAGGTTTCGCTTCGGCTCCGCCGCTCGAACCAGTTTGTGCACTCATGATGGCAGAGAGAATTCCAGCAGCGCTTCGCTTCGCAGAATTACCTCCTCCTCCCAGAGCCCCAAAATCGCAAGAAAAAAATGACACAAATGAGCCCAAATGCAAGTTTTGGCCCTTAAATAGGCCTTTTGAGCTGGAATTCATCCTTGACTGGGACGAGCGCTCAGGTTAGCGCTCGTCCCACCCAGGGACGAATTCTACACTGGAATTCGTCCCACCCAGGGACGAATTCAAACCAGCACTTCAAAAACATCAAAAAATGATCAAAAATGCACTAAAAACAGACAATAAATTTGCCCGATAAGAGTGCTGCTGCACCTGACATCCAGGGCATACAAAATAGACATTGGAGTCACAAATTATCACTATCCTACTCCCTAAGAAGGCTACCATAGCCGGACCGCTCCACGGGAGACGGATTTTCGATAATTTAATCCCAAAATGGTGTCACAAAAACACAACAAAAACAACAAAAAATGCAACATAAAAACAAAGCAATAAGCATTGCCGGACACAAGTGCTCTCGCACTTAACCTCTTGGCATAGAAAATCGATGTCGGGGTTCAAATTGTCACTCTCCTACTTCCCCAAGAAGGCTATCATAGCCGGACCGCTCCACGGGAAGATGGGTTGTCGACGATTTCACCCCATTATGGCATCACAAAAAGGGTTAACACCCACCAAAAATAGGTCCAGATGTTGGAAAAATTGCACATGCTTAACGATAAACCATCTAAAGGCACCCTTGCACAAGTCATCTTGGGTCAAGCGACTCGTCGCTTTTCTCATGAAGGTCATTCCCTCATCGATTCGTCGCTTGAGGGGGTAGTCACACTTAGTCACCAATCAACAATCACACACCCAATTAAGGAAAACGACATGCATTCAAAGAATCATTGACAAAGACAATCACGCTCCCGCTTGGGGCAGTAAACAAGCAACAATCAAATCAATCAAACACTTGGCATTTCGTGAATCATGAACACAAGGTTCCCCCGAGGATAAAAGGTTGCGCCCTTTGCCTAATCATGACTGATCAATGTCCAAGTTCAAGTCACACCTCACCAAAATAGGTTAACACTTGAAATCAAACTCCTTAGCTCGTCAGAAGCAAGGATTCAAGAATGCATGCCCTTTCCATGCTTGGGGCATCAAAAGTTGGTTAGGTTACCAAGAAACCCTAATCATTAGTGCTTTGGTTATCTATTTTTGCTCGGCGCTGCGCTATGCACAACGCATCCCAAAAAGGGGCATCTGTAGACACCAAAACAACACCAATCCGATTATGTGACTGCAAACACTGATCGCGTTGACAAACACAGCCCCTAGGGCAGCCCTCAGAGGTCAAACAGTGGTCTTAACCACTTTCATAGCAATTTTGTAAGGTCAGGAAGCAATTTGGCACATTTAGACACTTTGCTCACTATTCGTCTCACCCAGGGACGAATACTAACTGGAATTCGTCTCACCCAGGGACGAATTCTGAATTCGTCTCTAGTAGGGACGAATTCTGAGTTTAACGGGCAAAAAGAAGAATGGTGCCAAGTGGCAGCCCAGGACAGTCAGTTGATGACTCCTGCCTCGCACGCGTGTGTGGGTGGACAGATAGGCCGTTAGAGGACTGTCACAAGGGCAGTTATGAAAGCCCAAGTCAATGGAGGACTCCCCTCCCTCATGGGAAGACATGACTGCCACATGGCACCTATGACCAACACATGGCATTTATGCTTCCCTCTCAAAAGAGACCCCATGGGTCTATAAAAGGTGGGACTTTTCTCACCCAAAATATACAGGTTGAAGGAGATTTCAAGCAACGAAGTGCTGCCGAGTTGAACACCCACTTGCATCCCCTTTGATTCACCTTCTCACATCCACCAATCTCTTTTGCAAGGGAGGTTGTTGGGTGGCTTTTGGAAGCTTGAATCTGACCCAAATCCAACATATGGACACCTGAATCAACCAATTTGCCGACCCCCCAATCCTAAGAAGTTTTGGGCCCATCCCTAGTGGATTGGCTCCAAAATCAAGTGCCAACGGTGGGAGGCCCACTTGGGCACCCCCGCACTTTCTAAGTTTTGTTTTAAAAGCATTCTAGATTATTGTTTCAGGTTGCATTTCATGTTATTCTATTTGGTGAATTCATAGCTTCAATTTCATAACATTCTGATCAGATTTTATCATGCTTTGTGTCGCTTTGTTGTTTCACTAACTTGCAGGTGGCGATATCTAATTCCCGAGGATAGAGGCCAAATTGGGAGAATCCGACCATCTGGGTCATCCCAAAATGGCCCCAATTACATAACCCCCTTGTTTGCAGGCATTTTGCAGGTCCCGGGATTCGACATTGGAGCAGCATCAGGTCGGCTTTTCCAACACAGAAGAATTCGTCCCACCCAGGGACGAATTGCAGTCAGAATTCGTCCTGCCTAGGGACGAATTCCAGTTGAAGGCAGATTGGCCGACTGTCTCAATGGCAGTGGCCTTCTGGTGATGTTTTCTGTCCTCTGTCAAGTTTTCAGGTCATTTAGAGTCATTTTACTCACTGTTTCAGACAAATGTTTGCATGCATCTTTTGGCGATTTTAGAGAACAAACACTTTTCATTTGCAGCAGGTGCTACTGACATCTTCGTTGTTTCTTTGTTCGCAGGAGGAGCAGCAGAGGTCAAGGACTCATCGACATCAGCGGCGACATCATCTTGGCCCGTCCATTTCAAGTGTGGGCACGCGGGAAGAGGAACCTTAAGTCTCGATTGTAGTCAAATTCTTTTAACGCTCCTAGCCCCTGAAAAGGGAGGAGGCGTATTTGTAACAGAGATCAAGAAAGTTTAATGAAAGGGCTGTGTTTTCTCCATTTGCTTGTATCTCTTCCAATGCGTCTCTTTCATTTCATGCAATTTACATTTCTAGGACTTAAGCGTATTTGATTTTGAATGCATCGCAATTAGTGTTTCCTTTGCCCGGAATCTCGTGCTTTCACTATAAATTGGTGAGTCTTCTCACTCAGAAAAAGGAACAAAGAGGAGCCTTTGGAGCAATGAAGTGCTGCCAAATTATATCGTCACCCATCAATTATGCTTTTACATCCTTGATCTCTATTTTGGAGGGAGGTTATTGGGTGATTATTAGAAGCACAATCTGGACCCAAACCCAAAAATTTGGCCACAATATCCCACCAAATTTGCTGACAACACACCATAAGAGGTTTTGGACCCATCCCAAGTGTATTGGTGCCAAAATAGAGTCCCAAATGGTGGGCGTCCTACCATCGGGCACCCCCCAAACTATCGCAGTCCTAATCGCCCCACCCCGGAGTGATTAGAAATCTATGGTAGATTTCCTTGATTTTTCTTTTGCATATGATTCTAGGTTGTTTACATATGCTTTCGTTTAAATTTCTTGTGATTCTGACAAGTTTTGATCATGCTTTTATCATTTCCTGCATTTACTAACATGCAGGTAGCATCATCAAATTCCTGGTGATAGAGTCCAAATTGGTAAAATATGACCTTCTAGGTCTTCCCAAAATACCCCCAATTAGCTAATCCCAACTTTGCAGGTGATTTGGAGCTTCCTTGATGTGACATTTGGGACAGTGCTTTTTGACACTTTGTTGCAGGTCTATTCATACCACCCCAGAGCGAATACGAATATGTGGTGAATATTTTGACTATTCTTTTTGCAGTGCCTTCCTTGTGATGTTTTGATGCCCCTATCAAGTTTTCAATTCATTTGGATCTATTTCAGTTATCATTTTATTTATATCTTGCATGTGCTAATTGAAGGCGTGGGGATTGCATTTTCATTTTATCTACAGGTGCTACTGACTATTTTTTATTTCCTTGAACATAGGATCTAGAAATTAGAGGAGCAGTAAGGAGTCAAGATTCATCAATGTAAGTGGCGACGATGTTTGGTCTACCCATTTTACATGTGGGTACGCGAAAGAAGGAATAGCATCCATGGGTGTAACAAGAACACATTTAACGCTCCTAGCCCTTGAAAAGGGAGGAGGTGAATTGTAACCGAGTTCTAAAACATATTAATAAAAATGGTTGTCTTCCATATTGGCTTTTTATGTGGTTTTGAGTCGTTCATGCCTCTTTCTTTTCATGCACTTTCAATTCATAGGATTTAGCGTTATATTTTGTTTCATTCACATCGCATCTTGGCTTTTCCTTTTTGTTTTCGTATCCTCATGTTTTCACATCATATAATTAGAAGCATTGCAATCCTAAAACAACATGCATACATAATCATAAATAAATATGCATAAACAGAAAAAATAAATCACGACACATGTTTAAACACAAAGAATGTCATTTGTATATATATCATCAAAAATGCCTGTAGGCTACAATGAACCGGTCCTCTGACCTCGCAACAAATTAAAAACTCACAAAACCCCCAATCCTAGGGCATCATACATCATTATTGCCTAGGATCGGTGTGATAGGAAATACCCCCCATGGTGTGGGTCCTATGGGACCTCTCAGGGCGGCTGTTGCTCGCCTTCGCATCACGACCACTAGCGCCTCCCTCATACAATTGCCTGTGATGAGACAATACTGACTACTCAGTATCTCTACCCCTCATCCAATGTGAAGCCCCACATCTAGAGGGCTCAGGTATCTTCCCCCCAATGTGGATAATCTCTCCCTCCAAATCCATCTGATGCCGAACCACTTTGCCTTTCATCGATGGTACAAAGCTACTACATCGTCACACTATGCCAATGTCCTCTCTCTACTAGATGTGTCCATAGAAGATCGCTCTCTTGTGTAGCATCTATGTCCCAATATTGTCGATGGTATGTAGCAAATGCGTTCTCTCGCTTAGCCAATTGAGTTCGTAGGAGATCCCTCTCCTGCAGAGCCTCCCCTAGCTCTTCATCTTGCCTACGTAGTAGCCCCTCCAATCATGCATTCTCAATGCATAACCTTACCTCCATGCCCTCCGAGACTACCTGAGGCATTGGCATCTCTAGCACAATAGCCTACTCTAGTTCCCACTACATCGGGATGTCTTGTGTCTCTGGCTAATCCTAAAAATCATCCTGATCGGTAGTCCGTCTATCGAAATCTGTAGAATCTGGTAGACGTCCTCCAAGGTCATTATCATCTCCCTTGTTGGGATATGGAAGGTATTGGTCCGGGGTTCCCACAAGTTGATAAGAGCCATCAGATAGGCCCGATCCCTGACCATAGGCTCTAGTCGAGTCACCTGCTTGAGCCCAAGGGCATCAAGCCACTCCCAGTTTGCCAAAGTCAGCGCCTCCCACACTTGAAAGAAAACTGTGGGTACACGGTACCGACTCTTCACAACCTGCAAAGAAAACAAAAACAAAAACATTAAAAACCATGAAAAATTGTATAGTCAAACATGAATATATAGCAATGCACATAACCATGTACAACTAAAAATAGGTAAATAACGAACAACAAAATTCACACAAATTCAAAAAAAAAAAAAAATATAAACAATTTTTCCGTTCCTAGGGTTTTTAACTCTAGGTCAAACTGATAAACTAACAAAAACAAAAACCATCAAAAACAAATTTTCAGTTCCTAGGGTTTTTAACTCTAAGTTCAACTGACAAATTAAAAACACCAAAAAAATTCAAAACACTGTTTGTCAGTCCTAGGGTTTTTAACTCTAAGTTCAACTAACAAATTAAAAACAACAAAAAAAAATTCAAAACACTATTTGTCAGTCCTAGGGTTTTTAACTCTAAATTTCACCTCATAAATTCAAAACAAACAAAAAAAAATATATAATAATAAACACAAAAACAAAATTTTCAGTCCACCTAGGATTTACCCTTAGTCTACATTGAACAAATAAAAAAACCAAAAAAATTAAAACACAACAAATTTTTCAGTTCACCTAGGTTTTACCCTTAGTCTACACTGACAACCAAAAAAAAAAAAAAAACAACTAAGGTCAAGCGACGTTTTTAAACTCAGTTTTACACTAAGTTTTTAAGCTAAGTTTTGATCTTTGTTCAACTAGTGTTAACCTAAGTTTTTAAGCTATGTTTTGATTTTTGTTAGACTAGGGTTTCTTTAAATTTATCACAGATGCCAAATAAACATGGTTTCCACTAGGGTCTCAACCTAAGTTTTAATGAAACCATACAAAACACAACTTCTTTTTAGGGTTTCATTTTTTGAAAAACAAAATATAAAAGAAAAAAAAAAGGCCAGCACTCAAATTATGGTTTTCAAATTGTAACACTAACAAACAATAAAGAGGCAGAGCACTCACTGGTCTTGCTTTGGATCCAATGCTTGAAGATCTAGTTTGTGAACTCATGGTGGTGGGAAAAATTTGGCAGCACTTCACTTCGTAGAATTGACCTCCTCCTCAGAGCTCCAAATCACCAGGAAAAACAAATGCAAATGAGCCCAAAACCTAGTTTTGGCCCTTAAATAGGATTTTTAGCCTATAATAATTCCACCCTAGGATGAGCACTCTATTTAATGCTCGTCATACCCTAGTATGATTACTAAATTGGTATTCGTACCACCCAAGGATGATTACAGAGCAAAAATTTCAAAAAACATCTAAAATTGCACAAAACTACACCAAAACAAGCAATAAAATTGTCCAATAAGAAGTGCTTTTGCACTTGATATTTCAGGCATGCAAAATAGACATTGAAGTCACAAATTGTCACTATCCTACTCCTTAAGAAGGCTACCATAGCCAGGCCACTCCACAGGAGGATGAATTTTTGACAATTTTAGCTCCAAAATGCATCACAAACAAGGTCAAAACCCAACCAAAAATAGCAATAACATTTCTGAATGAAGGCGCATTTGCGCCTGACATTCTTGGCATCAAAAACCAATGTTGGGGTCACAAATCCTCACTATCCTATTCCCTAAGAAGGCTACCATAGCTGGACCACTCCATGGGAGGACGGATTGTTGAGAATTTCATCCCCAAATGGTGTCACCAAAAGGGTCAAAACCTGACCAAAAATAACAATAACATTGCTGAACGAAGGCACCTTTGTGCTTAACATTATGTACATGTAAAAAATACGTCAAGGTCACAAATACTCACTATCCTATTCCCTAAGAAGGCTACCATAGCTAGACCACTCCACGGGAAGACGAATTGTCAAGAATTTCATCCCCAAATGGCGTCGCAAAAAGGGTTCAAACCCACAAAAAATAGGTCAGAATGTTTGAAAACTGCTTAAGCATTCAACACAAAACAACTAAAGGCACCCTTACAACAATCATCTTGGGTCAAGTGACTCGTCGCTTTTCTCATGTCGATCATTCCCTCATTGATTCATCGCTTGAGGGGGTAGTCACACGTAGTCACCAATCAACAAAAACACACCCAATCAAGAAATGGCATGCATTCAAAGGATCATTGACAAAGACAATCACGCTCCTGCTTGGGGTAGAAAACAAGCAATAATCACAAGTTGATCAAACACTTGGCATTCATGAATCATGAACTCAAGGTTCCCATAGATAAAAGGTTGTGCCCTTTGCCTATTCATGACTGAACAATGTCCAAGATCAAGTAACACCTCACCAAAAAAGGTTAACACTTGAATGGAGCTCCTTAGCTCGTCAGAAGCAAGGATTTAAGAATGCATGCCCTTTCCATACTTTGGGCAACAAGAGTTGGTTAGGTTACTGAGAAATCCTAATCATTAGTGCTTTGGTTATCTATTTTTTCTCAATGCTGTGCCTTGCACAGTGCTTCCCAAAAAGGGGCATCTGTAGACACCAAAACAGCACCAATCCGATTATGTGACAACAAGCATCGATCGCATTAACACACATAGCCCCTAGGGAAGCCCCTAGAGGTTAAACAGTGGTCCTAACCACTCCCACAGCAATTTGGAATGTCAAAGGTCAATTTGGCACCTTTTTGGCACTTTTCTCCCTACTCATCCCATCGAGGGACGATTACAAACTAGTATTCATCCCACCCAGAGATGATTATCAGCATTTGTTTCAAGGTGGGGTGAATAGCAGGTTTGACTGGAAAAAATTCAAACCTCAACAAGTCTGCCAGTTAATTGCAGCTTCAGGCCATGCAATTGTGAGGAATGGCTTCAAATTAAGGAGAAAGACTTCAGTCATGCATGTCTTTGATTTTGGAGGCATCATGCAAGGAGACTCTAAATCAGGGAATAATATTTTCTCTCAAAATAGGACAAGCAACTCAAGTGGCACCCTCGCATGCACATTCAAAGAGGGATACCCTAGGTCTATAAATTGGTGATTCTTCTCACCCAATAGAAGAACAAAGAGGAGCTTTTGGAGCAACGAAGTGCTACCAAATTACATCCTCACCCATCAATTGTGCTTTTACATCCTTGATCTCTCTTTTGGAGGGAGGTTATTGGGTGATTATTGGAAGCACAATCCGGACCCAAACCTGAACATTTGGCCATAATATCCCACCAAATTTGCTGAAAACACCCCATAAGAGGTTTTGGACCCATCCCAAGTGGATTGGTTCTGAAATAGAGTCCCAAACGGTAGGCATCCTACCCCCGGGCACCCCCAAACTATCGTAGTCCTAATCACCCCACCCCGGAGTGATTAGAAATATGTGGTAGATTTACCTAATTTTTCTTTTGCATCTAATTCTAGGTTGTTTACATATGCTATCATTTAAATTTCATGTGATTATGACAAGTTTTGATCATGCTTTTATCATTTCCCGCCTTTACTAACATGGATGTAGCATCATCAAATTCCCAATGATAGAGGTCAAATTGGGAAAATCTGACCTTTTGGGTCTTCCCAAAATACCCCCAATTAGCTAACCCCAACTTTGATGGTTATTTTGAGCTTCCCAAATGTGACATTTGGGACAGTGCTTTTTGATGCGTTGTTGTAGGTCTATTCGTCCCACCCTGGAGCGAATACGAATTTGTGGTGAATCTTCAGACTATTCTTTTTGTAGTGCCTTACCAATGATGTTTTGATGCCCCTATAAACTTTTTAGTTCATTTGGATTTATTTTAGTTATCATTTTATTTATATTTTGCATGTGCTAATTGAAGGCGTGGGGATTGCATGTTTCATTTTATCTATAGGTGCTACTGACTTTTTTTGTTTCCTTGAATGTAGGATCTGGACATTAGAGGAGCAGCAAGGAGTCAAGATTCATCAACGCAAGTGGCGACGACATTTGGTCTGCCCATTTTACATGTGGGCACACAGAAGAAGGAATAGCATCCATGGGTGTAACAAGAACACATTTAATGCTCCTAGCCCCTAAAAATGGAGGAGGCAAATTGTAACCGAGTTTTTAAACATATCAATAAAAAGTGTTGTCTTCCATATTGGCTTTTTATGTGGTTTCGAGTCGTTCATGCCTCTTTCCTTTCATGCACTTTCAATTCATAGGATTTACCGTTATCTTTTCTTTCGTTCACATTGCATCTTGGCATTTCCTTTTTATTTTTGTATCCTCATGCTTTCATTTTTCTCAACACTGTTCCATGAACAATGCATCCCAAAAAGGGGCATATTTAGACACCAAAACAACACCAATCTGATTATGTGACTGCAAACACTGATCGAGTTGACACACACAACCCCCAAGGTAGCCCCCGGAGGTTAAATAGTGGTCCTAACCACTCACACAGTAGTTTTGGAAGGTCAAAGGTTAATTTGTCACCTTTCAAGAACTTTGCTCCATAATCGTTCCACTCAGGGATGATTACAAACTGGTACTCATTCCACCCAGGGACGATTAGCAGTATTCGCTCTAGGGTGGGGCGAATAGCAGGTTTGACTGGAAAAATTTCAAATATCGACAAATGATGCCCAGATCTGCCACTTAACTCCTCATTCATTGCATGGGAGTGCAAGTGAGCATTTTTTAGTGCTATAGGTAGTTACAAAGGTAGTCATGGAGCCCTTAATCAGGGAGGAATCTTCTCCCCTACTAGAAAGACATGATTTCCAAGTGGCACCTCTGCATGCTCATCCAAAGAGACTGTCAAGTCTATAAAATGGTGAGTCTTCTCACCTCAAAAAGGGATAGAGAAGGAGCATTTTAAGCAAAGTGCTGCCATTTTACATCCTCACACCTTTTTATTTGTGCCTTTCACATCCTTGATCTCTTTTGGAAGGGAGGTCATTGGGTGATTATTGGAAGCGCAAATCCGGAACCAAAACCCGACATTTGGCCATAAAATCCTACCAATTTTTTTTACAACACCCCACAAGAGGTTTTTTACCCATCCCAAGTGGATAGGTGCAAAAATCGGTCCCCAAATGGTGGGCGTCCTGCCACCGGGCACCCCCCGCACTACTATAGTCCTAATCGCCCCACCCTGGAGCGATTAGAAATCTATAGTAGATTTCCTTTCTGTTATTTTTGCATCTGATTCTATGTTTCTTATATAGGCTTTCATTCAAATTTAAAATCATTTTGAGATGTTTTGATCATGTTTTTGTCATTTACCGCTTTTGCTAACATGTAGGTAGCATCATCAAATTCCCAGTGATAGAGGCCAAATTGGAAAAATATGACCTTATGGGTCTTTCCAAAATACCCCATTTTACCTAACCCCTAACTTTTTAGGTGATTTTGAGCCTCCCAGATGTGAAATTTGGGACAGTGCTTTTAGATTTTTTTTTGCAGGTCTAATCGTCCCACCTCAGAGTGATTAGAAATCCATGGAAAATTTTCTAACTGTTCCATTTGCAGTGACCTCCTGGTAATGTCCTCATGCTTATTTTACATTTTTAGATCATTCTGATGCAATTTAGTTATTGTTTTATTTATTTTTCGCATGCACTAATCGTAGGCTTAGGGATTGCATGTTTCATTTTATCTATAGGTGCTACTGACTATTTTCTATTTCCTTGAATGTAGGATCTTGACATTAGAGGAGTAGCAAGGAGTCAAGACTCATCAACGCAAGCAACGACGATGTTTGGTCCACCCATTCTACATGTGGGCACGCAAAAGAAGGAATACCATCTGTTGATGTGACAAGAACATATTTAATGCTCCTAGCCCCTGAAAAGGGAGGAGACAGATTGTAACTAGGTTCTAAAGCATATTAATAAAAAGGGCTGTACTCCATATTCACTTTTATACCTTGTTTCAATGTGTTTATGTTTCTCTCCTTTCATGCATTTCAATTCATAGGATTTAGCGTTAAGTTTAGTTTCGTTTACATCGCATCTTGGCATTTCCTTTTTGTTTCCGTATCCTCATGCTTTCAAAGACCAAGGTTCAAATTTTGCAAAGGGATAATTAAGAGACATAATCAAGTGGCATTAGTTCAATAGTTTAGATTCCTTAACATTTAATATCACTATGTAATGATGTGATAAGGGAAGGATGCTTTTCAATCCAATATAACTAATTAAAAAAATAGGAAACATATTATTTTACCTATGTACAAAATTTTGTGCTTATAAATAATAAGTTTTAAAATTTTACTATATAGATTTTGTTGAGATACATTAAAATAGAATATATTTTCAAAAATTAGGAAACATAAAATTTTACTTGTCTACAAAATTTTGTATGAGATTTTTTTCTTTATTGTATATGTATGTGTTTAAAGCTAAAAATTGTTTAAATATAAATAACAAAAAAATTCTCACTTTTTATACTTATTTATCAAGATAAACCTATAATTGTGAATGTGAGCCAAGAGTAAAGAGTTAGCGTGAAGTATGAAGGAATGTGCAATCAAGGATTGGGTACCACATCTTTTTCTAGATCTTAGTTGAAACTCAAAAATAAAGGATTTATGTGAATAAATCCTAAATAACATGATAAAAAATTCATTTTTGAAAGTCAAAGGATTTATGTGAAGAAAACGTAAATAACATGACAAAAAAATCATTTTTGAAAGTCCTTACTAAAAGTAAGGATACCTACTTAGAAATGAGAGTAAAATCAAATCTATGACACACCCTATCCACATAGCAGATACCACACCAAAAGTGATTATCAAGGATGAGAAAATTGAACATGATATAATGCTTCTTAAAACCACACCACAAGGTTAATATATAAGTTCCATAAATTTCATAGATATTGGCTAATGTTTTTTGAGATTCAAATTTGGATCAACTGGAAGTGGGGATTGATGAATTTTCTTCAAAAAAAAAAAATCTCATTATCTTATCCTAGTTCTAAATAATGGATAAAATAATAGGTGAAGGCCCTAGGTTTAGGCACAAAGATGCATTATATTTAAGACCATATAGTGAAAAAATTTCTATGGAAACAAAGACTATTAAAAGGCTTCCAATGTAGATTAAGACTTTTGAAATTCCTTATCAACTCCTCAATAAGGAGGTTTTGAACAATATTGTCAATTCTTTAGGTGAATTAATCTTGGTGATGGCCAAAAACAAATCTTACCTCAATGCAAAGGTGAGCTCCTTATTATATAAAGGGTTGTTTCCATTCCATTTAACATAAGTAAATTTAGACTTTTACAAGGTTTAAAACTTTGTAAACCTTATCATGACTGGCAAGGTTTTTTATTTCTTTAGTGAATATTAATACATGGTATGTATGAATTCAAACGAATAAACTAATGTTATTGTTATATATTTTAATTTGTTACTTTAACTTTGACATATCTATGTTTGAGTGATGTTACATAGAATGACATTGTGAATGGGGCTATAGCAACCAATTATTTCGTATATTTTATCCCAAAATCGTCATGAATACAAATATTTTTGTAATCTTTTATGCCACCACTAGGAACAATAATGCATGATAGTCCTCAATGCCCATGTGTTGGTAAATTAACTTTTGGTCCCTACACTTGTTGATGAAGTTGGTCTATAATACCATAATTATCATGATGATGTATTATTCAAAGCTAATATTACAATAAATAACTTCACATCCCTTCTTTTCATATTTTCCCTACCAAGTTTGCAAACTGTTTTAACATGATATTAAAATAAATTAATATCAAGAATGTTCTTTTTTTCATATTAACATATAAACAAATATCTTAATCTCTCAAGAAAAACAAATATCCCTATACTTCTTTTTATTGTGGTTGTTTTCGACCCATTCATATTACAAATGGATGGCAAGATTTACAATGGGATTATTTATGGAATAGGTTCTTTATTTCACTCTTGTAAATAGAATCTAGATGTTGAACTATTTACCAAGTCCTAGCATTATACTTCTTCCTTATTTCATATTGTCAAAAAAATCATTCGTTGACATTGCTAAAGATAAAGGAATGACTCCTCCAATATCTCCTCCTTTTGAGTTCCACTCAAATTTTGTAGCCGACTACCAATATATTCCTTAAAAGGCAATAAGCAAACAACCAATTCCAAATTTCTTCCTCTTGTAGATAGATTAAAAGTCCTTCCTTTCAATTTGATGCTTGGGTGAAGATGTGCATTAATCCCTTCACTCTATTCTTGCACTATATGACACTTTCAAATCTGCCTCAACAAAAATGTTTGACATTTCTTTTGTATGTGTAATCCAAATCTATCTTAACAAAATAATGTACTCCAAATATATCTTCAAAAATAATTATGCACCTCAAATCTATATCAGCAAATATGATGCACTTCAATTTATCTAGAAAATGATACACTTCAAATCTATATTATAATTTTTTTTTGTTTCAATTTCAAATCAAACACTCTTATCGCTCCAATAATAAAACTTAAAAAATATAACTGTTTACTAAAAATTGACTCCTTATATCTCCAACTTTTAAAGACAACAATATTTGCTTCAAAATATAAAACTCAAAATAGTAAACACTTTTCTAACTCATTCCATCGTAATGCATCTAATAATACCTTGTATTCCCTTTTCAAAATTGATTCCTTATATCTTCACACTTTTATAAAATTAAACAATAATTCGTACCTCGTATGGAATGCACAAAACAACCTTTCCAGATCAAGCAATCATATGGTTATGGGGATTTATAGAGATATATCTTTTTTGCTTCATGTTTTCCTTTGTAACACTCCTTGTCACAAAATCATCAACAATCGCACAACACACCATATGCTCTTTGACTCCCATTGATCTCCTTCATGTTTTATTAGGTATTCATTTTAGATGACGTGAATGTCTATGATGTGGTTTGTTCACTTATAAAATGAATCAAAGTTTCTATACCATGAACTCTGGCCTAAAATTTCTTTGATGCTCTCATTGTGTCGTCGAGAAAGAATATTAGTTCTGCGTTATTGTGTAATCACCATTTATACTTGAAAACCTTGGTCTTCTCTCTTTATTGTGCAATTAGGAAAAATAATTATTCTTTTGCCAAAAATTCTTGGATAAGTCAATGAAAATTGTAGGTAAATGTTGTCCTCACCAATAGATATATGTATTAAACTTTTATTAATTTTGAAATATTTTATTTAAATATATCTATTAAAATTTTATTAATTTTAAAAGATTTTATTTAAATAAATCACAATACCATTGTGCTTAACGTAATTGCTTTAGAAGATGTGCTTCCTCTTCTTTGATTGGATCTCAATACTTTCTATTTCAAAAACTTTTTTCTTTCACAGCACTATTTTCTTTCTACTGCAAAAAGCAAAGGTATGTATAGGGTTAAACATCAAATAAAGTGCAAATATGCTTATAATCCAAGTAAGTATCAATTCACCCTAACTTAGATGTAAAATAGATATGTGGAAGAAATAAAAAAAGAATGGGAGGACATGATGTATACCTTTTTCTATGATGTAAAATAGATATGTGGAAGAGACAAAAAAAGAATGGGAGGACATGATGTATACCTTTTTCTATTAGCGATAATTGCAATAGAAAAGCATTTTATTTTGAAATACCTAGAATATAAAATTTTTCAAAATAACCACATGTATACACCAATAATAGATTCATTGTATAAATTATTTGAAGAGAAAAAAGGAATAATATATATATATATATATATATATATATATATATATATATATATATATATATATATATATCATCAAAATCAGTAGTAAAAAAATCAATACTATAAAAAAATAATAATTAAATCAATTTTAATATAATAACTATACTTCTTTATAAAAAATAAAATATAAAATACTTTTAACTTCATAAACTGCAAAAACCTTTTATTATAAAATATTTTATTCATAATATATATAATATCCTTCAGACAACATTCTAATAATACTATACCAAACATTCTAATAATACTCTATGATATTAACATTTTAATAATATATATAACATCATTGAGAAAACAATTATAATAATACTATACCAAACATTCCAATAATACTCTAGGATATTAACATATTACCTCAATGCAAAGGTGAGCTCCTTCTTGTATAAGAGGTTGTTTTCATTCCATTTAACATAAACAAATTTAGACTTTTTGAAAGGTTTGAAACTTTGTAAACTAGGTTGGACACTTTGTAAACCTCATCATCACTGGCAAGGTTTTAAATAGCTTGAAATGTTTTCTTCTGTTAGTGACTATTATAATTTCATCTGGAATGGGTGGTATGTATAAATTCAAGAAAATAAAATGATGTTGTTATTGTTTTTTTTTAATGATTTATTTTAATTTTAATATAATTATATTTGAATGATATTACAGAAAATGGTATTGTGAATGGAGCTACAACAACTAATTCTTTCGTATCTGCCATTTCAAAATTATTCACAAATATGAATTCTTCTGTATCTTCTATGCCACCACCATGCACAATAATGGATGATTGCAAGCCTTGTCCTCCTAATTGCAAATGTACTTGTGAAACACCTTATGGTCCCTGCTCTTGTTATTGATGAAGATGATCTATAATATCATAATTATGATAATGATGTATTATGTGGAACTAATATTACAATAAATAAACTCACATCCCTTCTTTTCACATTTTCTATTAACAAGTTTGCAAACATTTTTAACATGATGTTAGAATACATTAATCTAAATAAAAATTGTGCTTTGGTTTGTTCAGATTAATGAAAGCATGAGATTCCGAAAGCTTTTAGAAAGGAAAACTACTTCAATGCATTCAAATCAAAATAATGCTTAAGTCCTAGAATACGAAGTGCATTAAACGAAAGAGGCAAATAGATGAAATCAGTTACAATAATTTAGAGAGAAGTCACAGCCCTTTTATTAAACTCTTTAACCACGGTTACAAAATTTCCTCCTCCCTTTTTAGGGGCTAGGAGCGTTAAATGGATTCAGTTACAATCTTGATCATTGATCCCTCTTCCGCATGCCCATGTTTGAAATGTGCGGGCCAGAGTATTGTCGTCGCTTATGCTGATGAATCTTCACTTCTTGTTGCTCCTCCTGCAATCAAAGAAACAAACAAGGCGTTAGTAGCACCTATGAAAAAAAGGGAAAGTTCGTTCTTTAAAATTGCCAAAATATGCATATGAACAGTTGTCTAAAACAGTGAGTAAAGTGAATCTAAATGACCTGAAAACCTGACAGAGGATAGAAGACATTACCAGAGGGCCACTGCCATTGGAACAGTCGGCCAATCTGCTTTCAACTAGAATTCGTCTCTAGGCAGGACGAATTTCGACTGCTATTCGTCCCTGGGTGGGACGAATTCTACTGTGTTAGAAAAGCCAAAGTGATACTACTCCAATGTCGACTCTCAAGACCTCCAAAACACCTGCAAACAGAGGGGTTAGGTAATTGGGGCCATTTTGGGACGACCCAAATGGTCGGATTCTCCCAATTTGGCCTCTATCCTTGGGAATTCAATATCGCCACTGTTGGCACTTGATTTTGACACCAATCCACTAGGGATGGGTCCAAAACCTCTTAGGATTGGGGTGTCTACAAATTGGTGGTGTAAGGTGGTCAAATGTTGGATTTGGGTTGGATCCACACTTCCAAAAGCCACCCAATAACCTCCCTTGCAAAAGAGATTAGTGGATGTGAGAAGGTGAATCAAAAAGATGCAAATGGGTGTTCAATTGGACAGCACTTCGTTGCTTGAAATCACCTCCAATCTCATTTTTGGGTGATAAAATTCAACCATTTTATAGACCCATGGGGTCTCTTTTGAGACGGATGCATAAGCGCCATGTGGCGGTCATGTCTTCCCATGAGGGAGGGGAGTCCTCCATGACTTGGGCTTTCATAACTGCCCTTGTGACAGTCCTATAACAGCCCATCTGCCCACCCACACATGCGTGTGAGGCAGGAGTCATCAACTGACTGTCCTTGGCTACCACTTGGCGCCATTCTTCTTTTTGCCTGTTAAACACGAAATTCGTCCTGACCAGAGACGAATTCAAAATTTGTCCCTGGGTGAGATGGATCCTAGTTTGAATTCATCCCTGGGTGAGACGAATATTGAGCAAAGTGCCTGAATGTGCCAAAATGCCTCTTGACCTTACAAAATTTCTATGAAAGTGATTAGGACCACTGTTTGACCTCTGAGGGCTGCCCTAGGGGCTGTTTTTGTCAAAGCGATCAGTGTTTGCAGTCACATAATCTGATTGGTGCTATTTTGGTGTCTACAATTAACATATAAACAAATCTGAATCTCATCCCTACACTTTTTTTTTTATCGTTGTTGTTTTAAACCCATTCATATTGCAATTGGCTAACAATATTTAAATTGGGGTTCTTTTCCGAATAATTTCTTTATTTCACTCTTGTAAATAGAATGTAGATGTTGAACTATTTGCCCAAGTCTTAGCATTATATTCCATTATTTCACTATGAAAATATCATTTTTTGTGGTTGATAAAGATAAAGAATGAGTCCTCCAATATCTGCTCCTGAGTTTTTTATTTTTTTAGTGAATATTAATACATGGTATGTATAAATTCAAACGAATAAACTAATGTTATTGTTATATATTTTAATTTGTTACTTTAACTTTGACATGTCTATGTTTGAGTGATGTCACATAGAATGACATTGTGAATGGGGCTATAGCAACCAATTATTTCGTATATTTTATCCCAAAATCGTCATGAATACAAATATTTTTGTAATATTTTATGCCACCACTAGGAACAATAATGCATGATAGTCCTCAATGCCCATGTGTTAGTAAATTAACTTTTGGTCCCTGCACTTGTTGATGAAGTTGGTCTATAATACCATAATTATCATGATGATGTATTATTCAAAGCTAATATTACAATAAATAAATTCACATCCCTTCTTTTCATATTTTCCCTACCAAGTTTGCAAACCGTTTTAACATGATATTAAAATAAATTAATATCAAGAATGTTCTTTTTTTCATATTAACATATAAACAAATATCTTAATCTCTCAAGAAAAACAAATATCCCTATACTTCTTTTTATTGTGGTTGTTTTCGACCCATTCATATTACAAATGGATGGCAAGATTTACAATGGGATTATTTATTGAATAGGTTCTTTATTTCACTCTTGTAAATAGAATCTAGATGTTGAACTATTTACCAAGTCCTAGCATTATACTTCTTCCTTATTTCATATTGTCAAAAAAAAAATCATTCGTTGACATTGTTAAAGATAAAGGAATGACTCCTCCAATATCTCCTCCTTTTGAGTTCCACTCAAATTTTGTAGCCAACTACCAATATATTCCTTAAAAGGCAATAAGCAAACAACCAATTCCAAATTTCTTCCTCTTGTAGATAGATTAAAAGTCCTTCCTTTCAATTTGATGCTTGGGTGAAGATGTGCATTAATCCCTTCACTCTATCCTTGCACTATATGACACTTCCAAATCTGCCTCAACAAAAATGTTGACCTTTCTTTTGTATGTGCAATCCAAATCTATCTTAAAAAAATAATGTACTCCAAATCTATCTTCAACAATAATTATGCACCTCAAATCTATCTCAGCAAATATGATGCACTTCAATTTATCTAAAAAATTATACACTTCAAATCTATCTTATAATTTTTTTTTTGTTTCAATTTCAAATCAAACACTCTTATCGCTTCAATAATAAAACTTAAAAAATATAACTGTTTACTAAAAATTGACTCCTTATATCTCCAACTTTTAAAGACAACAATATTTGCTTCAAAATATAAAACTGAAAATAGTAAACACTTTTCTAACTCATTCCATCGTAATGCATCTAATAATACCTTGTATTCCCTTTTCAAAATTGATTCCTTATCTCTTCACACTTTTATAAAATTAAACAATAATTCGTACCTCGTATGGAATGCACAAAACAACCTTTCCAGATCAATCAATCATATGGTTATGGGGCTTTATAGAGATATATATATTTTGCTTCATGTTTTCCTTTGTAACACTCCTTGTCACAAAATCATCAACAATCGCACAACACACCATATGCTCTTTGACTCCCATTGATCTCCTTCATGTTTTATTAGGTATTCATTTTAGATGAAGTGAATGTCTATGATGTGGTTTGTTCACTTATAAAATGAATCAAAGTTTCTTTACCATGAACTCTGGCCTAAAATTTCTTTGATGCTCTCATTGTGTCGTCGAGAAAGAATATTAGTTCTACGTTATTGTGTAATCACCATTTATACTTGAAAACCTTGGTCTTCTCTCTTCATTGTGCAATTAGGAAAAATAATTGTTCTTTTGCCAAACATTCTTGGATAAGTCAATGAAAATTGTAGGTAAATGTTGTCCTCACCAATAGATATATGTATTAAACTTTTATTAATTTTGAAAGATTTTATTTAAATATATCTATTAAAATTTTATTAATTTTAAAAGATTTTATTTAAATAAATCACAATACCATTGTGCTTAACGTAATTGCTTTAGAAGATGTGCTTCCTCTTCTTTGATTGGATCTCAATACTTGCTATTTCAAAAACTTTTTTCTTTCACAGCACTATTTTCTTTCTACTGCAAAAAACAAAGGTATGTATAGGGTTAAACATCAAATAAAGTGCAAATATGCTTATAATCCAAGTAAGTATCAATTCACCCTAACTTAGATGTAAAATAGATATGTGGAAGAAATAAAAAAATAATGGGAGGACATGATGTATACATTTTTCTATGATGTAAAATAGATATGTGGAAAAGACAAAAAAAGAATGGGAGGACATGATGTATACCTTTTTCTATTAGCGATAATTGCAATAGAAAAGCATTTTATTTTGAAATACCTAGAATATAAAATTTTTCAAAATAACCACATGTATACACCAATAATAGATTCATTGTATAAATTATTTGAAGAGAAAAAAGGAAAAAATATATATATATATATATCATCAAAATCAGTAGTAAAAAAATCAATACTATAAAAAAATAATAATTAAATCAATTTTAATATAATAACTATACTTCTTTATAAAAAATAAAATATAAAATACTTTTAACTTCATAAACTTCAAAAACCTTTTATTATAAAATCTTTTATTCATAATATATATAATATCCTTCAAAAAAACATTTTAATAATACTATACCAAACATTCTAATAATACTCTATGATATTAACATTTTAATAATATATATAATATCATTGAGAAAACAATTATAATAATACTATACCAAACATTCCAATAATACTCTAGGATATTAACATATTACCTCAATGCAAAGGCGAGCTCCTTCTTATTTAAGAGGTTGTTTTCATTCCATTTAACATAAACAAATTTAGACTTTTTGAAAGGTTTGAAACTTTGTAAACTAGGTTGGACACTTTGTAAACCTCATCATCGCTGGCAAGGTTTTAAATAGCTTGAAATGCTTTCTTCTGTTAGTGACTATTATAATTTCATCTGGAATGGGTGGTATGTATAAATTCAAGAAAATAAACTGATGTTGTTATTGTTTTTTTTTAATGATTTATTTTAATTTTAATATTATTATATTTGAATGATATTATAGAAAATGGTATTGTGAATGGAGCTACAGCAGCCAATTCTTTCGTATCTGTCATTTCAAAATTATTCACAAATATGAATTCTTCTGTATCTTCTATGCCACCACCATGCACAATAATGGATGATTGCTGTAGACACCAAAACAACACCAATCCGATTATGTGACCGCAAACACTGATCGCTTTGACAAACACAGCCCCCAGGGCAGCCCTCAGAGGTTAAACAGTGGTCTTAACCACTTTCATAGCAATTTTGTGAGGTCAAGGAGCAATTTGGCACACTTGGACACTTTGCCCAGTATTCGTCTCACCCCGGGACGAATGCAAAATAGAATCCGTCCCACCCCAGACGAATTCTCGAATCCGTCCCCGGGTGGGACGAATTCCAAGCTTAACGGGCAAAAAGGCAAATGGTGCCAAGTGGCAGCCCGCAACGGTCGGCTAAGGGCTCCTACCTTGCACGCATGTGTAAGTGGACAGAGGGGCCGTTAGAGGACTGTTACAAGAAGCATTTATCAAAGTTCAAGTCAATTGAGGACTCCCCTCCCTCATGGGAAGACAAGATTGCCACATGGCGCCCATGGCCAACACTTGGCTTTTGTGCTTCCCTCCCAAAAGAGACCCCTTGGGTCTATAAAAGGTGGGACTTTTCTCACCCAAAACATGCAGGTGGAAGGAGTGTTCAAGCAACGAAGTGCCGCCGAATCGAAGACTCACTTGCATCCCCCTTTGTTCACCTTCCTACATCCATCAATCTCTTTTGCAAGGGAGGTTGTTGGGTGGCCTTTGGAAGCTCGAACCTTACTCAAATCCGACGCATGGACATCTGAACCTACCAACCCGCCGACCCCCCAATCCTAAAAGGTTTTGGGCCCATCCTTGGTGGATTGGCTCCAAAATCGAGGGCCAACGGTGGGAGGCCCACTTGGGCACCCCCGCACCTCCCAAGTTCTAATTTCAGTTTTTGAGCACTTTAGATTATTTTTTAGATTGCATTCTGTGTTACTAGGTCTGATTAATCTATAATTGCAATTTTGTAGCTTTTGGTCGTAGTTTAGGGTGTTTTGTATTGCTTTGTCGTTTCGCTAACTTGCAGGTGTCAAGGCCAAATTCCCGAGGGAGGAGGCCAAATTGGGAAAATCCGACCATCTGGGTCGTCCCAAAATGGCCCCAATTACCTAACCCCCTGTTTGCAGGAGTTTTGCAGGTCCCGGGATCCGACATTGGAGCAGAGCAGTGGTCGATTTCTCCTATTCAGAAGAATTCGTCCCACCCAGGGACGAATTACAGCCGAATTCGTCCTGCCCAGGGACGAATTCCACTTTAAGGTGGATTGGCCAGCTGCCTCGCTGGCAGTGGCCTTCTCGTAACTTTCCTTACCTTCTGTCAGGTTTTTGAAGCAATTTGGATTCACTGTTTTCACGGTTTCGGGCAAATATTCGTATGCATATTTTGTTAGTTTTAGAGAGAGAATGCTTTTCATTTGCAACAGGTGCTACTAACGTCTTGATCATTTCTTTGTTCGCAGGAGAAGCAGCAGAGGCGAAGAACCCATCAACATCAGCGGCGGCATCATCTTGGCCCGCCCAATGCAATCGTGGGCATGCGGAAGGAGGAACCATTCAGCCGATTGTAATCAAACCCTATTTGCGCTCCTAGCCCCCGAAAAGGGAGGAGGCATTATTGTAACAGTGATCGAAAGAAATTAATGAAAGGGCTGTTTTTCTTTATCTGATTGCGTCTCTTACAACATGTCTCTTTTCCGTTTCATGTAATTCATATTTCTAGGACTTAGGCGTGCTTAACTTTGAATGCAATTGCACTTGGTGTTTCCTTTGACCGGAATCTCGTGCTTTCAGTGGCGATCACGGTGGGACCCTGTTCCCTGGTTTTGAAATCACATAAACTGATCAAAGTTTTGTGTTTGTGCTTGAAAAGTACACTTTTTTTTTGTTGCAGACTGCTATTCGTCTCTGACAGGGACGAATCCTTTTCTGCAATTCGTCTGACCCTGAGACGAATTCAAATTCGTCTCTGGGTGGGACGAATTCTGTTCTGCAATTCGTCTCCCAGAGGGACGAATTCCTGTCTGCGGATTTTCAGAGCAGAAATTCAGAGACAACAGGAGCAGGCAGAGAAGAGGTAGGGATTTTCATGATCTCTGTTATAATTTTCTGTTTCTGTTTCTGTTTCTGCTTCGTTAATTGTTTTCATTTAATCTTGCATTGCATTAGGAAAAGTCATGTATGCTAGTTTCATTTTGTTGGATAAAACGAATCCCACACACATCACGAGACAACTTTAAACCAAGGAGCCGGTCGTAAGACCCCAGCCCTTGATCAAGACCATTGGTGGATTTAATCACCGCCTTGGCTTGATTTGCATCCATTTCCCGATTGTCAACTCGTTGTTAGGCGTAAATCCCGACGAAGACAGACCGAGCGTAGCCGGGGTGATTCCCATGCGCGCGAGGATAAGTTTTCTATGGTAGGTGTCATTAACAGGACAATCCCCATTCCGTACCGCCTATGTACCACGTACCTTCTCGCTCTCACGTACCTATAGTCTCCCTCTCGTAAGGGCGGGTATATAGAGAGGTTGGTATATCGGCCCCGGTTGGTATATTGAAGGGGCGACCTTTTTGGAGTTATAAGAGCCTACATGATGCATTTAAACGTTCTACAAAATCTACAAAAACAAAACAAAACATCAAAATGCACTAAACCAGTCTAGGGCACACCAAGAATCCTTAAAAGAGATAATCACGGTCTTGTGAATGTGTGTGTTTAATTCTGCTTAGTGTAGAAAAAAAAAAAAAAGAGAGAAAATCATAAAACGAGATAAAAACTTATTTAGATAGCATAGAAGCACCGCAATGGTGTACACCCGTAGTCAAGCCCAATCAAGGGCAGAAGCTCCGAGAGGTACACAAAAAGCAGGCGCAAGTTGCCTTCACTTCAGTCCTGAGGATTTGGTTATACCGCCTTATCGGTCTAACCTACAAAAGAATCCAATTCAGAATCCTCGGTGGGGTATGCCTATTCAAAGCAGCCCCTTTCGGGAAGATGCCTTACATGTAGACCTTGACATAAATAGAGAATCACCTCTTGAAGGTAGGCATGAGTGGCCACCGCGCAATGAAGCGCTAAACAGGCACACTGTCCATTTAGAGGGGCAACATGGATATGGCGTCCCTTCTTTACCTATCATCAGAACAGAGAGACCACATCCGGAGCGCATGGCTCCTTACATAGGGCGACCTAACTCCGCCCATCCCATTTACACTCATGAAAGGGAGTATGAGGAAAACCATCACATTCCTCGAGAGCAACAAACAATGCGGGAACCTTGCATTTCCGCACCAGCCAGGATATCATGATCACCCCTTGAGGCCAGAACCTCGAGCACATACCACTTACCTCGACAGAGGGAAGCGACCCATTGAAACCTTAGAGCATCAAAATCAAGGTAGACCCATAGGAGGAACATTTGAACCTCCCGAACAAAATAGGGTAGAACAAATTGATCCGGCTGTCGCCAGATATACCACCCGTCAAGCCCAAATCATGCGGCTTAAACAAAGTCAGCAAGAGATAGAGTATCAATACCGCTTGGATAAAGAACGCATGCAACGCGAAGCGGATGAGTTACGCTATGAAATACCTGAGAGGGGGCCAACCCCTCGCATCCAAAGAGCTGAACAATATGAGAGGCGTAATCCGTTGGCGCAAGACAGTCTCCACGACCTCGTCAAGCTCGGCCTCCAAGACCCCATAGATTCGAGAGGGAGGCAACTCCCCGAAACAATGATGGGTACCTTCAAGCAAGAACTTGATCAGTGGTCATAGGTTTCGCCCTGAGACTCCTCAAGAATTTTACGAGGAGTATGAACCGTAAGAGGAGTATATCGAAACTCCCCATCAAGGCAGGAAGGATGCCATTCGGCCACCCCTCCATAGGCCTCCAGTTTACCGTAACTTGCAACAAGAGCGAACAAGAGAGGAAGAAATAAAATCTTCCGATGCATACCAAGCGCTATTGGAGCGTTTAGAGTCGGTGGAGACAAAAGCCGCTGGGCATCAAAAACCCACATTACGTCTACTCCGCAATAATCCGGTGCATCCCTCAGCGCCTACACCTCTTTACCCCGAACACTTTAAGTTGCCTCAATTGGCGCTTTTTAAAGGTGAAGAGGACGCACAGGAACATGTTACACGGTTTCTAAGCCAATGCTTCGGCATTCAAGATAATGACGCGTTATTGCTTAGAACATTCATAACCACATTCGTAGGCCCCGCCTCGGATTGGTTCACACAGCTGCCCAAACACAGCATAAGCAGCTTAGATCAGCTAGTAGATGCGTTTCTTGAACGCTTCGCCTTCAACACAAGGAAGAAGGCATCACTTAGTGATCTTGCTAGCCTTAAACAATTTGAGGAGGAAACAATGGCAGCGTACGGGAACCGATGGAGAGCTTTGCTTTCTAAGTTACCCTACCGTCCTCCCATGTCGGACCTCACGCAAATGTTCGCGAAAAGTTGTTTAAAATCAATCTCTCGGTCTATTGTTGCTGTGACAATACGACAGCTTAGAAGAAGCTTTGGCGCAAGCCGGAGTCATAGAAGAGATTAAGATAGGCGAAGGCGCAATTGCCAAGCCTAAGAAGAAAGAGTGGAATAAAACCACTAAAACCGGGACAACGCAACCACAACACGCCGCAGTCAACCAAGTTGCGATAAATGTCCCAGACACTCGTGCAAGAAACGCAGCCTCAAAAGGCTAACTACTGTGCAAAGGCTCTCCCGCTTACGAAAGAGATAACAGGAGACAAGAACAAGATCGCAAGCGTCGCCCTAGGCGACAATTCACCCCGTATGCGGAGTCTAGGGACTCCTTATTTGACCGCTTGTCAGCGGCGAATCTAGTTACTCTGCCGTAAATCCAAATTTTTGACCCTAGCGTTCCTAAGCCTAGGGGGTATAGGGAGGAATTGTATTGCAGATTTCATAGACGCAGAGGACATGACCTAAATGGGTGCTGGAAATTCAAAGAACTAGTCCAGGATTTGATCGACAATCGAACATTGGTCGTGGACAACCCCATCGCACCTAACAACCAACAAATGGGGGTATTCAAGGACCCCTTGCCTGCCCACGAGGCGCAGACAAAACCGCTCCAAATAAATGAGGTGCGACAAGATCTTCCCGCACAAGGATTTGTGGGAATGATTAGCATTGTAACAAGGAACATAAAATACCCAGAAGTTGCCCCCGAGGTACCTGCGAGGGAAGTTCCGTCGACATCGCAGCCTCAACAACGCCCAATGCAGTTACCTCCGCCTAGACCTGAGGTCACGATACGAACCAAACTCACGCAGAGTTTGCGGACCACGTCATCTAGGCTGTCCATCTACGAGCTTATTCAACAATCAGCTCCACATAGAGAAGCTCTTATGGACATCTTAAAAGCCATTGAAGTACAACCCCACGAAGCTAATTCTTTCAACACTTTCATGGGACATGTGAAACAATGTACGGAGCCTCGTCATCACATTCAAAGAAAATGAGGTCAAAACAATATCGAATGACATGCCGGATCCACCCCCGCACGTTATCGCGCGGGTCAACGGGATCCCGTACAAGAGAGTGCCGATAGATACCGGCTCGTCCAAGGAACATTATAACCACCGCTGCGTTAAAGCATTTAAAACCGCCACCTCTCACATCACAGCCTTCCACGTACACACCGCGAGCTTTTAACGATGCAATTTGCTCGACAATCGGCACGGTTGTTCTCGCCTATACAGTAGGACAAAAGTCAATACCCACACTGTGCCATGTGTTGGAAGGCGAAATGGCTTATAACATACTGCTAGGGCGGCCTTGGATCGTGGACATGAAGTGTGTCCCCTCGATCGCACACCAGTGCTTGAAGTATGCCTATGAAGGGCAAATACATGTAGTCCCAATGGACTTAGAGCCCTTCAAGTATTGCAATGCGGTACAATTCATACCTCAATCGACCCTACCATCAACGCATTTGGATTTTCAATTAAATCCATCTAAACAGGGTCCGATACCGCAGGCACCACTGGTGGCCAATAAGGCAAAATCCCAGCCAGGTGAGACGTCATCATTGGCTCCTTCATCATCAACGCCACCTATCGTGGCCCAACAGAAGGACAAGGGAAAGCAAATCATGGAGGAGGTTAAGCCTCTAGAAGAGGGGTTGCCCACGATCTCAGCAATATCAACAGAGGAAGCGCCCAACGCAACGGAAACCAAGATTCCTGAACAACCAAACATGGAATGGACTCAGGAAGGACTACCGTTTCCTCCTACCCAATCATCAACAATCACCGTTGAGATGGCCAGTACAGGCCTCGGGAGAGTACATAGTGCAAAATGTTGTGGCAACCCCCACACTCGGAGTCGAGACAAGACATGGGAAGACCTCGCCTTCCCATTGGAACAATCGTCCCTTTAGGCTACCCACCGAACCAAACGAATTTTGTGTATGGGGGCCTTGATCATGGTTCTCAACCATGCGAACAAAAGGAAACAGATGAAGAACCTTTTGTCGAAAACATCAATTATCCTGTCGAACCCATAATTTGCCCTAAAATATCTCGAACAATGCAATTGGCATGGGTATGGGCTAGGCAGATACGAGCAAGGGATGCGGATCCTTTGTCAACCAAGATATCAGATGCCATACGACAAGTCGGGGGTAGGGTTCAACCATCCCCTGCCATTAGACATCTTGGTTGAAAACATGCAAGGCCTAGAAATAGGCAACAGGGGGGGATTGGCACAAGACCCGTACGCCAATCCAAACACAGAATACACATTGGGAGATTATCTCCCATGGTCTACAAACACCCCTGGTAACAACAATAATCCCTCTCCTTTGCTAGAGAGAGGTGAAAGTTCAGAGAGCAGTCCTCGAAAAGAACAACAACGGCTTCCAGATATTTTTCTGAAACTGTTCCCCTTAGAGGTTCCAGACGAAATAACGCAGTCTCAAAAGAATCAGGTCCCTCCACTAAGAGTGGAACAACCGCAATGGGATCAGATTAATTCACTGGAACAAGAAGAATCCTCAATGTCGGAAGCAACAGATGCTGAAGAGGATGAGCAATTTTGGATCTATGAAAGCGATTCAGAAGACGAGACTGAGATGGACTATCTCAGACATGCGCGACGACATCACCGCGCTCTAACCCATGAAGATCTAATGGGACAAATGGGTATACGGTTGGGACATGAATGGCACTTAGACCCAACGAGGTGGGACCAAGTGCTAGGCCTATGGCTCCAAATTCAAGTTGAGCATCGTCCACCTCAAGATCCCATCAGGACAACAATACCAAGGGAAGACCCCGCCTTCCTTTCCGCACATAGAGACGAATTTGCACCTAGAGAGGATCCATTCGTGCCTGTTCCCGTAGAGCCACATCCGCAGTATAGGGAACATCTGAAAGAATCAAGTCGTCACACCCGTGGTTCTGGAGACCAAATTCATTCCATCCACATGATCTCCATTGATTTGACCACACCCATCCGCAATCCGACCGATCCATCACGGTCATTACATCTAAACACGGATGCCATTGACTGGGATCGCGTCAACTCACCATTGTCACCATCAGAGTACTGGCCTTTCGGTGAAATGCTTCATTTTACCCCAAGGACAACTCAAGATATTTTTCAAGCTGAAGAGGGACCCGAGGTCCCCAACGCAGATCTTAACTCAACTGATGATATCCATTTAATCCCAACTCCACATCAGTTGGAGGACGGATCTCACATGTCAGTCGAAGAGACGACTGACATAGACATCGGCACAGATCCAATGAATCCACGGATTCTCAAGCTGGGGGTAAGCCTTTCCCTCGAAGAGCAAGCCGATTACATTGCCCTTCTTAAAGAAAAGAAGGAGGTTTTTGCATGGTCATACAAAGATATGCCAGGACTAGACCCGCAGCTAGTCATGCACAATTTAACGCTTGATCCGAAAATCAAGCCAGTAAAGCAAAAACTAAGAAAAACGCACCCAACAAAGTGGCCTTGATGGTCAAAGACGAATTACAAAAGCCGTTGGATGCACAATTTGTAATCTCGTGGATTATCCGCCATGGTTGTCCAACATGGTTCCCGTCAAGAAGCCCGATGGGAGGATTCGCATATGCACCGACTTTCGAGACCTAAACAAAGCGAGTCCTAAGGATGATTTCCCCTTGCCAAGCATCGACGCATTGGTAGACGCTACAAGCAGGTCACGAAATGCTCTCCCTAATGGACGGTTTCTCGAGATACAATCAAATTCGTATCAATCCCGAAGACCAACTCAAAACGGCATTCACAACGCCTTGGGGGAAATTTTGTTATAAGGTCATGCCTTTTGGCCTTAAAAATGCCGGCGCTACATACCAACGTGCTATGACGTATATCTTCCACGATTACATGCACAAAACTTTGGAAGATTACATGGATGATTTGTTAGCCAAGTCTAAATTGCGCTCAGATCATCTCGGTGACTTAAGCAAGATCCTCGATCGCCTCATAGAGCATAAGGTCAGACCGAATCCCAAGAAGTGCGTGTTCGGCGTCACATCTGGAAAACTCTTGGGTTTTATAGTCTCCAAAAGAGGCATCGAAGTGGACCCAAACAAAGTCAAGGCAATCCTTGAAATGGCTCCCCCAACCACTATCAAGCAGCTCGAAGTCCGCAAGGAAAGGTCGCGTCGATTAAACGCTTCATAGCGCAATTATCTGACAAATGCCGACCAATGAACAAATTATTGCACAAAGGGGTCACATTTCATTGGGATGACGAGTGCCAGTCAGCCTTTGACGAAATCAAACAATACTTGGCTTCGCCACCAGTATTGGCACCGCCTAGACCAGGTGTGCCGTTCTACTTGTACATCTCAGCTACTGAGGTGGCACCGGGCGCAATGCTAGCCCGTAAGAATGAACTTCACAAAGAACAGGCTACTTACTATCTTAGCCGCACCCCGGTCGGGCTACTGAACTTAACTATGCATACGTTGAGAAACTCGCTTGGCAAGCTGGTGTTTGCCACCAAAAGGCTACGCCACTACATGCCGAGCAACACGAGTATGTTGTGTCTAAGGAGAATCCATTGCGATACATGATGAGTCGTACTTATCATAGTAGCCGCACGGCGAAATGGATCATGTTGTTGACGGAATTTGACATTGAGTTTATTGGACAAAAATCTATAAAAGGACAAGTCATAGCCGATCAACTAGCAGAGGCTCCTCTTGAAGACGATCAGCCTCTCGTCATAGAACTACCCGATGATGAGGTCTTCCATGTCTCGTAATCGCCAGATTCTGAAGAGCCTGAGTCTCAGGCCGACATAACCTTATTTTTCGATGGTTCTAAATGCGAGCAAGGTGGTGGCGCAAGAATTGTATTCTTCACACCGCAGGGCGCTCCAATGCCCCCGTCATTTAAATTAAACTTCCAAGGGCACCAACAACAATGCATAATATGAAGCCTTGCTCCTAGGTCTTCGGACAAAGAATCGCCATGAACATCAAAAGACCGAACATCTTTGGCGATTCGCCGTTAATCGTCAATCAAGTCAAAGGGGTATATCAATGCAAATGCCCAGTTCTGAAGGCCTATAAAGCCCTCGTGGATAAATTCCTGGCAAAATTTGAGTGGTATGACATCGAGGCACTCCCTCGATCATCGAATCATTTTGCGGACACAATGGCCTCCTTGGGGTCACTAATCCCGCAAGACCTTTCCGGTGATATAACAACCATTCAGGTCAAAACCTTATCGCAACCCGCGATGGAGCGCGCAAGCTCAGACTTGACGCCAAGAATCCACATGATCCAGATCGAACCATCTTCGGATAAGTTCTTTCGAATCCGAGACTATTTGAAACACGCCAACTGGGGGTCTTTGTTCTCCCCCATTCCCATTAATAGCAACACAACGCTATTTTTACAAGTTCTATCCCAATCAGCATTTGTTAGGGAAGAACTCCAAAAGGGATTGGCTGATCAAACCGTCGAGGTATCTGATCAACAGGACTGGTATTTACCCATAAGAGATTACCTCAAGTTAGGTAATCTACCCTTTGGATTGACGCAAGCCACAAAACAAACATTCAAACAGAAGCGGCAAAATATGTCTTGATAGGAGACATTTTGTATCGTCGCAGCTACGACAAAATTCTTCTTCGTTGCTTGGACCAACAAGAGTCCACTTTGGCAACCACCCAAGCGCATGACGGTACATGTGGCGGCCACTTTAGTGGTATGGCCATTGCAAAGCGCATTCTTCGCATGGGCTATTATTGGCCATCTTTAGAGCGAGATTGCTGCGCATATGTCAAGAGGTGTGTGAAATGTCAACATCATGCCAATCTGATGCACGCACCTTCCCAGGCCCTACAGACATTCCAGTCTGCTTGGCCATTTTCGTAGTGGGGCCTCGATCTAATTGGAAAGATCTCCCCGCATCGTCAGAGCCGTCACACGTTTATCATAACGGCCATGTAATATTTTACCAAATGGGTGGAAGCAATTCCGTTAACCTCTACGACAGGACCCCGCATTGCGGAGTTCATTTTGCATTACATCATATGTCGTTTTGGTATTCCATCCAAAATAATCTCGGATAATGGGCCATCATTCAAGAACAAAGACGTGCGTGCTTTAACCACAAAGTACAAAATTCAGCACAGCTTTTCAACACCCTATTATCCGCAAGCAAATGGGCAAGCAGAGGCGTCAAACAAAACGCTAGTCGCCATCCTTAAAAAGACCGTCGCAGACAGTCATAAGGATTGGCACATACAAATCCCACTTGCCCTTTGGGCCTATCGCACTAGCATTCCGGACGCCCACCGGGGCAACTCCGTTTTCACTAGTGTATGGCCCAGAGGCAGTAATGCCTCTCGAGTTGGAAATTCCTTCCCTCCGCATATCAATGCAGGAATTCATCGATGATGACACTGCGCGGCAGGCCCGGTTAGACCAGCTTACGTTGCTTGATGAAAGACGCGTTAATGCTCTCGAGCACTTACGTATCTATCAAGAGCGGCTTAAGAGAGCTTACAACATGAAAGTTCACCTAAGAGACTTTCGGGTTGGTGATCTGGTTCTGAAGGAAAACCAACAAAACTCTAATTTGCCGTCCCATATGAGGGACAAATTTGCGGCAAATTGGTTAGGTCCGTATGTCATTGATAGCAAAATAGGACCAAGAACGTACAGGCTAGCTTCTCTTGACGGTATCAAGGAAACAGAACCCTTGAATATCAGTCATTTACGACCATTTCATATCTAAGACAGCCATGTACCAAAAAAAAAAAAAAAAAAAAAAAAAATTCAACAAAAACAAACAAACAAAAAGCTCCAAGGATTATCGCAATCTCTTGGTCACCCAAAAAGCTCCAAGGATTATCGCAATCTCTTGGTCACCCAAAAAGCTCCAAGGATTATCGCAATCTCTTGGTCAACCCAAAAAGCTCCAAGGATTATCGCAATCTCTTGGTCAACCCAAAAAGCTCCAAGGATTATCGCAATCTCTTGGTCACCCAAAAAGCTCCAAGGATTATCGCAATCTCTTGGTCACCCAAAAAGCTCCAAGGATTATCGCAATCTCTTGGTCAACCCAAAAAGCTCCAAGGATTATCGCAATCTCTTGGTCAAACAAATCAATAAATTCAACAAAAACAAAACAACAAAAATCAACAAAATCAACAAAGATTTGCATCTCAATTCTAGGCATACTCGAATTCATCAAAATCAACAAAAACACCATGCATAAATCTTACCACACTACAGTCAGTGGTCTGGGAACGTACTAGGAGTTTCAGTAATTCAGTCATCATTTTCCTCTTTAGCCATGTAGTGTACCAAGTCGAACGGATTTTATAAAGGTAGAGTCATACTTGAAATACACCTTGTTACGTAACATCCCAACACAAATCAAAACACTAAAATTCCCAAAATTGTGTGAACGAAAGATGAAACCCGCAAAATAACTAGGTCACCACAAGCGAAACGATTATCTTGCTCATCCCCCCGTGCGAATGACCCCTAGAATGCCGAGAGTTGGCAAAAGGACAAGCTTCCTCCCTACCCAATTCCCTAAGAATCCCTAAAGTTCTCAATAGTTGCAAAACACAAAAATTTGCAAAATGTCAAAACTCAAAAATTTGACAAACTACAATGCAAACATCAAAAGGCACAAACAACTGTGATTTTCATCACTCCATATCCCAAATCCCTTGCTCAAAAGAAAAATCAATCAAAATAAACAGTGATCTTATCACTACAAAAGAGCAAGTATCCCAATACAATTGAAAAAAGAAGGGAGTTGACCTTGAATCCCCGGAACTCTCAAAGATTCTCGTAGGTCATAAGGCAAGCTTCAATACCAACCTCCGGTAATGTAAGTAAACCTCCCGCATGACGATATATCTGTCACATTAACTTGTGTACAGATCAATGTTTGCATGTGGATGAGCTAGCTTATGGCAGCCTGGATTACAACGCAGATTAATCTTAGTACATATAACAAAGGAATTCGTGGAGCTAATTAGGTGATCCTCAGTACAGGTTCGGTTGAAAGCCCATCTGGCACTGGCGGTATCCTAACAAATACCACTAAATGAACTCAATTGCACACACAGGGATGTGAAATAGCTCGGTCAAAAACAAGTTTGATTCATACCTTGTTCAAAAGTCTTGTAAGATAAAGTACAGTCATGGATAGTGAGTTAAAACTGTCTGAATCTCGTAAAATCTTACACTCATCCCGAAAACCATCTGCGCTTACTTATCATTCTTATGATACCATCAGAAAATACAAAAACAGCAAAGAAAAACCAGATAAATAAAAATAGCATTCATCCATTTTGCATATCACATAGGCATCTAAAAAAAAAATTCAATTCATCTGCATCCATCAAATAAATAAACATGCATAACAAAAATCAATCACATCATCACATGTACAAATCCAAAAATAAAACCGGTATATATATATATATATCGTCAAAAAAAGATGCCCGCAGGCTACAAAAACAGGTCCTCAGACCCCGCAATCATATCCAAAACCCAACCTAAGGCGTCGGCCACCATGATCACGCAGATCGGTGCGACGGGAACTACCCCCGTGGTGTGGGTCCTACGGGACCCCGCAGGGCGGCCACCGCTAGCCCCCGCATCATGCCTACTACCACCCCCTCATCCAACCGCCCGCGGCGAGATGATGCCGACCGCTCGCCGGACTATCCCTCGTCCGTCGAGAAGATCTGTCGATAGAAGGCTCGGGGGAGCCGCCCGCCAAGGCGGATGACCTCCCTCTCCAAGTCTATCCGGTATAGACACCACTCTGCCTCCCGCCGATGATAGATAGACAATGCATCATCGCGCTGCGCCAAAACGCTATCCCGCTCTGCCAACTGAGCCCGCAGAAGATCCCTCTCTAGATCCCGCATCCGTAGCAGCTCTGTAAGCCGCGCAACCTCATCGCCTACATCCGACCCCACCCCCTCCGTATCTGTCGGACGCATAGGACTCCCGGGGACAGTAGCCTGCCCAGGCTCCAACTGCTCCTCCACATCCTGCATGTCCGGCTGCTCCGGAACACCCAAGTCCACATCCTCATCTCCCACATCCGCCATGTCTGCATCATCCAACGGCCCTCCCCAATCACCCCCTGTCGCCTCAAGGATCCTCCACCGCCGCCTCCGCACCTCCCAGAGGACCCTCACCTCTCCAACACCGCAAAACCCACCACGAGTCATACTCAGTGGTAGTACCTACGTCATCCACATCCAACACCTCAATAACAGCATCCGACTCCTCGCCCAGTGGCACGAGGACAGGTGGCTCCAGATCCCTCTCATCTCCCCGACGCCGATAGCCTACGGGTTCACCAGGCAACCCCCTGGCGCACCCCAAACTATCGTGTAACCCGGCGGTATGGAAAGAACTCATGCTCCGTCCCGTGCCGCCCAGTCAACCATCGCTCCCTCCGTACCCGTCGGAGCCACTCTCCAGCCTCAGGCCAGGCTGGAAAGTCCCGATAGGGACGCCAAAACACCTCCCCTAGAGTGAGCCGCGAAAAGGCATCAATGTAGTGCTCAACTGCACCTGCCCATCGCCGACTCTGCCCTCGCTCCGCAGACCGTCGCCACAAAGCTGCATAACCAATCTCATCATCCTCCATCGCCACCCGAGTCGTCCACGGTAACCCGGTAGGCCTCTCAACAGCTATGTGCTGCCAACCCCAGCACTGCAACAAAAAGCCGCAACTGACACCCTTCCGCTGTCGACAGCGGACCCCGTACAGCTCTCCGTAAAGCTGCGCCAACAAAGTCTGTCCCCATCTCAGGATCAACGGTGCCTCTACCGGCACTCGCCAACCGCCACACCAAATCCAAGCAGGTTCCACGGAACCTCGCGCTCGACGAATCGGGGAGAAGAATGTTAGAAATGAGGCCCATCAGGAATGCGTGCCTCACTCCTAACACCCCCTCTCCTTCCACCACCCAACCAAAATCCCGCCACCTGGCAATCCGCCTCGGTCGTCTCCACCGGGTCCGCTACACCCGCCTCCCCCCATGCCCAAAACATCTCGTGAGTATAGCAGTCCACTTATCGAACGGAGATGTCCTAATAGGCAGACCATCTATCGGAATCCGAAGCAACCGATAGACGTCCTCAAGAGTCACAATCATCTCCCTTGTCGGGAGATGGAAAGTATTGGTCCTCGGATCCCAAAGCTTGATCGGGGCCGTCAGATAGGCCTGATCCGAAACCACAGGCTCCAGTCGAGCCACTCGCTTGAGCCCAAGGGCATCAAGCCATTCCCGACCGTCATCGGCCAAGGCCAACCGCGCCTCAAGAAAGGCAGCGAGTACACGGTACCGGCTCCTAACAACCTGCAAGCAAAAAAAAAATAATAATAAATAAAATAAAAATAAAATTTTCAATTCTAGGGTTTCTAACCTTAGTTGTTAAACAAAAAACATCACAAAAAAAAAAATCTTAAAATTTTGAAAAGCGCAACACAAAAACAATGCATTCAGTTAAAGCAAAATAAGCCCTAGGGTCACTTACAGGACTCCGCCTCGGCTCCGCCGCTCGAATCCGCTTTGTGCACTCATGATGGCAGAGAGAATTCCAAAGAGCGCTTCGCTTGCGCACTACCTCCTCCTCCCAGAGCTCCAAAATCGCAAGAAAAAAATGACACAAATGAGCCCAAAATCAAGTTTTGGCCCTTAAATAGGCCTTTTGCACTGGAATTCGTCCTTGACTGGGACGAGCGCTCTGATTAGCGCTCGTCCCACCCAGGGACGAATTCTCCAGCTGGAATTCGTCCCACCCAGGGACGAATTCAGGCCAGCACAAAAAAAATCAAGAAAAATGACTAAAAATGCACTAAAAACAGACAATAAAACTGCCTGACAGGATTGCAAATGCAACTGACAACATGGGCATACAAAATCGACATCGGGGTCACAAATTATCAATATCCTACTCCCTAAGAAGGCTACCATAGCCGGACCGCTCCAGGGGAAGACAGATTTTGAAAATTTAATCCCAAAAATGATGTCACAAAAAACAACAAAAACAGTACAAAATTCAACAAAAACACAACATAAACATTGCCAGACACAAGTGCTCTTGCACTTAACCTCTTGGCATAGAAAAATTGATGTCGGGGTTTGCATTGTCACTATCCTACTCCCGAAGAAGGCTACCATAGCCGGACCGCTCCACGGGAGGACGGATTGCCGACAATTCAATCACCAAATGGTGTCACAAAAAACAACAAAAACAAGTACAAAATTCAACAAAAACACAACAAAAACATTGCCGGGCATAAGTGCTCATGCACTTAACCTCTAGGCAAAGAAAATCGATGTCGAGGTCCAAATTATCGCTCTCCTAGTTCCCCAAGAAGGCTATCATAGCCGGACCGCTCCACGGGAAATAGGTTTTCGACGATTTCACCTCATTATGACATCACCAAAAGGGTTAACACCCACCAAAAATAGGTCCATATGTTGGAAAAATTGCACACGCTTAACGGTAAACCCTCTAAAGGCAAACCTTGCACAAGTCATCTTGGGTCAAGCGACTCGCCGCTTCTCTCACGAAGGTCATTCCCTCATCGATTCGTCGCTTGAGGGGGTAGTCACACTTAGTCACCAATCAACAATCACACACCCAATTAAGGAAAACGACATGCATTCAAAGAATCATTGACAAAGACAATCACGCTCCCCGCTTGGGGAAGTAAACAAGCAACAATCAAATCAATCAAACACTTGGCATTTCGTGAATCATGAACACAAGGTTCCCCCTGAGGATAAAAATGCCCTTCACTTGTTCATGACTGATCAATGTCCAAGTTCAAGTCACACCTCACCAAAACAGGTTAATACTTGAAATCAAATTCCTTAGCTCGTCAGAAGCAAGGATTCAAGAATGCATGCCCTTTCCATACTTGGGGCATCAAAAGTTGGTTAGGTTACCAAGAAACCCTAATCATTAGTGCTTTGGTTATCTATTTTTGCTCAAGACCGCGTCACCCGCAACGCTTCCCAAAAAGGGGCATCTCGTAGACACCAAAACAGCACCAATCCGATTATGTGACTCGCAAACACCGATCGCTTTGACAAACACAGCCCCCAGTGGCAGCCCTCAGAGGTTAAACAGTGGTCTTAACCACTTTCATAGCAATTTTGTGAGGTCAAGGAGCAATTTGGCACACTTGGACACTTTGCCCAGTATTCGTCTCACCCCGGGACGAATGCAAAATAGAATCCGTCCCACCCCAGGACGAATTCTTGAATCCGTCCCTAGGTGGGACGAATTCCAAGCTTAACGGGCAAAAAGGCAAATGGTGCCAAGTGGCAGCCCGTAACAGCCGGCTAAGGGCTCCTACCTTGCACGCATGTGTAAGTGGACAGAGGGGCCGTTAGAGGACTCGTTACAAGAAGCATTTATCAAAGTTCAAGTCAATGGAGGACTCCCCTCCCTCATGGGAAGACAAGACTGCCACATGGCGCCCATGGCCAACACTTGGCTTTTGTGCTTCCCTCCCAAAAGAGACCCCTTGGGTCTATAAAAGGTGGGACTTTTCTCACCCAAAACATGCAGGTGGAAGGAGTGTTCAAGCAACGAAGTGCTAGCCGAATCGAAGACTCACTTGCATCCCCCTTTGTTCACCTTCCTACATCCATCAATCTCTTTTGCAAGGGAGGTTGTTGGGTGGCCTTTGGAAGCTCGAACCTTACTCAAATCCGACGCATGGACATCTGAACCTACCAATTCGCCGACCCCCCAATCCTAAAAGGTTTTGGGCCCATCCTTGGTGGATTGGCTCCAAAATCGAGGGCCAACGATGGGAGGCCCACTTGGGCACCCCCGCACCTCCCAAGTCCTAATTTTAGTTTTTGAGCACTTTAGATTAATTTTTAGATTGCATTCTGTGTTACTAGGTCTCGATTAATCTATAATTGCAATTTTGTAGCTTTTGGTCGTAGTTTAGGGTGTTTTGTATTGCTTTGTCGTTTCGCTAACTTGCAGGTGTCAAGGCCAAATTCCCGAGGGAGGAGGCCAAATTGGGAAAATCCGACCATCTGGGTCGTCCCAAAATGGCCCCAATTACCTAACCCCCCTATTTGCAGGAGTTTTGCAGGTCCCGAGATCCGACATTGGAGCAGCAGCAGGTCGATTTCTCCTATTCAGAAGAATTCGTCCCACCCAGGGACGAATTACAGTCAGAATTCGTCCTGCCCAGGGACGAATTCCAGTTTAAGGTGGATTGGCCAGCTGCCTCAAGTGGCAAGTGGGCCTTCTGGTGACTGTTCTTACCTTCTGTCAGATTTTGAAGCAATTTGGATTCACTGTTTTCATGGTTTCAGGCAAATATTCGTATGCATATTTTGTTAGTTTTAGAGAGAGAATGCTTTTCATTTGCAGCAGGTGCTACTAACGTCTTGATCATTTCTTTGTTTGCAGGAGAAGCAGCAGAGGCGAAGAACCCATCAACATCAGCGGCGGCATCATCTTAGCCCGCCCAGTGCAATCGTGGGCACGCGGAAGGAGGAACCATTCAACGATTGTAATCAAACCTTATTTGCACTCCTAGCCCCTGAAAAGGGAGGAGGCATTATTGTAACAGAGATCGAAATAAATTAATGAAAGGGCTGTTTTTCTTTATTCGATTGCGTCTCTTACAACATGTCTCTTTTCCGTTTCATGTAATTTATATTTCTAGGACTTAGGCGTGCTTAACTTTGAATGCAATTGCACTTGGTGTTTCCTTTGACCGTAATCTAGCTTTGGCGATCACGTAATCGCTTGATCACTCCAAAATTCACCAAAGTGTGTCCATGAACCCTTTGGTCAACCCAAAATCATCCCAAATGTGCCCATAAGTGATGTAGGACCATCCAACAAAAAATGGGAAATCTTGTATTTTTCTCTAAATTTTAGTTCATCTTGTCAGGGCCATAACTTCTCAACCGTAGCTCCGATTGACTTGAAATTTTACAGGGAGTTGGGTGGGATAATTTTAAACAAATATAATTCCCTAGAATCCTATTTGCCCAAAAAATTCAGTTTTCGGGGCCAAATTCCATCATCTAGTGCCCCGAAATTAGGTTTTAAAATTGGGCACGCAATTCTATGCACTTTTTGAGCTGTTCGGATGTCAATATCTCCTAATGTATTTAGAGCTAGGACTTGAAACTTCATTTTTGTCTTATCTACTATAAGAGGGATGCACACACCAATTTTGGGCCCCATCCGACTCATTTCAACTTTTAGGGCTTTTTAGAGAGACATCGTCATGGTGCTCACCCATAGCCAAGCCCAATCACGGGCGGATGCTATGGGGAATATCCAAGGAGGAACAAGTCATCTCCATTACAATCCCAAGGATTTGGTCATACCACCTTGGCGACCTAACACACAATGCAGTCCCCTCCACACCTTAAAGGAAAGAGACTACAGGGACACCTCTTCGAGGAGCACTCCTGTTCAACATAGCACTCATCACACACCCTTCCATGAGGGGTACAATCATAGGAGAGCTCCCTTAGATGATCGCTATGAGCGGTCACCGCGCGATGAAGCGCTAGGTCAACATAGGGTTCGACGGGAGGAACCACATCATTACACTACCCGTCCTTCACCCCCTCTAGTTGTCAGGACTACAAAGACAAATCCAGAGCACAAGGCTCCTCAGGCGGGGCGGGCCAACTCCACCCGTTCCTTTTTCATTTATGAAAGAGAGCACGAGGAAGACCTCTACCTTCCTCGAGAGCAATATACAGTGCGAGAGCAATATGCCTCCGCACCTGCTATCTATCAGGAACACTCACTGAGGCCAAAGCCTCGAGGGAATGTTGTTACCCCCAATAGAGGGAGGTCGCCTATAGAGATCTTGGATCACTACGACCGAGATAGATATCTAGAAGAGGCATCTAGGCCTTCTAGACATGAAGCAATGAGAGCTCCCTTAGATGCTCGCTATGAGCGGTCATCGCGCGATGAAATGCTAAGTCAACATAGGGTTCGATGGGAGGAACCACATGATTACATTATCCCTCCTTCACCCCCTCTAGTTGCCAGAACTACAAAGACAAATCCAGAGCACAAGGCTCTTTGGGCAGGGCGAGATAGCTCCGTCCATCCCTTTTTCACTTATGAAAGAGAGCACGAGGAAGACCTCTACCTTCCTCGAGAGCAATATACCGTGCGAGAGCAATACGCCTTCACACCTGCTATCTATCAGGACCACTCATTGAGGCCAAAGCCCCGAGAGAATGCCGCTACCCCTAACGAGAGGGATGTGTCCTATAGAGATCTTGGATCACTACGACCAAGATTTTTATCTAAGAGAGGCGTCTAGGCCTTCTAGACATGAGGCGGTGGGACCAACTATCGTAGAATCTGTCGAATATATCACACATCTCAAGCAACTCACGCAACTTGAGCTCGAACGACTACCGTTAGAGGAACCGTACCATATTAATGAAGAGCACCTTCAACGCCAGAAGGATGAGCTGTTCCAACACACTATGCAAGAAAGGACTCCAACCCCTCACATGCATAAGACAAAGTATTTTGAGTGGCACAACCCATGGGGGGAAGATAGGTCATCGCGACCTCATCAAAAGCTACCCCCAACACCTCCTAGACAGGAGCGGGAAGCTACTCTCCCGATTCCCGAAGAACCACCCCCGACGCCTCCTAGACATGAATGGGAGGCCGCTCCTATAACCAATGATGGGTGCCTTCCTCGGACATCCACCCAGGCTTATGAGCCACCCTTAGAAATTCATCAAGAAGCCTCTAAGGAATCAGAGCGCGAAGAAGAGCGGGATGAACTGCCCTACCAAGGCATGGGGGTGCCATCTGGCCACCCCTCCATAAGCCCCAAGTTCCTCAACAAGAACCAACCAAAGAGGAGGAGTTCAAATCTCCCGATACATGCAAAGCACTAGAGCACTTAGAGTTGGTAGAGACCAAGATTTTGGAGCTCCCAAGGCCCAACTTACATAAGGCTCCTTTCGAAGAGGATCAACCTTTAACCATAGGGCTACCTGATGATGCAGTCCTCCATGTCTCAGAATCTCCAGATTCTGATGAGCTGTACTCACTAGTTGAAGGTGAGGATGAAACAGAGATAGCCCACAACAATCACATGCGACAAAATCGGCATCCCATAAAATTTGAAGAAGCATGTCAACAGATAAACATAATACTAGGGCATGAGTGGCGCGTTAACCCACCGCAGTGGGACCAAGCATTACATCCACAACTTTGGGCACACAAAGAGCAACTTCCACCAAGAGACATCATAGCAACATCAGTGCCGCGGGCGGACCCTGTCCTCATCTCCGTGCATAGGGATGATCCATTCATGCCCATACCTCTAGAGCCAGATCCGGAGTGCAAAGACCATCAAGCTGGGGGTACCTCTATCCCCTGAAGAACCATAATCCAAACCCAAAAAGCTCCAAGGATTATCGCAATCCCTTGGTCACCCAAAAAGCTCCAAGGATTATCGCAATCACTTGGTCAACCCAAAAATCTCCAAGGATTATCGCAATCTCTTGGTCACCCAAAAAGCTCCAAGGATTATCGCAATCTCTTGGTCAACCAAAAAGCTCCAAGGATTATCGCAATCTCTTGGTCAACCCAAAAAGCTCCAAGGATTATCGTAATCACTTGGTCAACCCAAAAAGCTCCAAGGATTATCGCAATCTCTTGGTCACCCAAAAAGCTCCAAGGATTATCGCAATCTCTTGGTCACCAAAAAGCTCCAAGGATTATCGCAATCTCTTGGTCAACCCAAAAGCTCCAAGGATTATCGCAATCTCTTGGTCCCAAAAACTCCAAGGATTATCGCAATCTCTTGGTCACCCAAAAAGCTCCAAGGATTATCGCAATCTCTTGGTCAACCCAAAAATCTCCAAGGATTATCGCAATCTCTTGGTCAACCCAAAAATCTCCAAGGATTATCGCAATCTCTTGGTCACCCAAAAAGCTCCAAGGATTATCGCAATCTCTTGGTCACCAAAAAGCTCCAAGGATTATCGCAATCTCTTGGTCAACCCAAAAAGCTCCAAGGATTATCGCAATCTCTTGGTCAACCCAAAAAGCTCCAAGGATTATCGCAATCTCTTGGTCAAACCAAAAGCTCCAAGGATTATCGCAATCTCTTGGTCAAAAAATCAAGAAATTCAACAAAAACAAAACAACAAAAATCATCAAAAACAACAAAGATTTGCATCTCAATTCTAGGCATACTCAAATTCATCAAAAACATATTCTCCACCCACCACCCACCAAAACAAACCACCAAAAAAAAAAAAAAAAAACCCCACAACCCCCCCCACAAAAACAACAAAAACACCATGCATAAATTTTACCACACTACAGTCAGTGGTCTGGGAATGTACCAAGAGTTTCAGTGATTCAGTCATCATTTTCCTCTTTAGCCATGTAGTGTACCAAGTCGAACGGATTTTACAAAGGTAGAGTCATACTTGAAATACACCTTGTTACGTAACATCCCAACACAAATAAAACACTAAAAATTCCCAGAATTGTGTGAACGAAAGATGAAACCTGCAAAATAATCTAGGTCACCACAAGCGAAACGGTTATCTTGCTCATCCCCCCGTGCGAATGACCCCTAGAATGCTGAGAGTTGGCAAAAGGACAAGCTTCCTCCCTACCCAATTCCCTAAGAATCCCTAAAGTTCTCAATAGTTGCAAAACACAAAAATTTGCAAAATGTCAAAACTCCAAATTTGACAAACTACAGTGCAAACATCAAAAGGCACAAACAACAGTGATTTTCATCACTCCATATCCCCAATCCCTTGCTCAAAGAAAGAAAAAACAATCAAAATAAACAGTGATCTCATCACTACAAATGAGCAAGTATCCCAATACAATTGAAGAAAAGAAGGGAGCTTGACCTTGAATCCCCGGAACTCTCAAAGATTCTATAGGTCATAAGGCAAGCTTCGATACCAATTTGGTTGATAGCCTATCGGTAATAGAAGTAAACCTCCCGCATGACGATATATCTCGTCACATTAACTTGCGTACGGATCAATGTTTGCATGTGGATGAGCTAGCTTATGGCATCCCGGATTACACCGCAGATTAATCTTAGTACATACAACAAAGGAATTCGTGGAGCTAATTAGGTGATCCTCGATACGAGTTCGGTTGAAAGCCCATCTGGCACTGGCGGTATCCTAACAAATACCACATAAATGAACTCAATTGCACACACAGGGATGTGAAATAACTTGGTCAAAAACAAGTCCGATTCATACCTTGGTCAAAAGTCTTGTAAGATAAAGTACAGTCGTGGCTAGTGAGCTAAAACCGTCTGAGTCTCAGAAAACCTTAGCTACATTTCTAAACCAACTGCGCTACTTTTCATCTTTGCAAATACCATCAAAAAATACAAAAACAGAAAAACCATGTATACATGTAGAGGCATACATCACAACAATCACCTAAAAACAAAATAACAGAGCTCTAAACAGTCTATGGTGCCATAGCCAAACATCACAAACCCCATTCATCCATTTCATATCTCGCATATCACATATAAATCAAAACCATTTGCATTCATCATAGCATATGCATCCATCAAAATAAATCAACATGCATACATCCATATTCATCAACCATCATGCACAAGATCAAAGAAAATCAAAACAACAAAAACAACAAATAAATGCAACACAAAAACAAAAAACAATAAACATTGCTGGACAAAAGTGCTCTTGCACTTAACAACATTGGCATAGCAAAATCGATATCAGGGTCTACAAATTATCACTATCCTACTCCCTAAGAAGGCTACCATAGCCGGACCGCTCCACGGGAAGACAGATTTTTGACAATTTAATCCCCAAATGGTGTCACAAAAAAAAAAACAAAAAAAAAACAACAAAACAACAAAAAATGCAACACAAAACAAGCAATAAACATTGCCAGACACAAGTGCTCTTGCACTTAACCTCTTGGCATAGCAAAATTGATGTCGGGGTTTGCATTGTCACTATCCTACTCCCGAAGAAGGCTACCATAGCCGGACCGCTCCACGGGAGGACGGATTGCCGACAATTCAATCACCAAATGGTGTCACAAAAACAACAAAAACAAGTACAAAATTCAACAAAAACACAACAAAAACATTGCCGGGCATAAGTGCTCATGCACTTAACCTCTAGGCAAAGAAAATCGATGTCGAGGTCCAAATTATCGCTCTCCTAGTTCCCCAAGAAGGCTATCATAGCCGGACCGCTCCACGGGAAATAGGTTTTCGACGATTTCACCTCATTATGACATCACCAAAAGGGTTAACACCCACCAAAAATAGGTCCATATGTTGGAAAAATTGCACACGCTTAACGGTAAACCCTCTAAAGGCACCCTTGCACAAGTCATCTTGGGTCAAGCGACTCGTCGCTTCTCTCACGAAGGTCATTCCCTCATCGATTCGTCGCTTGAGGGGGTAGTCACACTTAGTCACCAATCAACAATCACACACCCAATTAAGGAAAACGACATGCATTCAAAGAATCATTGACAAAGACAATCACGCTCCTGCTTGGGGCAGTAAACAAGCAACAATCAAATCAATCAAACACTTGGCATTTCGTGAATCATGAACACAAGGTTCCCCCTGAGGATAAAAACGCCCTTCACTTGTTCATGACCGATCAATGTCTAAGTTCAAGATTTCGTGAATCATGAACACAAGGTTCCCCCCGAGGATAAAAACGCCCTTCACTTGTTCATGATCGATCGATGTCCGAGTTCAAGTCACACCTCACCAAAAACAGGTTAATACTTGAAATCAAATTCCTTAGCTCGTCGAAGCAAGGATTCAAGAATGCATGCCCTTTCCATACTTGGGGCATCAAAAGTTGGTTAGGTTACCAAGAAACCCTAATCATTAGTGCTTTGGTTATCTATTTTTGCTCAACGATCGCGTCACCCGCAGCGCTTCCCAAAAAGGGGCATCTCGTAGACACCAAAACAACACCAATCCGATTATGTGACTGCAAACACTGATCGCTTTGGCAAACACAGCCCCCAGGGCAGCCCTCAGAGGTTAAACAGTGGTCCTAACCACTTTCATAGCAATTTTGTAAGGTCAAGAAGCAATTTGGCACACTTGGACACTTTGCCCAATACTCGTCTCACCCCGGGACGAATTCAAAATAGAATCCGTCCCACCCCAGGACGAATTCTGAATCCGTCCCTGGGTGGGACAAATTCTAAGCTTAACGGGCAAAAAGGCAAAGGGTGCCAAGTGGCAGCCCGAACGATCGGCTAAGGGCTCCTACCTTGCACGCATGTGTAAGTGGACAGAGGGGCCGTTAGAGGACTGTTACAAGAAGCATTTATCAAAGTTCAAGTCAATGGAAGACTCCCCTCCCTCATGGGAAGACAAGACTGCCACATGGCGCCTATGGCCAACACTTGGCTTTTGTGCTTCCCTCCCAAAAGAGACCCCTTGGGTCTATAAAAGGTGGGACTTTTCTCACCCAAAATAGACAGGTTGAAGGAGTGTTCAAGCAACGAAGTGCTGCCGAATCGAAGACTCACTTGCATCCCCCTTTGTTCACCTTCCTACATCCATCAATCTCTTTTGCAAGGGAGGTTGTTGGGTGGCCTTTGGAAGCTCGAACCTTACTCAAATCCGACGCATGGACATCCGAACCTACCAATTCGCCGACCCCCCAATCCTAAAAGGTTTTGGGCCCATCCTTGGTGGATTGGCTCCAAAATCGAGGGCCAACGGTGGGAGGCCCACTTGGGCACCCCCGCACCTCCTAAGTCCTAATTTTAGTTTTTGAGCACTTTAGATTAATTTTTAGATTGCATTCTGTGTTACTAGGTCTGATTAGTCTATAATTGCAATTTTGTAGCTTTTGGTCAGAGTTTAGGGTGTTTTGTATTGCTTTGTCGTTTCGCTAACTTGCAGGTGTCAAGGTCAAATTCCCGAGGGTGGAGGCCAAATTGGGAAAATCCGACCATCTGGGTCGTCCCAAAATGGCCCCAATTACCTAACCCCCTGTTTGCAGGAGTTTTGCAGGTCCCGGGATCCGACATTGGAGCAGACAGCAGGTCGATTTCTCCTACTCGTAAGAATTCGTCCCACCCGGGGACGAATTACGGTCGAATTCGTCCCGCCCGGGGACGAATTCCGGTTTAAGGTGGATTGGCCAGCTGCCTCGATGGCGATGGCCTTCCGGTGACTTTTCTTACCTTCGTCGAGTTTTTGAAGCAATTTGGATTCACTCGTTTTCACTGTTTCGAGCAAATATTCGTATGCATATTTTGTTAGTTTTAGAGAGAGAATGCTTTTCATTTGCAACAGGTGCTACTAACGTCTTGATCATTTCTTTGTTCGCAGGAGAAGCAGCAGAGGCGAAGAACCCATCAACATCAGCGGCGGCATCATCTTGGCCCGCCCATTGCAATCGTGGGCACGCGGAAGGAGGAACCATTCAGCGATTGTAATCAAACCCTATTTGCGCTCCTAGCCCCTGAAAAGGGAGGAGGCATTATTGTAACAGAGATCGAAAGAAATTAATGAAAGGGCTGTTTTTCTTTATCTGATTGCGTCTCTTACAACATGTCTCTTTTTCGTTTCATGTAATTTATATTTCTAGGACTTAGGCGTGCTTAACTTTGAATGCAATTGCACTTGGTGTTTCCTTTGACCGGAATCTCGTGCTTTCAATTATAATAATACTATACCAAACATTCCAATAATACTCTAGGATATTAACATATTACCTCAATGCAAAGGCGAGCTCCTTCTTATATAAGAGGTTGTTTTCATTCCATTTAACATAAACAAATTTAGACTTTTTGAAAGGTTTGAAACTTTGTAAACTAGGTTGGACACTTTGTAAACCTCATCATCGCTGGCAAGGTTTTAAATAGCTTGAAATGCTTTCTTCTGTTAGTGACTATTATAATTTCATCTGGAATGGGTGGTATGTATAAATTCAAGAAAATAAACTGATGTTGTTATTGGTTTTTTTTAATGAATTATTTTAATTTTAATATAATTATATTTGAATGATATTACAGAAAATGGCATTGTGAATGGAGCTACAGCAGCCAATTCTTCCGTATCTGCCATTTCAAAATTATTTACAAATGTGAATTCTTCTGTATCTTCTATGCCACCACCACGCACAATAATGGATGATTGCAAGCCTTGTCCTCCTAATTGCAAATGTACTTGTGAAACACCTTATGGTCCCTGCTCTTGTTGTTGATGAAGATGATTTATAATATCATAATTATGATAATGATGTATTATGTGGAACTAATATTACAATAAATAAACTCACATCCCTTCTTTTCACATTTTCTATTAACAAGTTTGCAAACAGTTTTAACATGATGTTAGAATACATTAATCTAAATAAAAATTGTGATTTGGTTTGTTCAGATTAATATTTAAATTGGGGTTCTTTGCCGAATAATTTCTTTATTTCACTCTTGTAAATAGAATGTAGATGTTGAACTATTTGCCCAAGTCTTAGCATTATACTTCATTATTTCACTATGAAAATATCATTTTTTGTGGTTGATAAAGATAAAGAATGAGTCCTCCAATATCTCCTCCTGAGTTTGACTCAAATTTTTCAGCCGGCTAACAACAGATTCCTTAAAGGCTGTCAAATCCAAGAAATTTTCAACAACATATTTATAAAATTCTTTACTTTCCTTCAATTTTTCGCCCAAGTCTTAGCATTATACTTCATTATTTCACTATGAAAATATCATTTTTTGTAGTTGATAAAGATAAAGAATGAGTCCTCCAATATCTCCTCCTGAGTTCGACTCAAATTTTTCAGCCGGCTAACAACAGATTCCTTAAAGCTGTCAAATCCAAGAAATTTTCAACAACATATTTATAAAATTCTTTACTTTCCTTCAATTTTTCTAGTTATTGGTTCACGTACTTTGCAATTAACTATTTCTTGAGGCTGTCCTTATCTGCGTAGAGCCTTGCAAATTAACCAAAAAATGTTTTGCATTAGTCCATACAAAAGACTTAACATGAAAATTTGAATTTTAGATAATGATACCATAAATTTCACCAAACTTGGAATTCCAATTGTGTCTAAAGCATCAAATTCAATAGACAAATTGTAATAACAATAATTAAAATAGTGTTATTCTGGACACATCGGCTAGGAAGCCAAGTAAATACACAAAGCGATTTAGTAGATACAATATGGTTTTTGTAAGAAGCTTATTTTCAAATTCAGCCATGATCCTGTGTTTTTTAATTAATTAATTTATTACTATTATTATTTTCATTTTTAAGTTTTATAGAGCCAGGTATTTTTAAGGCAAGACTGTTTGTGATAGTAAATTGATGTAAATACAGCGCACACGGATTTTAGTCGAAAAAATATGGTTATTGCAATTGTAATATGGTAATGTTCAAATCTAGCCATGATCCATCTTGGTCCGTACTATAATGTTATAATGTACTGTGGTTGAAAAAACGTTTATTACATTGGATCAAGAAGTTTTGGTAGAGTGGTGATGTGAAAAAGGTTAAATGGTTTTAAATCTTTAATTAAAAAAAACAAAAATTATAGAAAAATAATTGATAAGAGATGAGATAAGGTTTTTTTATTATTATTTGTAATTTCTTGTACATAGCATATCCGCATCCTATGAGGGGAGATATTTGAACCTCCGGACTATGAGATAAGTTTTTCACATAATACAATGGACATAAAAAAAATAAAAAAATATAATAGGATATACTTGATTAGTTAAGATTTATATATAAGAAAAATATTATTTATATATGTATTTAATTTTTTAGAAAGAGACCTAAGTTTATCTAGTCAAGTTGTTATAACATTATGATGTAGTTAGTAATGTAATATAGGTAAGCAATTAATTTTTTGAATTCCATATGATCCATTTAAAAGAATGTTTATCTTTATTAATAATGATTTTAAAGTTTTATGTACTAAATTATGTTTACATAAATTAAAATAAAATACATATTTTAAAAAAAATATGAAACATAATCAAAAATTAATAAACATAATTAACTGCCATTAGCTCCATGTGTTAGATTCCTTAACATTTAAGAAGAAGACCAAGGTTCAAATTTTGCAAAGGAATAATTAAGAAACATAATCAAGTGGCATTAGTTCAATAGCTTAGATTCCTTAACATTTAATATCACTATGTAATGATGTGATAAGGGAAGGATGCTTTTCAATCCAATATAACTAATTAAAAAAATAGGAAACATATGATTTTACCTATGTACAAAAGTTTGTGCTTATAAATAATAAGTTCTAAAAATTTACTATATAGATTTGTTTAGATACATTAAAATAGAATATATTTTCAAAAATTAGGAAACATAAAATTTTACTTGTCTACAAAATTTTGTATGAGATTTTTTTCTTTATTGTATATGTATGTGTTTAAAGCTAAAAATTGTTTAAATATAAATAACAAAAAAATTCTCACTTTTTATACTTATTTATCAAGATAAACCTATAATTGTGAATGTGAGCCAAGAGCAAAGAGTTAGCGTGAAGTATGAAGGAAAGGGCAATCAAGGATTGGGTACCACTTCTTTTTCTAGAACTTAGTTGAAACTCAAAAATAAAGGATTTATGTGAAGAAAACCTAAATAACATGACCCAAAAATCATTTTTGAAAGTCAAAGGATTTATGTGAAGAAAACCTAAATAACATGATAAAAAAATCATTTTTGAAAGTCAAAGGATTTATGTGAAGAAAACCTAAATAACATGATAAAAAAATCATTTTTGAAAGTCCTTACTAGAAGTAAGGATAGCTACTTAGAAACGAGAGTAAAATCAAATCTATGGAAAACCCTATCCACATAGCAGATACTACACCAAAAGTGATTATCAAGGATGAAAAAATTGAACATGATATAATGGTTCTTAAAACCACACCACAATGTTAATATATAAGTTCCATAAGTTTCATAGATATTGGCTAATGTTTTTTGAGATTCAAATTTGGATCAAGTGGAAGTGGGGATTGATGAATTTTCTTCAAAAAAAAAAAAAAATTCTCATTATCTTATCCTAGTTCTAAATAATGGATAAAATAATAGGTGAAGGCCCTAGGTTTAGGCACAAAGATGCATTATATTTATGAACATAGAGTGAGAAGTTTTCTATGGAGACAAAGACTATTAAAAGGCTTCCAATGTAGATTAAGCCTTTTGAAATTCCTTACCAACTCCTCAATAAGGAAGTTTTGAACAATATTGTCAATTCTTTTGGTGAATTCATCTTGGTGACAGCCAAAAACAAATCTTACCTCAATGTAAAGGTGAGCCCCTTCTTATAATAAGGGTTGTTTTCATTCCATTTAACATAAGTAAATTTAGACTTTTACAAGGTTTAAAACTTTGTAAACCTTATCATGACTAGCAAGGTTTTTTATTTTTTTAGTGAATATTAATACATGGTATGTATAAATTCAAAAGAATAAACTAATGTTATTATTATCTATTTTAATTTATTACTTTAACTTTGACATATCTATGTTTGAATGATGTCACATAGAATGACATTGTGAATGGGGCTATAGCAGCCAATTATTCCGTATATTTTATCCCAAAATCGTCATGAATACAAATATTTTTGTAATATTTTATGCCACCACTAGGCACAATAATGCATGATAGTCCTCAATGCCCATGTGTTGGTAAATTAACTTTTTGTCCCTACACTTCTTGATGAAGATGGTCTATAATACCATAATTATCATGATGATGTATTATTCAAAGCTAATATTACAATAAATAACTTCACATCCCTTCTTTTCATATTTTCCCTACCAAGTTTGCAAACCGTTTTAACATGATATTAAAATAAATTAATATCAAGAATGTTCTTTTTTTCATATTAACATATAAACAAATCTCTTAATCTCTCAAGAAAAACAAATAGTAGGATCCCTATACTTATTTTTATTGTGGTTGTTTTGGACCCATTTATATTACAAATGGATGGCAAGATTTACAATGGGATTCTTTATGGAATAGGTTCTTTATTTCACTCTTGTAAATAGAATCCAGATGTTGAACTATTTACCAAGTCCTATAATTATACTTCTTCCTTATTTCACATTGTCAACAAAAATCATTCGTTGACATTGTTAAAGATAAAGGAATGACTCCTCCAATATCTCCTCCTTTTGAGTTCCACATATATTTCTTAAAAGGCAATAAGAAAAAAACCAATTCCAAATTTCTTCCTCTTGTAGATAGATTAAAAGTCCTTTCTTTCAATTCAATTCTTGGGTGAAGATGTGCATTAATCCCTTTAGTCTATCCTTGCACTATATGACACTTTCAAATCTGCCTCAACAAAAATGTTTGAAATTTCTTTTGTATGTGCAATCCAAATCTATCTTAAAAAAATAATGTAATCCAAATATATCTTCAACAATAATTATGTACCTCAAATCTATCTTATCAAAGATGATGCACTTCAATTTATCTAAAAAATGATACACTTAAAATCTATCTTATAATTTTTTTTTTTGGTTTCAATTTCAAATCAAACACTCTTATCTCTCAAATAATAAAACTTAAAAAAGATAACTGTTTACTAAAAATTGACTCCTTATATCTCCAAATTTTAAAGACAACAATATTTGCTTCAAAATATAAAACTCAAAATAGCAAACCCTTTTCTAACTCATTCCATTGTAATGCATCTAATAATACCTTGTATTCCCTTTTCAAAATTGATTCCTTATCTCTTCACACTTTTATAAAATTAAACAATCGCAAAACAACATTTCAAGATCAAGCAATCATGTGGTTATGGGCCTTTATAGAGATATATATTTTTTGCTTCACGTTTTCCTTTGTAACACTCCTTGTCACAAAATCATCAACAATCGCACAACACACAATACGCTCTTTGACTCCCATTGACCTCCTTCATGTTTTATTAGGTATTCATTTTAGATGAAGTGAATGTCTATGATGTGGTTTGTTCACTTATAAAATGAATCAAAGTTTCTTTACCATGAACTCTGGCCTAAAATTTCTTTGATGCTCTCATTGTGTCGTCGAGAAAGAATATTAGTTCTGCGTTATTGTGTAATCACCATTTATACTTGAAAACCTTGGTCTTCTCTCTTCATTGTGCAATTAGGAAAAATAATTGTTCTTTTGCCAAACATTCTCGGATAAGTCAATGAAAATTGTAGGTAAATGTTGTCCTCACCAATAGATATATCTATTAAACTTTTATTAATTTTGAAATATTTTATTTAAATATATCTATTAAAATTTTATTAATTTTAAAATATTTTATTAAATAAATCCCAATACCATTGTGTTTAACGTAATTGCTTTAGAATATGTGCTTCGTCTTCTTTGATTGGATCTTGATACTTGCTATTTCAAAAACTTTTTTCTTTCACAACACTATTTTCTTTCTACTGCAAAGAGCAAAGGTATGTATAGGGTTAAAAATCAAATAAAGAGCAAAGATGCTTATAATCCAAGTAAGTATCAATTCACCCCAACTTAGATGTAAAATAGATATGTGGAAGAGACAAAAAAAGAATGGAAGGACATGATGTATACCTTTTTCTATGATGTAAAATAGATATGTGGAAGAGAAAAAAAATAATGGGAGGACATGATGTATACCTTTTTCTATTTTGAAATAACCACATGTATACCTAGAATATAAATTTTTTCAAAATAACCACATGTATACACCAATAATAGATTCATTGTATAAATTATTTGAAGAGAAAAAATGAAAAAAAAACTTATCATCAAAATCAGTAGTAAAAAATCAATACTATAAGAAATTAATAATTAAATCAATTTTAATATAATAACTATACTTCTTTATAAAAAATAAAATATAAAATAATTTTAACTTTATACATTTTAAAAACCTTTTATTCTAAAATATTTTTATTCTATATTACATTAAAAACTAAATAATTTTTATTTTTCATAAATATTATATATAATATCCTTCAGGAAACATTCTAATAATACTATACCAAACATTCTAATAATACTCTATGATATTAACATTTTAATAATATATATAATATCCTTGAGAAAACAATCATAATAATACTATACCAAACATTCTAATAATACTCTAGGATATTAAAATATTACCTTGAGAAAACATTCTAATAATGCTATACCAAACATTCTAATAATACTCTACTTTTAATTTATTTTTGGGAAGAATGCTAGAAAAAAAAGTAAACAACTAAACAATCCAATGCAATCAAATTTTGGTGACAGCCAAAAACAAATCTTGCCTCAATGCAAATGCGAGCTCCTTCTTATATAAAGGGTTGTTTTCATTCCATTTAACATAAACAAATTAAGACTTTTTGAAAGGTTTGAAACTCTGTAAACTAGGTTGGACACTTTGTAAACCTCATCATGGCTGGCAAGGTTTTTAATAGCTTGAAATACTTTCTTTTGTTAGTGACTATTATAATTTTATCTGGAATGGGTTGTATGTATAAATTCAAGAGAATAAACTGATGTTGTTATTGTTTCTTTTAACAAGTTTTTTTAATTTTGATATAATTATATTTGAATGATATTACAGAAAATGGCATTGTGAATGGAGCTACAACATTCAAAAACATGAATTCTTCTGTATCTTCCATGTCACCACCATGCACAATAATGGATTATTGCAAGCCTTGTCCTCCTAATTGCAAATGTACTTGTGAAACACCTTATGGTCCGTACTCTTGTTGTTGATGAAGATGATCTATGATATCGTAATTATGATAATGTTGTATTATTCGGAACTAATATTACAATAAATAAATTCACATTCTTTCTTTTCACATTTTCTACTAACAAGTTTGCAAACCTTTTAAACATGATGTTAGAATAAATTAATCTAAATAAAAAATGTGCTTTGGTTTTTTTAGATTAACATATAAACAAATCTCAATCTCATCCCTACACTTTATTTTTTTTTATCGTTGTTGTTTTGAACCCATTCATATTGCAATTGGCTAACAAGATTTAAATTGGGGTTCTTTGCCCAATAGTTTCCTTATTTCACTTTTGTAAATAGAATGTAGATTTTGAACTATTGGCCCAAGTCTTAGCATTATACTTCATTATTTCACTATGCAAAAATCATTTGTTGAGGTTGATAAAGATAAAGGAATGAGTCCTCTAATATCTCCTCCTGAGTTCCACTCAAATTTTGCAAATTTTCAACAACATATTTATAAAATTCTTTACTTTCCTTCAATTTTTCTAGTGATTGCTTCACCTACTTTGCAATTAACTATTTCTTGAGGCTGTCCGTTTCTTGTGAATGGAGCTACAACATCCAATTCTTCTGTATCTTCCATTCCAAAATTGTTCACAAATATGAATTCTTTTGTTTCTTATATGCCACCACCACGCACAATAATGGATGATTGCAAGCCTTGTCCTCCTAATTGATGAGGGTGATCTATAATATCATAATTATGATAATGATGTATTATTTGGAACTAATATTACAATAAATAAATTCACATCCCTTCTTTTCACATTTTCTACTAACAAGTTTGCAAACAATTTTAACATGATGTTAGAATACTTTAATCTAAATAAAAAATGTGCTTTGGTTTGTTCAGATTAACATATAAACAAATCTCAATCTCATACCTACACTTTTTTTTTTATCATTGTTGTTTTAAACCCATTCATATTGCAATTGGCTGACAAGATTTAAATTGGGGTTCTTTGCCGAATAATTTCTTTATTTCACTCTTGTAAATAGAATGTAGGTGTTGAACTATTTGCCCAAGTCTTAGCATTATACTTCATTATTACATTATGGAAATATCATTTTTTTAGGTTGATAAAGATAAAGGAATGAGTCCTCCAATATCTCCTCTGAGTTCCACTCAAATTTTTCAGCCGGATAACAACGGATTCCTTAAAGGCTGTCAAATCCAAGAAATTTTTAACAACATACTTATAAAATTCTTTACTTTCCTTCAATTTTTCTAGTGATTGGTTCACGTACTTTGCAATTAACTATTTCTTGAGGCTGTCCTTATTTGCGTAGAGCCTTACAAATTAACCAAGAAAAGATGTTTTGCATTAGTCCATACAAAAAACTTGACATGAAGATTTGAATTTTAGATAATGATACCATAAATTTCACCCAAACTTGGAATTCCAATTGTGTCTAAAGCATCAAATTCAATAGACAAATTTTAATAACAATAATTAAAATAGTGTTGATTCTGGACACATCGGCTAGGAAGCCAAGTAAATACACAAAGCGATTTAGTAGATACAATATGGTTTTTGTAAGAAGCTTATGTTCAAATTCAGCCATGATCCTGTTTTTTTTTTTAATTAATTAATTTATTACTATTATTATTTTCATTTTTAAGTTTTATAGAGCTAGGTATTTTTAAGGCAAGATTGTTTGTGATAGTAAATTGATGTAAATACAGCGCACATGGATTTTAGTCGAAAAAATATGATTATTACAATTGTAATATGGTAATGTTCAAATCTAGCCATGATCCATATTGGTCCGTACTATAATGTTATAATGTACTGTGGTTGAAAAAACGTTTATTACATTGAATAAATTTTGGTAGTGGTGATGTGAAAGAGGTTAAATGGTTTTATATTTTTAATTAAAAAAAAACAAAAATTATAGAGAAATAATTGATAAGAGATGAGATAAGTTATTATTATTATTATTATTTGTAATCTCTTGTGCATAGTATATCCACAACATGTGAGGGGAGATATTTGAACCTCCGGACTATGAGATAATTTTTTCACATAATACAATGGACATAAAAAAAATATAAAAATATAATAGGATATACTTGATTCATTAAGATCTACATATAAGAAAAATATTTTTTATATATGTATTTAATTTTTTTAGAAAGAGACCTAAGTTTATCTAGTTAAGTTGTTATAACATTATGATATAGCTAGCAATGTAATACAGGTAAGCAATTAATTGTTTGAATTCCATATGATCCATTTAAAAGAATGTTTATCTTTATTAATAATAATTTTAAAGTTTTATGTACTAAATTATGTTTACATAAATTGAAATAGAATACATATTTTAAAAAAACTATGAAACATAATAAAAAATTAATAAAAATAATTAAGTGGCATTAGCTCCATGGGTTAGATTCCTTAACATTTAATAAGAAGACCAAGGTTCAAATTTTGCAAAGGAATAATTAAGAAACATAATCAAGTGGCATTAGCTCAATAGGTTAGATTCCTTAACATTTAATATCACTATGTAATGATGTGATAAGGGAAGGATGCTTTTCAATCCAATATAACTAATTAAAAAAATAGGAAACATATGATTTTACCTATGTACAAAAGTTTGTGCTTATAAATAATAAGTTCTAAAATGTTACTATATAGATTTTGTTTAGATACATTAAAATAGAATATATTTTCAAAAATTAGGAAACATAAAATTTTACTTATCTACAAAATTTTGTATGAGATTTTTTTCTTTATTGTATATGTATGTGTTTAAAGCTAAAAATTGTTTAAATATAAATAACAAAAAAATTCTAATTTTTTATACTTTTATATCAAGATAAACCTATAATTGTGAATGTTAGCCAAGAGCAAAGATTTAGCGTGAAGTATGAAGGAAAGTGCAATCAAGGATTGGGTACCACTTCTTTTTCTAGATCTTAGGTGAAACTCAAAAATAAAGGATTTATGTGAAGAAAGCCTAAATAACATGACAAAAAAATCATTTTTGAAATTCAAACGATTTATGTGAAGAAAACCTAAATAACATGACAAAAAAATAATTTTTGAAATTCCTTACTAGAAGTAAGGATACCTACTTAGAAACGAGAGGAAAATAAAATCTATGGCAAATCCTATCCACATAGCAGATACTACACCAAAAGTGATAATCAAGGATGAGAAAATTGAGCATGATATAATGGTTATTAAAACCACACCACAAGGTTAATATATAAGTTCCATAAATTTCATAGATATTGGCTAATATTTTTTTAGATTCAAATTTGGATCAAGTGGAAGTGGGGATTGATGAATTTTCTTCAAAAAAGATTTTTTCTCATTATCTTCTCCTTTTGAGTTCCACTCAAATTTTGTAGCTAACTACCAATATATTCCTTAAAAGGCAATAATCAAACAACCAATTCCTAATTTCTTCCTCTTGTAGATAGATTAAAAGTCCTTCATTTCAATTTGATGCCTTGGTGAAGATGTACATTAATCCCTTCAGTCTATCCTTGCACTATACGATACTTTCAAATCTGCATCAAAAAAAATGTTCACATTTCTTTTGTATGTGCAATCCAAATCAATCTTAACAAAATAATATACTCCAAATCTATCTTCAACAATAATGATGCACCTCATATTTATCTCAACAAATATGATGCACTTCAATTTATTTAAAAAATGATACACTTCAAATCTATCATATCATCTTCTTTTTATTTCAATTTCAAATAAAACACTCTTATCACTCCAATAATAAAACATACAAAATATAACTTTTTACTAAAAATTGACTCCTTATATCTGCAAATTTTAAAGACAACAATATTTTCTTCAAAATATAAAACTCAAAATAGAAAACACTTTTCTAACTCATTCCATTGTAACACATCTAATAATACCTTGTATTCCCTTTTCAAAATTGATTCCTTATCTCTTCCCACTTTTATAAAATTAAACAATAATTCATACCTCTTATGGCATGCACAAAACAACCTTTCAAGAGAAAGAAATAATGTGGTTATGGGCTTTTATCGAGATGTATCTTTTTCACTTCACATTTATCCTTTGTAACATTCCTTGTCCCAAAATCATCAACAATTGCACAACACACTATACACTCTTTGACTCCTATTGATATCTTTCATGTTTTCTTAGGCATTCATTTTAGATGACGTGAATTTATATGATGTGGTTTGTTCACTCACAAGATGAATCAAAGTTTCTTTACCATGAAATCTGCCCTAAAATTTCTCTGATGCTCTCATTGTGTCATAAAGAAAGAATATCAGTTCTGTGTTATTGTGTAGTCACCATTTATATTAGAAAAACCAGGTCTTCTCTCATGATTGTGCAATCAGGAAAAATATTTGTTCTTTTGCCAAACATTCTCGAATAAGCCAATTAAAATTGTAGGCAAATGTTGTCCCCACCAATAGATATATCTATTAAACTTTTAGTAATTTTGAAAGATTTTATTTAAATAAATCACTATACCATTGTGCTTAACGTAATTACTTTAGACGATGTCCTTTCTCTTCTTTGATTGGATCTTGATACTTGCTATTTCAAAAACTTATTTTTACCACAATCTACCATACTATCTTTCACATCACTATTTTATTTCTATTGCAAGCTACCAAGTTATCTTCAATAACATCATCATCCACAAGTGCTATGTTCTATGTGTCTTTGTCTCATGAGTTCGCACACGAGCTATGTTCATTGTGTCTTTGTCTCATGAGCTCCCACATGATCTAAATTCACTTTTCCTTTGTCTCATGATCTCCCATACAAGCTACATTTGCTATGCCTTTGTCTCACGAGCTCATTTAGCAAGTCTTCATTCACTGCATATTTATTCTCACAATCTCTAATTATAAATCTTAAATCACTGTCCCTTGGCTATCACAAAATATGATTGCATATATTTGTTTTTTGTGCACTTATTTTTTATTTACTTATCACAAGTCTTCTACAATGATACTCAAGATATTTTCAATGCAAAACCATATTAAAATGTGTTTTGGACTTTTATATATATACAAACGTTTCACTTTCATTTTGGCACCTGAAATCTGTCCTCTTACTTTTCAATATATTATGCAAATGTTTTACTTTCCTTTTGGTACTCAAAAGTCGGCCTTCTTGCTTTTCAATAATATTTAAATATTTTTTATTTAAATATAACAAACCTTTATAATACTTTAATATTAAATATTTAATTTATATATTAAAGCATACACCATCATTAATAATAAAGTATACAAAGTATACTCCACTACTAATATTTGCTCAATCACACCATGGTTTGTCAATCACCAAGTCTACCTATGACATCAATGACAACTAAAACAACTCAATAATTCTAATAATAATCTAGTCCTGGGCAAGGATATTTTTCCTTTTGCTTCTTCTCCTATGACTTATTTTGATCAAGAGTATACATGAGAATACAAGTCTTTGTGAAAGTATTTCTTCTTGCTTTCCATATATAGAGCATTATTTGATTTTATACTTATATCCTCAATCTTGAGATGTTTTATTTCATTGAAACATAGGAGTTCTACTTAATAGACTTCCCACAAGGTGTTTTTCATTCAAACATTCACTGGTTCAAATTGTTTATTTCTTCTTCTTATCACTTGCTAAATTTATATGCTACTATTTCATGCTCTTTTATTATTGTTCTAATTTGGAACATCATTGTTTACTTTGACAAGGATAATGTTTCTATTCTCTTGTTGTTATCTCTACTTTAAGTTGAAGCTTATGTAATTGCATGTTTTTTCAAAAATTATCTTTTTGAAAAATTTGTTTTTGCAACTTTGTATAATGATACTTTTCTTTTCCTTTAGATAACCCCTTGTAATTTTGAAATGTTTCAATAACCTTTTTAAGTCTTCAAAAAAAATGTTTGCAATTTATTAGAAAGAATTTCTTGTAATTATTTGTGAAGCTTTAATGAATTCCTTTCTTGTATTTTTTAAAAAATTTCTATGGTTTCCTTTCTTGCTAAAATTGATCTTCTTGATAGTTGTGGCCTTTTTTCCATTCTAGTGTTTGGCAAGCGTTTTTCACCCTGATAGCTTTAAATCTATCATGGAATTTTACTTCATGATGATGACTACCTCTTATTTTAATATTTTCTATAAACAATTTTATACATGGTAATTTTAGTCTTAAAACTTCTTTTATCAAACAAAGTGTTTTTTTAGCTTCTTTATATCAAATCTAGAGGAGGATCAGAAGGAGAATTCTATCTTCCCTCTATCTACTCTAATATCATATTTTAAAATTCAATGTGTTCATACTTTCATTGTGGAAGTGATAAGTTTTTAAATACATCGAATTTGTATTTGAGGTATAACAAACTCCTAACTATACTTGCAACTAGATTTATCCTATACTACATGCATAAAACCATGTGAGGGATGGTTATACTACTTGCCACTTCACATGGGCTATGATGTAATAATTCATAGCATAAGTGTCTCCCAAAAAGAAGAGATATTTATACGATTTAGAGTCTAAAACCCTTAAATTTTATATGTAAAGGAAAAAATTATAAGGGCTTATATGCCATGGCAATGAGGAGTAGATACATACCACTAGGTTCCCCCAAAATCCCTACATACTTTCCTTTTAAACCCAAATTACCACATACATTTGATCATAAAAAGGATCTTCTAACAAATAAACCTTTACCAAGTCAAGTCATTTTTATAATCCTTGAAGAAGACCATGGAGGCATATATGTTTTAAATTATATTATGCAATTTTAATTAGATATGCATAGAAACTGAGATTTTAAATTCTATATAGATCCAAAAATAAATACATTGAAATTAGTCATTTATATAATGGGATGCAATAATTATGTGATTTGTGAGATACATTTTCCTCTCTAAACTAATAGCTTTTACATATTTTTCACCTTCTCCCTATGACACCTTCCTTGCTCTATCTCGTGGAAGGTGATTTTACATAATTTAAAATATTCAAGTGTAAATTTATCAATTAAATTAATCTATCATTAATTTCATAAAAAACTAAATTTACAAGTTTCTAAAAGTTGACTCAACAAAGGTACGAGTTGTAGATCAATTGGTTCATCCAAACCCCATAAGGGGGTGGAGGTCCAAGGTTCAAATATCGGGCCTTGTCGGACTGAATGCTTGTCCCTTTCTTGGTTCTTTTAGCAGCATAAAAGGTTTAAAATGATTGTGACATGACGGTTATAGAGGCAGACTGTGCAAAGATCTGTGTGGTGGCTTCCAGGGTGGATAGTGCAGAATACTGTGGCGGCCATAAAAGCTGGCCAGCCTGCCCGAATTTGTGGCAGCTACCGATTCCACCATGTAAAAAAAAAAAAGTTGACTCAACAATACCATATCATTAATTATTCTTTTTTTGTTAATTTACATGGTGGAATCGGTAGCCACCACGAATCTGGGCAGTTGTCTAGCTTTTATGGCCGCCATAGTATTCTGCGCTATCCATGCTAGAAGCTGCCACATAGATCTTCGCGCAATCTGCCCCTATAACAACCATGCCACAATCATTTTAAACCTTTTACATTGCTGAAAGCACCAGGAAAGGGACAACCGTTCAGTCCAGTAAGACCCAAGATTTGAACCTTGGACCATATAATTAATTATTGTTAATTAAATATTAATATAAATAAATGCTATAAAATGCGTGTATAGGGTTAAACATCAAATACAGATGCTTATAATCCAATTAAGTACCAATTCACCCTAACTTAGATGTAAAATAGATATGTGGAAGAGACCATAAAAAGAATGAGAGGACATGATGTATATCTTTTTCTATTAGAGATAGTTGCGATAGAAAAGCATTTTATTTTGAAATACCTAGAACATAAAGTTTTTCAAAATAACTTCATGTATACACCAATAATGGATTCATTATATAAATTATTTGAAGAGAAAAAAGAAAAAAAAAAAGTATCATCAAAATCAAAAATCAATACTATAAAAAATAATAATTAAATCAATTTTAATATAGTAACTACACTTCTTTACAAAAATAAAATATAAAATACTTTTTACTTCTTATACAACAAGTCATCAACCGTATGATTGGTCATCGATTGGGTAGAACAAAAAGGGTGCATGAGGGGCATGTGAGGGCTCATTTGCATTGCATGGTTTGGGAAAGCATGGAGTGAGAGTGACAGGCGAGGCTGATAATTTGACATAAAGTGCTACCAAAATAGACATGTAGAGGGACGAGATGATAGACAGTGGTGTAGGACCTAGCATTGGAGGGAGTGCAATGCAGGTTGATTGATTTTTATCCTTTCACTCTTGCTTGTAGTTTTTGAAATTAAAAAAATATCCTAGAGCCTATTTTTAGAGAAAATAAACCATAGAAGTCAAGGCTAGCATAGCAATAGGTAATTGAATGTTAGGGTTTATTTTTAGGTTGTGGGATTTTTTTGGGATATTTTTTAGGTTTTTTTTTATTTTTTGTTTGCACGGTTTTTGTAAAACCATGCAAACATGAACCATCCTTGTCATGATGATTTTGGTTTTTGTACAGTACATAGAATGTACAACCATATAGATGATTATAGAAACCGTATAGAAGTCATTTATTTATTTTAATATTTTTGGGCTTTTTGTGTTAACTACCCCTAAAATATACAAAAGGTGGATGGGTGAGATATAAGGGTATGTCTATGCAAGATCTCCTATATACCTAAGAGTACATGAAGAGAGACAATGTGCATAAATAATTGAAGGCTACCTAGGTGAGGATGGCTCAAGGTATCTAAAAGGTAAAAGACCTCTAATATCCCTATTAGGGGATGTAAGAGGTGATGTCTAAACCTGCTTGGGAAAAATTGTCCTTTGCTTCACCCTTGAGTGAGCTCAATAAAAAATGATAGCTACACACTCATGGTTTCTATAGCCCTATGAGCATGGGCTCTACCTTAGACCACCCTAATCTAATACCAAGGGTAACCAATTTATTGATGATGAAGTCATGGAAACTATGCATAACTAACTAGGATGTCTAGAGGGCCAATCAACGGTTGGTGATGAAATCCAACATCGTTGATTTGTTTTAAAAATGTGTGCAAGTGTGACTAAACTATGTTTTTTGATTGTTTGATTTATTTTAAAAGCAAATGAAATAAACAAAGTTATAATGCACAAACAAGAACTAATCTAGGAAGGTGAAGGTATTTTTTTTGCTTCCTAAACTAAATGTAGCAAATCAGATTCTAAAATAGGAATGTCATTTTCCTACCTAGAATGGAAGAAAACAAATTCTATCTTATGAAATGAAATTCTAATTTATTTAAAAAAATGCCAATGAATGAAATCTTACTATGAAATAAAAATGCAATTACACCAACCTAAGAAAGCAAAAACCTAGACTAACTAAACAAATATGGTTTTGAAAAGAAAATTTAAACTAGGAAAGCAACAACAAGTTCCTAATCTAACAAACAAGCAAGTGAACAAATCTAGGCTAATGGATAAGAAAGTAAATCTCTATGCTAAGGTGCAATAAGAAAATTCTACTCTAATAAAAGCAAAGTGTGATTACAAGAAAGCAAACTAAACCAAAAAAATAAATTATGAGATAGTAAAGTAAATCTATTCTAATAAAAACAATTAACGAAACAGGGAAATCTACTTTATGTATAACAAAGTGTGAAATAGGAAAGTAAATTGTAAAAGCAAGCCTATTCTAATGTAATCTATGAAAGCAAGTAAATTTCATAAAATAAAATCTAATCTAATAAAGAAAGTGATAGGATTCTTGGACTAGAGGTTGAATTATCCATTTTTTATTCTCAAGGTTGCACGAAGCACAAGGGAAGAGCATACACAATATAATTAAACTTTTAGTGTGGTGTCTGTGATGTGTTTGATGTTAATTGATTTAGAAGAAGTGACCCACTTTTGATCTCCAATATATTCATAAGGCATGAAGAGAGAGCATACGTGAATCACTTCTCCTATTTAATGTGAAGTGTGGGGGGTTTGTTAACCTAGAAAAAGTGACCCACTTTTGATCTCCAAGATCACCTTAAGGTATGAGGAGAGAGCATAAGTGAATCAATTATCCTATTTAGAGTGAAATATGTGATAAATATGGGAAATAAAATGCTATTAATTCATGGAAAACAAATAAAAGTGCTTTGACCCTAAAATATATTGCTAGCTTTTTTATCCTCAAGTTTGCCTTGTAATAGGAGAGGAGAGCATACAAGTAGCAAGGGAACTTTTTTTTAATGTTTCCTATGGTATGAAAGCAAATTTGCAAACACACATTGTATTCCTATATTAAGTGTTATTATGTAATTTGCAAACACACATTGTATTCCTAGACTAAGTGTTATTATGTAATTTGCAAATACACATTGGATTCCTAGACTATATTTTTCCAAAACTTACTTGCAATAGAAACCATCAAGGTTTTGATAATTTACAATAGAAATCGTTAAGGTTCTGATGATTTACAACAAAAATCATCTTTATAGGGATAATTTATGTTGGGAGAGACTTTTTATCTCCATTCTATATCGAAATTTGCTTTTCTACTATAGAGAACTGATTCTATGGTTTGCCCTAAAAAAACCAAAGAACCAAAATATCAAAATTTACTTTTGGAATTAAAAGAAACGCAAGAAGCAAATAATCCTAACTATTAAACTCTATAAGTTATTTGAAGCAACTAATCTAATGACAACCAATTTTAAGCTAGCAAATACAAAGTTTGTGTCAAATGAACTAAAAGAATTGATTTTTGGAGGAGTGAAGGTGGAAATAGGGACCTTTGAATATTTCCAAATGGAACAAGTTGGTCTAAGAAGGCACTTGGCAATGATGATGAAAAATTATAATGAGGCAAAGGAATTTACCTTATACTTACCTAAAACTACTATGGTCATTGTGTAAAACTAGTTACCTAATAAGGAGGTCTCAATTTTGAGCTCAATAAAAAATACCTGTGTCTATATAGTTTAGGTTGTAAACCATATGGGTTCTTATAGTTTTGGTTGTAAACCATCTTGGTTCTGACAGTTCATACGAGAGGATAATTATTTTGTACTAGCCTTGATGAGTCCCAATTTGGATGTTCTTGGATTACTTTAAGATCTACAAACACAAAAAATGAGCAAAATGGACTAAAAAGCTAACAAAAACACACAAGAAAAAAGTGAGATAAATGGTTATGACAAAAAAAAATTATAACCTATAAACCATGTTTACCTATGTGTGGTATGGGGTTTGAAGGTCCCACCATGATCTCCAAAATGTAGATAATAAAATGTGCCATTTCATTAAACATTGTTGATATTACAACATTGAGTTTACAAGTGCCACTTGGGATAAAAATAGTTTTCCAATGAGGAATCCCCTTTTACAATGCAATACTTTGGCACTCCTTTATCTCCTTGACCATCTTGAGAGGGGTGTATTTACGTAGCATCATTGGTTAGATAGAGACTCCAAGCCTACAAAAACAATCACTAGTTAGTAGCATCCATTGAGTCCATCCAAGTTGGATCCAAACTTTAAAAAAAGGTAAACAATATAACTTAAATTACCGTAGTAAAATGAATTCAAAATAGGTTAAAAACATAATATACTTTACTACTCACCTTTATGAATGTTCTGTTGTGTTATACCTGGCATAGAACTAGTTTTGACAGGAACTGTCTTGGTCGATCAGGATGGTTTTGCTATAAATTATCCCTATCTAGACTATTTTGTTGTGTTGAGTTTGGTGGAATTACCTTTGATGGAGGTCTTTTATAGATTTTTAGGAAGTTATTCTTAGAATTTGGTGATTTTTGAATCTTAGACTTGAAAATTATTCACAACACAAAATCTCACAAGAAGAAGCACATCATGCTATCCATGGTGTTATCACTTTAAGCAAGATGACCTTTCACAAATACATACAAGTATATTTTAGAGCAATTTTGGTAGAGTTTCCCTAAGCATAATATCACTGTATTCAATGAAAGAAAATTAGGGGCTATTTATATATTTTATCAAGGATGAGGAGGTGTTGAAGTGGAGGTGAGGTCGAGGTAAAATGGCATACAAGTGGCTTGAGTGAAGGGAGGGAAAATTTTAGGTTTTTCTTTTGGATGGTCAAAGGGGTCTGAGTGCACAATGCCTCATTACTATTTTTTGGTGGAGGAAGTCCTCACTCCACCCATATGCATTAAATGATCATGGGTATGTGTGTATGTGCATGGGGATGTGGAGAGTAGGGGGTATGATAGGATGGGTAGGCTAGGGTGGTAGAGTAGGGTGGTATGATAGACTAGGGTGATGTGAACATATGCTAGGGGAATGGAATAGTCATATGGTGACCATGGGCTAGGTGTAATATGGGGCTTAATGGGGCATAGGTGCTAAGATGAAGTAAATTAATGTTTTAAGGTAAAAGCATCAAATAATTGGATATTTTGGAGCAATTGTAAAATAATTAAAGATTGACATTGTATAAGGGATAATATGATATTTTTTAGGTGTCTACAATATGAAAGTTTTAATTGTGCATCAATGATTCATTTGCAAATATATGAGTGTTTGAACTGTACATCAATGATTTATTTACAAATATATGAAGTTTTTAGTTGCTCATTAGTGATTCATTTGTAAATGTAATTGCACATCAATTATTCATTTGCAAATTAGAAAAACAATCCATGTCAATGATTCATTTGTAAATATATGAGATTTGCACAACAATTTTTCATTTGCAAATATATAAAATTTTAATTGCATATTTATGATTTATTTGTAAATACATGAAATTTTTTATTGCACAACAATTATTCATTTGCAAATATATGAAATATTAAATTGCATAGCAATGATTAATTTGTAAATATTTAAAATTTGTACTTGCACATCAATGAATCATTTGCAAATATAAGAAATTTTAAATTATTTGGGAATGATTCATTTGTAAATATTTTGAGATTTTATATGGCACAACAAAAAAAAGAAAATGAAATGTTTTAAATGAAAACTAATCCATTTCTATTCTAATAAAGCTTAAAAAAAGTTAAATGTTTAAGGGTAAAAGAAAATAAACAAGCATTTATAGCCCTGATATTCAATTCCAATATATAAAGTGGTAATCCTAAAAATCCAACCTCACCTTGACTACTATTCACACAACCTGCGATTCGAGACGATGCAATATTTAAAGGAAAAACACAATATGATTTAGAGTTACCCTCTTTGATGGATTACAAGAACGATGCTCAAAGCACTAATAAGCTTGGTTTAGAAAGGTAATCCAATAAACAAGAAAGAAAAAATACTAAGAGCTAGCTAATGGATGGTTTTTTATCCTTCTAGATGACTAATGAGCCTATATTTATACAATTTAAGTGGTATATTCATAAATATTATAATTAATTTGGTGGTTACACCTCAATTATGCATGTGTAAGAGCATCTATCATATATGTTTTATAATATGTCAAAAAATCTAACTCATATATGCATTCCAACATCTATGTCATATATGCATCATAATACATCAAAGCATTTGAGTCATAATGTGTTAAAAGAACTTGCATCATATTTCGTCAAAGAATCTACGTTATATATGTGTCATAACATCCTATAAGACAAAAGTAAATGCAAGCATTAGAATTTATTATTATATATTATTTATTTTAATTATTATTATTATTATTATTTTGATTTGGTTAGTGTGAGAAACCCCTACAACCAACACATAGGGCTGAGCAAGCTCCTCCCAACCATGACCCCTCCTAAAGTTGAGAGCTATGCTTATCAATAGGGAATTTAACACACAACCACAACACACCCACCCCCTCACACACTCGCCCACATCATAGTTTGAACCTTGGACCTCCCGAAGAAGAGCCAAAACCCAAACCATTGCATTGTCCATATTTGTAGTGCAAGTGGAGAAGGTGAGCCTGGCCTTGTTGAATAGGAGGTCTGCAGTTTGAACCTCTGCAATGCAAAGGGGGACATAAAGGTTGTGTGTTAAATTCCCTATTGATAAGAACAACTCCCAGATTTATGAGGGATCATGGTTGGGAGGAGACCGCTCAACCCTATGCATTGGTCATAGGGGTTTCTCACACTAACCTAAAATTTAATTGTTATTATTTTTATTATTCTCTTTTTTTTCTTTCTTTTTTTAATTTTTTTTATCTTTGTGAGTGAGTAGCTGAGTTGGTGTGAGGCGATCAGTCAAGGAACGTGATATGTACAATATGGATCCACGTAACTCCAATTTTAATCACACTAGTTTACCATAAACTCTTTTGTCCCCAAAGGCTAAGTGGATTGGTAAGATGTTGGACACTTACCAAGAAAATACCTAGGTTCAAACCTCGAGGCCATGTCCAATTGGGGCAAAGATAGTAGTCTCACCTAAGTCCATTGAGAGTGTGCCAACTAGATGATGGTGGTACCAACCCCAAGCCACTAGGGGTCTCCCTCACTCTGGGTTGTGTTTACATAGGTAAAATAAGGATTGTAGTGGTAGCAACATGATTTGATGTTATTATCAGAGGCAATGCGACTTGACCCTGTGACCAGTTGTTAAAAATATAAGATAGTTATCGATTCATCTATGTATTTAAATTAAATATAATAAGTTTAATATTTTATGTCAATACATGAGAGACAAAATATCAATAAAACACATTAAAGGCTTGCTTTCTTCAATGACTATATTAAAAAAAATCTCGCAGATAATAATGCCAAAAAAAAGGCCATTGGAAGTTTTTTTGTTTTGTTTAAAATATAAGCAAGTTTATACTCTTTTTTTTGGTAATTATTATAATATATTAACAGTGGGTTTCTATAGAGGATCCCAAAACCTTATGTACAAAATAAGCCAATTTTCTAATGATGCATCATACCTCTTGGCTGTAACAATAAACCTAAATGAAAATAAAACCATCCTAATGCTGCAGACTTAAAAATAGAAAAAAGGGCTTTTAGGCCTGGAGACCCAACAACAAAAATAAAATAGGACAGACCCGAGAGAAACCCAAAGAGATGCCGCAAACAAAGAGACAGACACCATGGAAAGCTAATCACGATCCTCCTATTCTTTCGAATTTGGGAACTGCTGGTTCTGCTTCAGGATAGAAATCATGGAGTTGACAGAAGTAAGAATGGAAGCAGCCAGGTCTACGCCTTCCAAAAATGCCACACCACCCCAAAACACGTCGGAATGGGCCTTCCAAAAACTACACAAGGAAAACATCAGGAAGGGATGTTTGCCCTGGCCAACCTTTCCACCTCGGATGGGAAGTGAGACTGCTACACAACCGAGAACGTGGTTGCGAGCCCTTTATTGGCCATGTGGTCAGCCATGCAATTTCCTTCTCTCAAAATATGATTTGCTTTCCATCTACCGTGATAGGAGAGAAGAGATATAGCCTCGAGGATGATGTTGTAGACTTTCCAAGATGGATTTTTGGTGCCAAGAAGGTAATTCACAATGTTGAGCGAGTCACCCTCAATGATAAGAGGTCGAGGATCCTCAAAGAGAATTTGAATACCATTCAAAGCACCTCGGGATTCAACATAATGATTTGTTTGGGAGCCCAAATCTTCACAATAGGCCATCACAATATTTTTGTCATGATCACGGACAACCCCACCAGTGCCAGCGGGCCCAGGATTCTCCTTAGCTGCTCCATAAAAGTTTAATTTAATCCACCCCATGGGGGGTTTGGTCCACACAACATTCCTTTGATAGGGCCCTTTAACAACCTCCAAAAATGGCCAAAGATTCATCATTTTGAGAATAGCTTCTTCGCTCAAAAGATGGGGACGGGGACTGGGAACAGCAATAGAATTCTCAATGGCGTAAGATAACGCCCTTTGAGCAACAGAATGGGGCCCTGTAGGAGCTCTACCAAAGATTCTGGAATTCCTCTCTAACCAAATTTGCCAAATTAAATGGTGGAAGGAGGCCTCGAGGAGGAAGCGGAGCTTGGGATTCTTGAAAGGATTAGGCCATTGGTGAAAAGCATCTCTAAGGGATCGGGGAGAGCACTAGAGGATCTAGAAGGAGGATAGGACAATGCTTAGAATAGAGTGGGAAAATGAGCAATGCAATAATAAATGATCCCTCGTCTCAAAATCTGCTAAACACAAGTAACACCTGTTGGGGAAGGCAAAACCTCTCTTGTGAAGATTATCAATAGTTAAGGCTTTATTGTGGAAAGCAATCCACATGAAGAAGTTGATTTTAGGAACAAATCCTTTCCTCCAAATAGTATTCCACCTGTAGTCTAGAGCAGTCTTGGTGGTGAGGAGCTCATAAGCTGATTTAATAGAGAAATGCCCATCCTCCGTACCACTCCAGATGATCCTATCATTTCTCCTAGTAGAAGGAATTAAAACTGACTGAAGGATATTATTGAGGAAGGTAACCTCATTATTAAACCCCTCCACAATAGGAAGCTTCCACCGAGGGAAACAGGTGCTCCGATCTATGAAACCTATTGCCCTGAGCTGGGCGTTAGGGTCGATCAGGATTCTCAACCTAGCAAGGTTTGCCCTCGACCCAAGGGCTTCTTTAGTCGCCCACCTATCCTTCCAAAATGAAATGTAGTTGCCATCACCCAAAATCTAGCGGGCTCTCAGACTGATCAAATGTTGGGTTTGGAGCACAGATTTCCAAAATATCAATGCCACGGAGGATGTTTCAGCATCCAAGAAGGGAGTGGGGCCAAGATACCTCATTTTAACCAACGAAACCCACTCCACCGGGTCGTTAGACATAATCCTCCAAACGTCCTTCGTGATCAAAGCCAAATTCATAATTCTTGATCTTCTCAACCCCAAGCCGCATTGATCAATCCTTGAACACACCTTGTCCCAGGCTACAAGGGGAAGTCTAGATTTCTCTTCGTTACCAGACCAAAGAAAGGTCCTCTGAATCTTCTCAATCTTAGAGTGAACTGCACTCGAAAGCATGAACACTGACATGAAGTAGGTCGGGATCCCCTGAAGACATGCTTTGGTAAGGATGGCTTTCCCAACTTGCGATAGGATTTTGCCCTTCCAAGTGCCGAGTTTCCTGTGAAGGCGCTCAATAATTGAGTTCCACATGTCCCCACGGGCCTGCCCGCTATAAGATAGAGGCAACCCCAGATAGGACATAGGCAAGAAATCAATAGTACACTTGAGAATTCTAGCAATCCAAATTTGTTTGCATAGAGGAGTGTTAATAAAGTAAATTTTGCTCTTGATGTAATTGACCTTTTGCCCTGCATCTTACTCATAACGGAACAAGATCCTCTTGAGTGACTTGGCTTGAGCAACAGATGCCCCAATGGAGATGAGGGTGTCGTCCACAAATTGTTGATGAGTGACAGGATTAAATCTAGAAGTCGGCAAGATGCCAGAAATCTTGTTCTGTCGAAGAGCCTCTTTCATGGACCAACTCAGAACCTCTGCCAGAAGAATGAACAGAATGGGAGAAATAGGATCGCCTTGTCTGAGGCCTCTAGAACTTTGGAAATACCCAGCTAGGGACCCATTGACCAAGACAAAAAAAAAGGGAGTGGATATACAACTGTAGACAAGGTCAATCCAGTGGGGATGAAAGCTGAACTTGAGGAGGACTGCACACAAAAAAATTTGATATACATGGTCGAAAGTTTTGTTCATGTCGAGCTTAAGAAAAAGAGCAACATTCTTAGAGTGGTAAGCGGAATGAAGGGTCTCATGAACAGTGATAACACCATCAAGAATGTTTCTGCCTTTGACAGTTCTTCCCTGACAAGGATCAATCAGGAGGGGGAGGACTGTTTTGAGTCTATCGACTATAGACTTGGTAAGGATCTTGTAAAAAACATTGCACAGGCTAATGGGCCGATAGTTAGAGAAAATTTTACAGGAAGGAGACTTAGGAATGAGGGCAAGAAATGTGGAATTGAGTTTCGGGTGGATAGATCTGGATGCTTGGATAACCCGAATAGCATCACACACATCTGGACCCACGACTTCCCACATGACTTGGAAGAATTAGGGGGGAAACCATCGGGCCTAGGGGCCTTATATGGTTGCATGGAGAACAATGCTTCCTTAATATTAGATGAGGAAAAAGGTTCCAAAAGTTTCATGCTTACCTCATGGGGAAATTTAGTCGAAAAGTTGGCGAGCATAGATTTCTGGACCTGGAGGTTGCTATCCGGAGGAGTGCCAAGCAAATCTTGAAAGAAATTAACCACTTCACTCCTGATTTCCTCAATCTCCCTGGTAATGTGCCCATCCTTACAAGTCACTTCTCTGATCTTGTTGGCCCCCCTATGCCTCATAGTAGACGCGTGAAAAAATCTCGTGTTGGAGTCTCTATTCTTCAACCACAAGTCACGAGATTTCTGGCACCAAAACGTTTCCTCCCTAGCGAGAATAGAATGAAAATCCACCAAAAGGCTTCGTTCTTCCTCCCTGAGACCATTAGTGTAACCTTCGATAGACATCCTTTCCTCCACAACCTTCAGGTTCTCAACGATGGATTTTTTGGACTCAAAAATGTTGTCGAACACCTCTTTGTTCCAAATATTCAGTTTTTCTTTGACCATTTTGAGCTTTAAAGCCACCCTCTTAGGAGCGCTTCCTTCCACCTTCGATTGCCACCACGCTGAAACCAATCCTTTGAATTCTTTGTGGGAAATCCACATGGATTCGAATCTGAAATGGGTCATAAAAATAGGCCCATTGTTTGCCTCCAAGAAAATAGGGTTATGGTCAGACCCAATCCTTGGAAGAGCCGAAAGGATAGCCCCGCCAAGGATGGGAATGGCTTCTAGGGAAATGAAGAATCTATCAAGTTTGACTTGAATCAAATCGCCCCCAATCCTTCTGTTACTCCATGTGAAGGAAGCCCCTTTGAGTTCGATGTCAAGCAGGCCATTAGTAGAGACAAAATCTCTAAAATCTTCCAAGTTGTGGCTGGAGTGGTCAGACCCTCCTTTTTTCTCTGAAGGATGAATGGGACAATTGAAGTCACCCCCTAAAACCCAAGAAAAGTTGCTAAAATTCTCTCTCATCAGAGAGATAGCTTTCCACATTTTTGCTCTCTGTGGCAGAATTTGAAGCATAAATGTTGGACAGAATCCAAGAAAAATTGGATGTTTTGGACTGGAATAGTACATTGATGATTCTGTTGGAAGTTGACAGCAAGCTACCCTTAAACCTTGAAGGGTCCCATAGAACCATGAGTCCTCCCGTTGTTCCCACTGTAGGGCTAGACAAACAATTTGCCTTGGCCCAAATTGCCTTCACCACTTTGTCAGAGGAGATAGCATCAAGCTTGGTCTCTTGCAAAATAAGGATAGAAGGGTTAATCCTCCTACGGAGATCAACCACTAACATTCGCTTGTCTGCACCATTCAGTCCTCTCAAATTCCGTGAGAGGACTTTCATCTGGACAGTTTGAAGTTTTTCTTGCCTCCCCTTCCTTGTTGAGGGGGAGGTTTTGTTGCGTGTGCTTCGATCGACTATGAGTCACAGTCATCCAAAACCAGCAAACTTTGGGTTCCATTTGCAACGTCAGTTGCAGTCTCTTTGTCTCACCTTTCCTTGTTAGGAGGATGGCCCTGCTTCCTCTCACTACCAAAATCCACACTTTGCTTTTGGCTCCTTGTATTATGGGGGCTAATTTGACTGGACTATTCACCCCTCCTTCCTAAGAGGTAATCTTCTAGCAGCATCTGCGACTGACTAAAATCGGGAAGACCCGTATCTTGGAGCAGAGGAACAGCCTTAGGCAAAACTTGGGAAGGGGTCCGTTCCATCTCTTCCTACGATACACTTTCCAAGTGGGAGTCTGCTCCTCGTTGGTTGTCAGCCTCAAGATGCTCGAGGTCCGATTGGAGAGAGGGATTCTCTTCAATCTGCAAGAGTTCGCCACAGTCTCTAGATGGACCTGGGGATCCATGGCCCTTCGCGTCTGAAAGATTTGGTTGTTTTGCCTGGTCTTCCTTGTGCTCCAGGGGGTTGTCGTTTTCACATTTTTGTTTTCCTAATTTTTGAAGAGGACACTAGGACTGGAGGTGCCCTTGGGACTGACACTAGGTGTAGAATGTTGGTCTAGTTTCATAGAAAATAGCTTGTTTATGAAGAAAGGTACCTCTAGACCGAAGAGTGATGGAAGTTAGGAGTTCAGCCTCCAAATCTGCCAAAACGCAAAATCAGGCCTGGACGAACCTTGTTCGAGCTCGGGTGGGAGGGTTGATGGTGACCAACTCCCCAATGGAACGTGCAATACCTCTTATGAAATTTTCATGCCAGCCAAAGAGGGGAAGATTTGGGAGCCTAACCCATACTGGGGCAATGTTGATGTTCTGGGTCTCAAGACTGAAATCCATGTCCCACCTCCTAAGAAATAAACTTTTGCGGCCCAGAAACCATGGCTCGCCATCCAGAATTTTATAGTAATCCTCCTTATTGTTCAATCTAATGGCAAAAAAACCTCGGGATAGGGCCGCCAGCTCCAAATGGCCAGAAGTCCTCCATTTGCTTGCTGTCCATTTTTGGATAGTTTCCATGTCGAGAGGGCCTCCAATGAATTTACCTATTAGGGTAAATTTCTCAAACTCCATGAAGCTTGAAAGAACTTCCGCCAGGATGTCCAGCTCATCCCCAACTAGAAAAAATTCTTTGGTAAAAAACCCATTTAGGGTTTCTAAGGCCGCTGCCTGGGCATAAGACTTTTGAGCCCCACCACCTCCTTTGTCTGGTGGGTCCTTACCTCGGCCAATACCGTTGCCAGCCCGATCATCTTCAATGGGCCCGGGCATTTTCGCTCCATCGGAATCTTGATGCCCTCCGATTGTTCCGTTGCATCCAAGGACAGAACCATCGCCGCTCCCGATCTCCCCTGCAGACTTCCCGCCCATCGGCATCCTCCTCCTCCCCAATTGAGTTCACTCGCAAGTTTATACTTTTTGAAAGACTTATTTCAAACCTTATTTAATAGAATATTTTATTTTCTTTTCTTTTTTTTTAGGGGGGTGGTTGATTTTTATACACAAACCCAAACAAACAAGAGAAAAATCACTACAATTTAAAAAAAAAAAAGTGGGTCCCTAATCCATGTAAATGGGGGCTTGTACAAGAACAAGTGCAACAACAAAACCGATTCATGCTAACTTAAATGTAAAATAGATAAGTGAAAGAAACCAAAAAAGGAATGAGAGGATAAGATGTATACCTTTGTCTCCTAGAAATAATTAAGATAAAGAAGAATTTTATTTTTAAATGCCTAAAATATAATAATGTTCATGATAACCACACTTATACACCAATAATAAATTTATTGTATAAATTATTTTAAAAAATATATAAAAGTCAAAATCAATACTATAAAAAAAAAAATTATTAAATCAAAATTTAAAATAATAACCAATTTTTTTATAAAAAACATTACATAATTTTTAAAGTTCATGAACTTTTTTTTTCTATTTTATATAAAAAAAACTAAATAACTTTTATTTTATATAGAACATCCCATGCTCTCTTAAATCTACTATGTTTGGTAAAACATTCTAATAATACTATACATATAGAATATAAGCACCTACTTGCCTATAAGAAGACCCTCATCATGCCCAAAATGTTGTCGTGGCCCCTCTGCTAGGCCTTTCTAAGAAAACGGAGTATGTTAACTTAGATTAAATTCGGAAGCGCTCTTATATCCAACTTAGTTCGTCTTTAGCGGGTTGGTATGTTTTTTTCCTAAAAACAACGGGGCCACCCAACTATTTCACTATTTCACATTTATAATAGGGAGGGAAAGATTCAGTCTTAAGTCAATGCTTAGTCAAAGCATGAAGTAAACTTAATGTTGTATTTGTGTTTCGTTCCACTTTAATGCCCTCTCTCATTTTAACGTTATGCAGAAGTAATTGTACTAATTTAATATAATATGTATTCTAGCCGTATTGGGATCAGATTCACTCCGGCTATGTTTGGTTGCTTGAGACGCTGACATGCAGACAAGCCATAGAAGAAAGAAGTGCATTTTAGATGTGGAAGAGGAGAGTGCGAATTAAAATATTGCCCGGCTTTTTAATCTATAATTTTAATATCGTTTGAGGCATTAATCCACAATTTGAAAAAAGTTTTGAGGCATTGGCCGTCATGCATATGATGTACTTTGCGGGTATACATAATTTAACTTTGCATGATTAATGAAATGGAAAGATTTTAATTATGTTGATGGGTTGAAAATAGTTTATAATATGAAGTATGGTATATAATTTTATTTTATTTTAATTTAAATTTTAAAAATAGGATTTTATAAAAAATATTTAATAAAGTTATATATGTAAAATAGTTTGATATTTAGAGTGTATTTTTTTAGTTGTTGATCTTGATAAGAAGTTTTCTTGTATTTTTTATTCTTAATTCTTCAAAAAGTTTTATGAGTACATTTTTAAGTATCTTTATATGCATTCTTATGTTGTAGGTTTCATATTTAATGACAAAATGTTTTTTTGGTCTCTATTACTCCTGATATGCAAAAGACATATATTTGTTTTCATCTTGCTTCTTGAGGTGGTGTCCATCTCCTAGTTTCATATCTAAGTTTGTGTGAACTGGATCTTAGCTAGGCGATAAGCATTTTTTCTTTCCACTTGATCTTTTCTTGTATGTACCATTTATCTTTGTTCACAATTTGGGTTGAACTCATTAACGTAATACTATTCTTTCATTCAATTCACATGATAAGTTTTAATTTTTCCCTCGTATAATGATTAGTTTCTTTGTTGGAGCTTGGGACCTCATGAAATTTAGTGCTCATTTTTTCCAATCATTTTGTTGTTTTCTTTCATCAATGTGTCTTTTCTTCTATTTAGTGCTCATTTTTTCCAATAATTTTGTTGTTTTCTTTCATCAATGTGTCTTTTCTTCTATTTGGTGTTTCTTTGATTACTTGTTTTTAGAAACCTAATATCTTTCATTCTTTCTATTTCTTTAGGTACCGTAATAGTTTTACTATAGCTTCTATTTTAGTGGAGAAATCTTTGTCCCAACAAATAAAATCTCACATGGGATCGATAATTTTTCTAAAATTATTTGTAATTAGTTTCTTTTGATTTTTTTCTATTTGTCTTCATTTAAATATATTGCTAGCCCACACCTCACATCCATATAGCACCACTAAAATAATCAATAACCCAAAAAGAGACCCTAATAGATTTTCAATCCCATAACTCTACCTTTCTACCCTGCGCCCTCTATTCTACTTGTATTCATTTCATCCTACATGTTCCCTAATTGAGTTTGCTTTGAAAATATAACCTAAGGTATTTGTATTTTGTTATTACCTCTAAGGATTTCCTTCAAACAAAATATATGATTGTTTTTGCTCTCTTTGAGTAGAGAAGACCGTAACCTTAATCTTGCTAGTCTGTACTTGCAACCTTACTTCTTTACAAAATGCTCTAAAGACTTTAGATCTTCTTATAAAATTGTAAAATATCTTGTCAATCAAGTTGATATCATTAGCATTGAGAAGTTTTACTACATAAATAATCAATTGTATTTCCTCTCCTCTCATTATTTTCATCCCTTCTTCTAATTTGTCAATTTAAAGGCACAATAAAGTAGGTCAGAATGGATAGCCATGTTTCACCTTGATATCACCTGAAACACTTTGACAATCCTTCTAGGGTTCTAATTTTTGCTACCACCTACTCATAAAGTCTATGTACAACTGCTTTATACTTATTTGGTATGTAAAGTTATTCCATTCTTTTTATAATTTACCTCTAGGTGTTGTGTCAAAATCCTTTTTAAAGTCCACAAAACAACAATAAAGTAATGTAGTCACATATTCTTGAGTACTTTAATCTAAATACACTTGCTTGGTATGTAAATTTATTCCATAATTTACCTCTGGATATTGTGTCAAAAGCCTTTTAAAATCCATAAAACAATAATAAACTTCTCCTTTTTCATTCACTATCCTCTCTATTAGGTTCCTTAAAGTAATGCAATGATCTATTATTGAGTACATTGGTCTAAACATTGCTTTCCCTATTGCTCTTCTTCCTTACTTTTTTGTCCACCGACTAATTCTACTTTCTATTATGCTACCATAGAATTTTATAAAATAAGGGTTAATCATGATGGTTTGGTAATTTAAAGGATTACTGGTGTCTCCATTTTTATGCAATGGTATGATTGGGTTAGTTGTCCATTCCAATGGAAAACCTTCTTTAGTGATGCCATTAAAAATATTTTGGATGTGTTGGACTAAGATGTCAACCCCACACTTGAAATATTCACCTTGTAAACCACATATATATTGAACTTTACCCATTGCCAATTTTTTAATTCTCTCCTTCACATCTTTCTCAAAAGGATTTCTTCAGTTGTTTTGATTATAGTTCTATTTTTTGTTTGTATTTTGATTTTTTGTAGCTCTTTTTAGAATTTCCTTGGGTTATGCTTTGCAAGATATATTAATTTTTTTCATCTTAATCTTATGTATTCTATTTATATATATATATATATATATATATATATATATATATATATATATATATATATATATATATATATATATATATATATATATCCTAGTTGTTTATAGATCTTGTTTCTTGTTTTCTTCTTGCCTAGTTCTTTCAAGGTTCTCCTTATTGCTTTTCATTCTTCATCATACCATGCATATACGAGGAATATTTCATATTTTCTTTTCCTAAGTTTTATTTCTTGTATGATTTTAATGCTTTTCTAGTTATATTAATTAGTTTTCTCCTATCAAAAGTATAGATTTGGAAAATATCTACCCTCTTTCTTTTCTCTCTGCATAACCTACTTGAGTGGTGTTTTAAAAGTTTCTTGATTTTTCTTTGTCATAAGGATGCTTCCTACTATATTTTTTTAACTTATATGAATATGTTCTTCTTGACCACTTTCCTACATTTGAATATTTATGTACATTAGATGGTGATAATATTTTAGCTCCATGTGAACTACTTTAATTTTTAGATCATTTATCATTTAAATCTATCAATGCTGCATTATTTAAAAAATTCTTCTCCATAATATGTGATGGGTCTTTGACTATCATCCAAGAATATTAACAAATAGTGATCCACATCTTCCCTTAATCATAGTGGATTTTATCTATCTTCATTTATATTTAAAGTGCCTACTTTTCTATTTGTTATCTTAGCATTAAAGTCACCCACTAAAACTAGCTCTTCAATCATGTTATATTCTATGATATATTTTCCTAATACCATATATGGATACTCATGATCTAATCCATGTTTCTTATGAAACTTTTTTTATTGTAGATCAAAATAAAAAGCTACAATGCTAATAATCTATCATTAATTGTGATTCTTAGTCGTATATATTTCTTGTTTCGGTCTTCTTTATCAACTTGTATAAGCTCACCCTAAGATTCTTTTTTAGTTTTTTCTCCTTGATGTCCTTTTACATTTTTGCTACTTCATTCCATATTGATGTTTTTTTGTATCCTTGACAATTGGTATCTTGAATCCATAGGTTCATATATTTTTATGACTTTAATTATATCATTTACTTTTGTTACCGACCCTAGACTAAGACCTCTTCTCCATGAATATCCATGACATTTATAATTCACAAATATTAAGTGTTCCTAATGGGTCTTAAAATCCTATTTATTTTTGGATTTTTCTTCTTATAATGTATGCTTTTTCATTTTTTAACCATGTCTTTACCCTCACTCCATGTCATTTTTACCTATTCTTATTTTTCCCTCTTTCCTTCTTGTTGCATAGGAGTAAGATCCGCATTCAAATTAAAATGTGACCTCCATAGCAATCCTCTATTTTGGAGAACTTACCTTTAACCTCTTACATTGAACATTGTGACACAAATTGGTTTAGCTTTCATGCATTTTATTACATTTTCTTACATTTTCTAGTTCACATTCTTAATGAATTTGTCCACTCCAACAAAGTTTATAAAAAAAATAAATTCCTTTTCAAGTTATCTACATTCGCTTATTCCCCATGCTATTTTATTCCATTAATGATGATGTTTATTGACCTATTTTGTCTTTCCTTTTCTTCTAATGTTTTTTATCTATCAATTATATTTGTTTCTTTGGATTTATTGTTAGATCTATTACCCTTGTATCAATCATCTAGTCTACTCTAATTATTTTTTGCAATCCTTGTTATTTTATCGCAATATTTTCTATTGTTGACCTACAAATTAGTTTGAATATGATATCCCTATATAGAATCATTACTACTACTTGAGCCTATGGTAGTGGAGGATTTCAATTTTATTAGTGATATCTCCAATAGATTGATTTAAATAACTTGTTTCAAAATATACTTTTTTCTTGTATCATGAGGAGGTTTTTTTATTCCCTTATTACTAAAGTCAATTCTAGTATATCATGTTTCAAGAATCCTATGTGTTCTCCTAAAACTATTATTTTATCTTGATATTAGTTAGCCATGTTATCAACTACTAGATTCAAGTTAATCTCATATATTTTAACTTTATCTCCTTAAGGAAATGGGATTTTCATTACCTAATTCTATATTTTCTAACCAACATGCACCAAAGTGTTTCATAACTAATTTTTAAAATGCCTAGACTTGGCCCCACCAAATGTATTTATTGGACTTTTAAACTTTTAGATCATAATATACAAATAAAAAGAGAAGAAAAAATAAATAAGGTATTTGAGTTTGAAATATTTCTTGGTTTTGTCTTTGTTTTTATCTTTTTTTCTAAATATACCTTTATTTGTAGTATGATCTTGTCACTAAAGAAACCTTTGTACATGCACCCAAATCTATCAGCTACACCTAGGTCTATTAGGTCTAGTGGAATCTACCTCTACCTTTCAAATCTACATCCAATCCTCAATTCTATATCTACCTTCTTGATTTTATCTCTACCTTTGCAATATCTCCACCACTTAGATCTGCATCTACCTCCCTACTTGTACATTGGTCTATAAAAAATAGTGATAAATACTTAGAAATTTATTTTCCTATTAAAAATCTTGAAAGGAAGAAAACTCTTTCTAACTTGTTTATAAATATATAATTTAGAAAGAAAGAAATTCATACAAAATATTTGTTTAAAATATTCCTTGATTACATATTTTAATAATTACTAGGTTTAATATTAAGTTGATAGATAAGTTTCAAAATTTTGATTTATAAACAAAATTTTTCAATAAAATAATATTAAAATATCACTGTCAATTATCAAGTAACATGATCTTTGAATTCTGAAGGAGGAAAACAAGGTTTGAATATTTTTTTTTATTAGGTGAAAGATGGGAGTTTTAAAGGATCCCCAAACCTATTACAAAGAAATTAAAACTACATTCCTAGGGGAGAACCTAGAGACTTCAGAGAGAAACATTAACTCTAATTATGGGGACAACTACCACTCAAAATTACATCTTCCACATTAGGAAAGAAAAAACAAGAGAAACACATAAAACAGCTAGAGGAGGTCAAGGGCCAAAAAATCGTTGGGTCCTAAGAAGATCCAGCCCAAAAATCCCACCACCTAACAAGAAAATTTTACCTATGGGATAAACATATGAATAGAAGGAACCACCACCAACATATAAAATATAAGATAAATTAAAATAGAAATATAGCCAATCCTTTGGATCACCACCACCAGCCACATCCTTATCCATCTTTGAGACTTTTTGGTCCCATTGATCCACTCCATCATAGTTTTGATTTCTTCTGTGCACGAAGTGACCACATTCAAGGTGCTAATAAGGGATCCCATGAACTTAAATATTCTTTTTATAAATTATTTTAAGATTTTGTGGGTATCCTAAGGTCTAATATTTTTTCCTTCTTCCTACCCACTAGCCCAAAGGAGTGTCTGGCTTTCTTTCTGAGGTGATATGGTTCCTCTAAATTTGAATCCTTGATATAGAGTAAGGTATTCTTAGCTTTGAATACTTTAGTGAATAGGTGTTTAGACCATTTGACCTTTTCATCAATTTTACTAGTCCCTTTAGGGGATTTAGAGGCTTCTACCTAACCCTTTGGCATTTCTAGCACCTTTTCACCAATGTTGAGAATAGGAAAAGCATGATTAGCCTCTAGAGCCTAGTAATTTATGGACTTAGATTGTGAAGAGTCGAAGGAAACTCTCATCACAAGAAGTTATATAGGTTTTACCATTAGATATAAATTCAACTCTCCTATAATGCCCTTTTTTTACCATAAACTAGAAAATTATTTTCATCAAGCCCTTGTGAATCGGGTCTAACGTCTCTCCCTTTTTAACTTGCAATATGGACTTATCCATAGACTTGAAGAGGAAGGAGGGGTTGTTCAAAATCCTCTTACGATGAATTTGTCTTAGTAATATTAAATGATAACTTCTCAGGATATCTTGGTTCTCATCCAGAGTAAAGTACTTCATAATAATAAGGTCCACCCTATTCCATGGTGATTTCAAGAAATTTCTTTGGCACTCATTCTAAATTTTACCAACTTTTCATCTTCTCCTAAAAAATACCTAATAGCTTTGGTGAGGGAGTGCTTCTCCTTTTTTAGAAAAACACCATCCAAAGGGAGTCTTGTGACTTCTATGATTAGTAGGATAGAGATTTCAAATTCTATCTTACCAAATTTTACCATCCCATTCCTCCATGAATAGGTCATTTTTTTTTAGATCTCCATGTCATACCATTAAAATTCATCAAACACTGAAGAATGCCACCTTTTTCATTGTCTTATTGACCTCCTTGTCTAATTTGAGGATACTCATCTCAATTAATACTTCTTTCATATTTCAGGTCCCAGTACTAAAGGTTCTCCAACTAGACAAAAAAATAGGCAGACTACTTCTAAAAACACTAGAGAGCAAATGGAAGAAAACTAAATCCCTAAGACGGTTACCTATGAACAAAATAATTTTTCTTTTTGAAGGATGTCTAGGTCTGAAAATCTAAAAATAACATCAGTGGCACCCATCTAAAATCCTAAGGATAGATAATGAAGTATAGAGAATGATCAACGACTATCACTCCTCCTAAGCAACAACTTTATTAATTTTATAAAAATAGTACCTGGTATACCAAGGACTCTCAAAATAAAAAACCACCATATTGAATTTTAGAAATCACACCAAGGAAAAAGGTGATGGACCAAAGGAAGAGGATCCAAAAATTTAATCATATGAATAAAAATCCCACTTGGTAGTTTGGCTCCCATCACTATAATGATCAGGAAATATCTTTGAGAATATATGATGGATTTTCTAGCACCAATAAATATGATTTGAGCTACACACAGTACCATCTCAAGTGTTGACATACCACCTCATCCCATGCAATTTGTTTAAAATGAGATAAGTTGGGTTCTCACCAATCGTAAAAAGCCATGCTTACAAGTTTTCCCTGTTGAGGCTTTTGCAGCATTGGATTCCCACCACAGTATCCAATCAATTAGAAATGTGGTGCTTATTTTCAATAGGGCTCACAACCCATTGTATATCATAATGAGTGTGGCATGATTAAGAAAGTTTCCACACTCATGACCATAAAGGTAAGATCCACATGAGTAGTGTGCTTTCATTACTAAACATATCACCAAAGAACTCAAAAATCCCTTGATTTTCTAACTCACATTTGTAGCCTAGACCTAAATCTACTGCCAACTCAAAAATGGGCCCAATACTCAAGAGGAAAGGCATCACTTTGAGAAGATTCAAACTAAAAAAGAAGATTCAAACTAAAAAATACTCAAGTTTCCCCAAAAGCTTCTCAAACGGCTAACAAAGTGAGAATCTGGACAAACAATACAATCTAACTCCATCTTGTAGCTATAATGAGTATCCATAACAATAATCATTATAAGGAGAGAAGAGAAATAAAATAAAAAATGTAAAATAAAAATAATAATTTCCCTAAGTCCTTGAGGGAAATCTTCCCTCTAGATTGAAATCCCATCTTGGTCCAGACCCAAATTAGCAAGGTAATCTACAAATATGTTGCCTTCTTTAAAAACATGCTTGAATTGGACTTCCTTTAGAGAATGAATAAATCTATTAGATTCCTCAATCATGTTTGCTATATTTCAATTGGGAATTTGGGATCCCAACACTGCATTAATGATATTTAAAGAATCCCCTTCAATGCTAATTTTTTTTGCAATCAAGAGAATCAAGTAGGGTGGTTCCCTAGAATAGGGCTCTAGTCTTCATAAAGTGGTTGGTCTGAATGCCTAAATTTTTAGAGAAGGCTAGAATAATATCTCCTTTGTCATTTCTAAACACACTTGTAGCCCTAGCTTTCATAGGATTTCCTTTAGATGCTCCATCAAAATTAAGCTTGATCCATCCAAGGGGGTTTCATTTGTTTTGAGCCTTGATGTTAGGTCCTAGCTACTCAACATCTTTGGTTCCTGGTTGAAAATCTAATTTTACCCCTAGGCCAGCTTCCACCTCAAGGCTTCCACCAGTATCCAGGTAAAGGTTTGAAATATTCTCCACAACCACTAAGACAGTATTGGAACACACAAAGACCGCATATATTTTGGAGTTCTGAAAGGCCTTATTATTTCTCTCCTTCTAAATGATCCAAAATAAGTGAGGTAGAATACAAAAATGTATATATTCTAGGAGTGAAGAATGGGTAATGTCAATGATCACAAAGATCAAAGAGGAGATTTTATGCAACCTAGGAAACCCCCAAGGTGTTCAAAAAGGAGTAAACAACCTCCATATAAAAGGAGCACTAAAAGAATAGGTGATTTGAGGTTTCAACACAAGAATCATAAAGATAACATCTATTTGGGATACACATACCTATTTTTTATAGGTTTTTAATAGTCAAAATTTTATTCTAGATGGCCCCCCAAAAGAAAAAGTTCAACCATAAAAGGATCTAGGAAGTAGGATTATTTTCAACCATAAAATAAGTAGATTTAATAGATAAGGATCCATCATTTTCTCCTTTCCAAAAGATAAAATCCAAGGACGGGGTAGGTGATGAGGAGGTTGATATCGATTGAAGAGTTGAGGTGAAGAAGGTGGAGTGGAGAAGTATTGTATTGGTGAGGATTCAGAGTGCAACATAAAGGCTCTTTGATGACTTAGCTTGATATTAAGGTTGGTGACTTGGTCCAAGATGTGTTGCAAGATAACAGGTGATGGACTTAGATTAGGGAAGGTGTGTGCGAATGGTTGGATGTGATGGTGAGGATTAAGTAGGGTTATGCATAAGGGGTTGGCCCCAAAATGTATTTATAAAAATTTGGCGAATCAGTTTCGAAATCTAGGTGAATAGTATCCAAATGCATGTAGAAGGTTCACTATTATTAGGGGTAATATTGGAAATTTAAACTTAAAATGGTCAAATTATTATAAAATTGGGGCGAATCGACCCCCAAAAAAATTTCCACCTAGAAATTTTTGGCTAATGGGCCCTGGTCAAGGATCCAAAATATTAGCCAATTCTAAACTTTGAAAATCTAAATTTTAGCCAATTTGGCTATAAATAGCCACTATGCATAACCTTGGGATTCAGTTGGGAGGGATGAGGAAATGGAGGAAGCAAAAGTGGATGGATATGATAGGGTGAGTGGTGAGGTTGTTGGGGTTTGACCATATAGAGGGTACGAAGCCAAGGATAAGGTGGGTAGCAAGGTGGGAAGGGTTATGTTGCATAGGGATATGAGGCAAAGGATAAGGTGGATGGAAAGGTGGTGAGTGTTGGGCCATATAAGGGATATGAGGCAAAGGATAAGGTGGGTGGCAATGTGGTGGGTATTGGGTTGCATAAGGGGTATGCGACAAAGGATGAGGTGGGTGATAATGTTACAATGATTGGGACACATGGGAGATATGAGGTAAAGGATGAGGTGGGTGACAAGGTTGTGCATGTTGGGTTGCATGGGGGATATGAGGTAAAGTATGAGGTGGAAAAAAATATGGAAGGGGTTGGGCCACATGAGGGATATGAGGTAAAGGATGAGGTGTTATAAGAAGAGGTGGTAGAGATGGTTTTGGAATAAGAGGTGAAAGACATGAAGGAAATCAATGCGAGAAATTATTCATGGTATTTTTGTGACAATGCTTGGGTGACATGGTTGGAGGGGCATGATGCCTTAGCCCTAGATGTGAGGATCCTAAACAATCCATGATATAATGGAAGATATAATGGTGAGACATATATGGGCTATATGGCAAGGTAGGCAGAGTCTCCTTTAAACAAGTTGGAGGGATCTTGGGTGGATAAGAAATTTTCTCATAATTTGAGATATTAGGGGAATGGGAATGGATGGTTGCGACTTGGGAAATTTTTGGAGGAAGCAATTGGGTGCATTTATAATCGATATATTTATCAAAATTATTGTCCTCAAGATCAAGAGTAGGATATTTAATTTCATTCCCAAGGAGGACTACCAATGAGCTTTTATGATATCCTAAACTAGATTTATCATTTGGTAGCTAGTAGGGAGGCTCAACAATAGAGTGTGGACCTTGTTCATATTGACCAAGGCCAAATTCTTGCCAATTATAATATTGCAAATATTTTATAGCAAAGGATATATTGGATAGATAATTAATATTATCACAAAATGGTATTGTAGACTCGATGGAAATAGGTGGCTTGGAGGAAACATTGAGGTCCCTATGACAAAGTTGGTATAATTGGTGGAAGAACCAATGGGTATGACAATTCCAATAGTTAAGGGGATGTCACAAGGGTGACCAAAATTCTTAAATAACTTGATAGCAGGGGGAGAGACAATGACCTTATGGATAAAGTACTCCTTCGATGCAAGACTAGATATTTGTAAAAATGTAGGAGGGGACTCTTGATTGAAATATTGGAGGGGAGAATTCAAGCAAGGTGGATTGGAAGAAGTTAAGGGTATAATAGCAGAGGATGAAAGCTCAGATAAAGTGGAGGAATATGATGGTAGTGTATATTGAGAATATCATAGGGTAAAATATAAGTAGTATGGAGTGGTTTGAGAATATGTCATGGTAGTAGGAAAATAAGGATAACTAGATGTAGTAGACAACGCAAAAGATGAAGCTAAGGAGGAATTTTATTAGGTAACCTATATTGAGGTGGATTTAGAAGCATATGAAGAGGTATTTGCTAGTTGAAAGTCATACTGGGTAGTGCACTGCTCCCAAGACTAATGCTCTTGAGGAGTGGCAAAGGGGATGGATGAAGCAGGAGTAGAGTGGTCATGAATATTTATTCCCATAAAACTTGGTAAGATGTGATATTATTAACATGATTGACATGATTTGTTTGGGTTATGTGTGTTGAAGATTTAATATTTTATTGGGGTATCCCTTGCTATGATAATAGATCCTAGTAAATATCTAGGTTTTGATTTGGGGGACCAATGGATTGTTGATAGAAATTACCCCTCTTTCAATAATATCATGCACTAAATGTTTAAATGAAGTGTAGTCATTGATATCATGGCCCTTTTATCTATGGAAAACACAATAGTGATACTCCTTGTATGCTTGGTATTTAGGTTTATTAGGATCTTTTGGTTTTACTTTGGTCTAGGAGATAACTTGAACCTCATAAAGTTTTAGAAAATGGTTGACAAGGGCTCAAAAAGGGATGTGAAATAGCGATGGGGCCAAAGAGAGAACCTCGGTTGGTAAGTGGGTTGGTTGGGATTATGAAGTTGAGTGATAGGTGGCACAATATTGTATATTGTCTCTCATGGTGGATAGGGATGTTGTCGGGGTAGATATTGAGGTTGTGGGGTCTAAATGGTGGGCTACTCAACACCACTTGATTAACTTGGGTGGACCTATATTGATTATTGTTGTTGTTACTCTTAGCATTATCTTTTGGCCATTATTTCTTTCTAAGCTTGATCTCTCCCTCTTGAATTTTAATGTCTTCAATAATTTTGGCCCAATTCAAAGCTCCCTTAAGAGTATGATATTGTTGAAGTTGTAGTAGGAGGTGTATCAATTTTGAATAACTTTGGGTGAGAATTTGAGTTAGCTTAGTTATGGGGATATAAAATGATAATCTAGTTAATACAACTCTCCATCGATTTCCATAATAAAGGAAAAATGCATCATCAAATTGGCAAACATGGTAAGATCCATCAATGTAGCTTTCTTTTTGACATTTAGGGCAAAGTGCTTCTGGAAGAGATTGACCAATTGTTCAAAATTGTAAAGGAAGTGCTTGTGCAAGTGGTTATACCAATCCAAGGCTCCTCCTATAAGGGATAACAAAAAAGTATGGAGAATGAGAGGGTCTATCTCATTGATGAGATAACATGTATTGATAAAAGTGCTCACATGATCTTAGGGATCTTCTTTTCCATTGAATTTTTTGAATTTAGGCATTTCAAATAAGGGAGGATATGGTAGTTCTGGTACTAAAAGGTGAATGGGGTAATTTTGAAATTGACTTAGTGTTAACTTTTGGTACCTAGTACCAATAACTTGTGATTCTAAACAATTAAACTTGCAACCCAACAATTGAAATGCATCCAAAGTTGCCTAGGGAGCTTAATAGGGTCGTGATGAGTCAATTGGGATGGATCATAATGGGAATATGATTGGTGTGAATAAATTTGATGGTCATGATGTTGATCAGGGTCAAACGATGGTGTGTGGAGAACTTGGAAACCCAAGAGTGGGTATTGGTGTGATTGATGATATTGGTCATAGGTATGTGGAGTATTTTGTGGCAATTGATGAGTTGGATGATGATTCTATGTAGGAGGTGGTTGAGGTTGAGTACACGATGGCTGATATGAATGGGAGGGTTGTACATAGGTCAAATTCTATGGGTGTTGGGTTGGATGTGATTGGTATGGTTGTGAAAGTAGAATGGTGTTGGTTTGTAGGTTGTTATTGTTGATTTTGATGAGAGTGGTATTGTTATTGATCAGGGGTAGATTGGTATTAGTTAGGTGGTGATGATGTTGGTGTGGGTTTTGCAACTCTCGTTGTCCATTGGTGGTATCATAGGTGGATGGGAAGTCCATTATGGATATTGGGAAAAGAAGGAGCTTTGGTAGATGAATGATACAAAGGATTTAGGATATAAGGTGGTTTTGAGGAATATGAGTAGTTTCTAAAGAGTGGATGTGACATGGATAAGTACTAGGGGCTATTTTTTGAGAAGATGCATGATGAGAGAGAAAATATGATTGTGATATTGAGTAGGACAAGTAGAATATTAGGTAGAAGGATATGAAACATGTGCACCAGTGATATGAATGGTAGTAGCCAAAGGGTAAGTTATGGAAGGAGTGATATTTAGAGTGGTGAATTGTTGAGGTAGATTGGAAAATTGAAAAGAAGAGGAAGGAATAGATGTTTTCTGATGAGAAGTAACATAAAATTAGGCATGATGATGTTGGTAATAATTATGCATAGTATAGGATGATGGTGTCGAAGTGTGCTGATATTTTAATGAAAAACATACTTGGAAGAATATGGATGGTTTGAATCAATGACCACCAGGATTAGGTATAATGTTGCCTAAGGGGGTGTGATATTAGTTACCTCAAGTGGAAATAATTTGGTGGCATTCCAAAATTTGTCACACTCTAGGTGGAGTGAAAATGGATAGAATATGTGAGAGGTGATGGAGGATGATAAGGCTTATAAGATTGCACCTGGGAGAGTGGGGGGTTAGTGTGAGTAGGAATGTGTAGTTGTGGTAAGAATGGTTATCGTGAGATAGGTGGAGGAAGATGTAATGAAGAGGAATCTTGGTTAGTAGGAAGTGATTGGGGATGATAGATCAGATTGGTATAGATAAGGTAAACAACTTCAAGGTTTATGGCTATGAAATTAGGATTGGCTGGAGGGAGGGGAGTCTTAAAGGTAGGTGATTTAGGAGGGATGGTATGGATGGCATGGTGAATCATTCCTAAATCATATCTAGTGTGATGTATCTTATGAAAATAAGAGATGTGATGATGGGCTTCATTGGATAGGTTACTAGGGTGAATTTGTGATGCATCCCTTTGATGAGTCGAGGGAGTAGTTGAAGGATAGGAGGATTGACCAGAATGGTCCATGGAGACTTGAGCATGGTATTGGGCCTTAGCTTGACTATGTTTCATTACCATAGAATATTAGGAATGGAGTGGGATGCAAATTAGAGGTTCTTAGTAACGGTGCTCATGGTGACTATTTAAAATAAATGCACTATCTATACAAATATAAAATCAAGCAAACAATTAAACAAAAAATGGTTGTTTTGATATTTTTTGTTTGTTTTTCTTTGATATTGTTTTTTTATATTTTTGATGTTTTGCAACACTTTGTAATTTTTTGCAATTTTTGATGTTTTTGTAATGTTTTTTATTTTTTGTTTTGTTTTGGTTTTGTGTGTTTTATGTTTCCTAAACCTAGGAATTGTGAACAGGTTATGGAACAATATTTATAAGGGTGTTTTCATGCACAATATCCTTATGAGGAATGATCCACAAATGGCTAATATGACTTCCTCAATCCTACTATCCTAAGGGGATAAAACAAACCTCTTGATAGAGGTCATGCTCTCTAATCCTATTACTTCCTTAGCTAGGCTTTCACTTCACCCTTAGTCGAGATGAAATAAAAATGATAATTATGTACTCACTAATTATTAACCCCCATGGGTGAAGTGTGTCTAACCTCAAAATTACCCTAAGCTATCCCCAAGGTTAACCAAATTTCCGATGATGAAGTCTAGGAAACTATGCAATCTAACTATGGTGTCTAAAGTATCAACTAATAGTTGGTGGTGAAATCCAATGTCACTAGTTGGTTTTCCTCCCAAAATATTTGTAGAATGTAACATGCAAATATTGTGCTTGATTTGTTTTGCTTTTCTCCTTTTTTTTGTTTTATTTTGGTTTTGTTGTTTGATGCTAAAAATACCTATTTACCAAATCTAAAGCTAACCCTAAGAAGCCAACAAAAATAATAACCTTTATATTAATGAGCTATGAAAAGAAAACTTGATCTAATGAGCCATGCAAAAAATAAACACTAATTTAATGAGCTTTGAAATCAACTGACAACTAAACTAATGAGCCTTGAAATCAAATGACAACTAAATTAATGATTCTTGAAAGCAAATGACAATTAAATGAATGAGCCTTGAGAACAATAAAAACTAAGCTAATGAGTACTAAAATTAAATGATAATTAAACTAATGTTTCTTGAGTCTTTTATTTAATCTAATGATTCATGAAACAACAACTATTGATACAATGAGCCTTGAGTCTTTGTGCAAAAAAATTGTAAAACAACTATGCTAGGCTATTAGAAATCTAAAGAAGAAGAAGATATTTTAGACTAAAGAATATTTTCTAAGAAATTAATGTAAATAAGAAAAGCTTATGGGGATGCTAAATAAGACTAAATAACTATGGTAATGAGAGGAATACCTATGGAAAATTAAGAATTGACTAAAAGCAATTTACAATTAAAACAAGCAATAAAAAATAATTGAACTGTGACATGATCATCTACACAAAACTAAGAAATATAAGCTACCAACATATGATTTTGTGCTAGAAAGAAAATAAACTGAGCCTGTTGTACCACTAAATCTATGTCTATGTAGTTGTGTCTGAGTCTATATAGCCATCCTAGGTGGTTTTTTGAGTCTATGTAGCTACCCTGGATGGTTTTCTAAGTCTATGTAGCCACCCTAGGTGGAATTCTCAGTATATGTAGCCACATTGGGTGGTTGTATCTGATTCCAGGTGGCCATATCTTATAATACTGAGCCCTAGTTTGAATGAAAATACTATTTTTTTGTTCCTAGGTACTTGTGATAAAAACATAAAGTTAATAAAGCAAGCAATAAAGAATGAGGAACCTAAAGTAAAATACACAAGACATACTATTCTAGATGTAAGTCCTAAAACTTAAGCAGAACCAATGAAGTTCGAGTGCATTAAGGACAATTAGTTCCCATCATGATTGCTATTTATGTGATTAAGGAATTGTACCAAAACAATTAAATAAACAAAATGGAAATTTGTTATTCCATTTATAGACTTTGTTTGTCACAATTAGACCTTTCAATTACAATGGACCTCATAAAAGGGAGGTTTTTCTTTTGCAAATTAGTTCTATGGTGCCACAAATGATCTCCTCGATCACATAAAAAATAGGTGGGAGGATTTTGAAGTCTCGTTGCTTGGCCTCCCAAGCCTTTATGCGGAAACCAGTACCTACACAATCCTAAAATGAAATCATTAGTAGCATCAGTAGGGTATTTCAAGATAAGATCCTAAATCATGAAAAGGAGTACATAAACCTTACAAAAACTCACAAAACCTTTTATAAAAGTTTAAAAAATATGCAAAATGGTTACAAAACCTTGTAATCTACCTTATTTTACCTTATTTGAATACCTTTTATTGATTTTGAGTCTCTATCTACCTTTTAGGCTCAACTGCCTAGGGTGATTGACTTTGTGTAACCGCATAGGGTGGTTGTAACTGCATAGGGTAGTTGGCCTCTATTGGTCCAAATGGACAAATAATTTTGTGTAACACCCCAAAATAATGAAACAAGAAAACACACAAACAAAAAGAAAAGTTTACATATATATTTTTTTTACTAAGGAGAAGGATTCATAAATCCTCAACCAACCTTAGACCAACTTAATGTTTGACATCCCCTAAGTTTCTCAAGAACTATACCACACAAGATTCCCTTCATGCAAGTCCCATCTACGTAATCCTATCTTATGTTATGCATATAAGTCCATCCCTCTGATCATTCTTGATGTGCTAGACTTAACACCTCCAATCATTAGAAGGTGTACACGCATCTCCATATCCACACAAGTCGTTATGTGTGGGCATGCTATATGTAGTGTGAGCTAAGCTATCTATCTTATCCACTTACAAGCTATCTTAACTTTGGTACAACCTTCCAAACCTAGTTACCAATCTCCCTAAGGGGGTCTCAAGCCCTTAGGTAATCTCTAAGTTCACCTAGAACTTACTAATATTTCTTTTTTTAACATCACAAGAACATAAAAATCTAGACACTAAATCTAACAAAAATGAACTATCAACAAGCAAGAATAATCAAGCACATAGAAACAATCACCAACTAAACATACATTAAAATAATTAAATGTAGGAAACTAAATAAAGAGATACTAAATATAGAAGTTACAATGTTTATTTAGATACATAAGTAAGTGTGGTACACCCCATACTTTCCATAATACTTTAAATCCATTTTATCAAGGAAATCTCTCCACAATCTAGGCTATTGCATAAATAACAAGATGTAAGGTAGAGAGAAAACTTGTGAATTGATCCATATCATGACTTTGGCCTTCCCGCTCTTCCATCAATCAAGTGAGGATAGTAGGGGATCAGGACGCTCATGGATCTGGATAGACATTATTATAAATGCACTTACTTATTTCATTGCCAAATTGCAACTATACAAATAATCCAAGCAATTAAAATTTCTAATGCATAGTACTTATCATAGAAACTACCCTTTCCATTTTCCCTCTCATCCAACTTGAGATAATCAATAAACCATGCATTAGCTCATGTGCTCTATTTGCAATAAATGAAATAACCTTCTCAACAATTAAATTCACATAACCTTAATTGCTAAGTAAACTGGGATCACACATTTTGTCATTTAAAGCAAATACTATAATTCCCAATAAACATTTTTTTTCATTTCATAACCTAAGTTCCCATACCCTTAAATCACAAAAAAACCATTAATCCATTTTATTTCATAACATAAGTTCCCATACCCTTAAATTAAAAAATAACCATCATTCCATTTTATTTCATAACATAAGGTCCCATACCCTTAAATTACAAAATAACCATCATTCCATTTTATTTTATAGCATAAGATCCCATACCCTTAAATTACAAAATAACCATCATTCCATTTTTATTTCATAACATAAGGTCCCATACCGTTAAATCACAAAATAACCATCATTCCATTTTTATTTCATAACATAAGGTCCCATACCCTTAAATTACAAAATAACCATCATTCCATTTTATTTCATAACCTAAGGTCCCATACGCTTAAATTACAAAATAACCATCATTCCATTTTATTTCTATAGACATCTAAAATGTGTCGTGTCGAGGCAACTACTCGTATGGGACATGCTAGAAGACCATATGGAAGACCTTGAAGATATTCCAAGGTATAGTAGTGGTTTTTACCACTCATTTTGGGCATCTTTGCCTAGTCAGTGCTAGCTGCTACTGACACCCATGACTAGTAGTGCTAACTACGCCTATCAGCTGTAGTTAGGATTGAAAATTAGTTGGTCTTCATCCGACCCAAATTTGGTTGCAATGGCAAATTGGTTGTGGATTGGAGCGGTTTGAGCGAGGAAGGTTCTGGATCATTCCATCCAACAAACTCAACTGCCCAATCTTGATCTTAGCTTCCTCATGAAGCTACCCCTAGCCCTTGGCATTGGTTATATAATCCCCCTTCGAATTTTGGGAAAATAGGAAGAGAAGGATATTCAATTGAGAAGTGAATCCTTTTTGAGTTGCATACCCATATATATGCATTGAGAGGGATATTTTTGTTACTAAATTGAGGATTAAATTGCCATGGAAGTCCTAGGAGCCTAGGAGAGCCAAGAAATACCAATTTGTGCAATTCGTACACCATTTGATCAAGTCAACTGCCAAACCTATCAAAGGACATAGAGGTGACCCTTTACCATCAATTTGGCAAGGTGGATCAGAGATTAGGCTTGTATTTGGAGGGAAAGCCTATTCAAAGCTCTGCTGCAACTATCAGTCATGGTGAATAGTACCAGTCGTACGTCAAACCTGTGATGAGAAAATGATTATAGATCCCCTTGTATTATTTTTTGTAGATTAATTAGCTAGATCAGAGTATGCTTAATATAGGTTTAGTTTGTATTTTGGAGATTTTTGACCCGTTGAATTAGACATTTAAGGTATATTTCCACTTATGTTGTCAATTTAATAATTAGCGTAATTATGGTCATTTCATATGTTTATGCTTTCTATTTGGTAAATTGATCAAGTAGATAGATAATACATGTTTTCTTGCACATGTTTAATGGCAACATTTCATGATTAGCATTTTCTTGATTATATGCTTTTTATGGCATATTTTTATGAAATTTTCTTAAAAGGCCTCATCAAGAGAGGCTACCTTTGCTTTTGACATGTTATTGTTGTTTCTTGATCATAGGGAACATGTATTGAAAGAGAAAAAATAATTCCATTCCCTCCAATCATGGAGAAGAGGGCCATATCTTCCCTAGAGTAGTTCATGTCGCCCTAGAAGGCATTTGACTTGTATCTACCCTAAAAGGGGTTAGATATATTGTAATTGAAGTATCAAATGGGTATCCATAAGAGGGAGGAATATGTAACTTGATGCAATTTGGAATTAATAAGATATTCTCGTATTTCATTTCCTTTTTGTTGTCAATTTGTGCATGTTTATTTGTTATCTTTTCTTAATTGCAATAGACCCTATTAGTATGCAAGCCTTTTTGGTGGTTATAGAAGGTGATCACGGTGAAACCCCACATTTTTAGCCATAATTTACTAACTATGATCTATGTTTTTATGGCATGTACTCCCCGTGGTTGACATCTACCATCAAAAATTTGGCCTGCGATTGACAGATGTGGGCAAAAGTCATAGCCACACATCAGAGCCGCGGTCAGCAAAAAACCAACCATAGAATAGGAGTGAAAATCTAAATCATATGAGGACTTGAGGTAGGCCCTTCTGACACCCTATGTTTATATCTTTTGTCTTTGTATTTTTCCAGAAAATCAAAAATGAAACCTAGCTAGGATAAGGATAAAAAGAACAAGAAAATGAATTAGATCCTTAGGTTTTCTACTTAATGCTTCTACTAGTCACTGTTGGAATAGCGGGCCTATGATTTTAGCTTGCCCTAGTATCCAGTGGTCTAGGCAATTTGAATATTATATTTTACTTGCATGAGGCCCAATCAGTGGCTAATTGCCCATACTAGTTTCATTCTCCGAAATATCATATAGTGTAGTGTGCATATATCTATAAATATCAAACATTCTTGATTGCATATCATGTAGGAAATGATCATGTTAATGTTGTATTATGCATATTTCCTTTATGCCAATTAAAAATAACCCACACACACCATGACACATTTAAACTCTAGTGAGTTGGAAGTCACATCCAACCACTAGTAGGGTTTCAACAACTGTGGGGGTGATTTCCATCCATTGGCCCAAATACCTCGAACCTTTGTTACTAGACCAATACTAGATCTGAGAACCTTTCGTAGCTTGGAAAATTTGCATATACTCCTCTTCGGAGGGTATGACACTGACTAGGTGAAAACGGGTGAGGATCTAGGAGGACCTGTGCTCCCTAACCGTGTGTGGGCTTCATTACCACACATTATAGGTTGGATTACGTGACCTAGAGTTCATCGCTAGGTTTTTGAGCTACAAGTGTACAATTTAAATCCCTTTAACAATTGAGTATATCGTCAACATATTGCAAACACGATGAGAGTTACATACTGATACAACAAAATTTGAAAAACACATCAAATAGTTTAGGGCTCACTTTTAATTGTAAAAGAGATAATCATCATTCTATTCTTTGCATGCTAATAAAAATTAAATCTAGAAATAGGATACACATCATGGTTATTACATGGAGTGGCCAATCTAGGCATAGATCCATGATCGAAGCCAAAGCTCCACATGACAGATAACAAGTTGCGTAGAACCCTCACTCACAGGATCCTCTTGGACGTCGTTCAGTGAGCATTAGAGGGGATAATTCTATGCATGGAGATTTAATCAAGAATAACCCTATTAGAGGAGCTACTAGAAACTCTTATAGACATATATCAGAGCATGAACTTCCCAACATGGGGGTTTTGAACATGTCAGCATTTACCATGATCGCATTCCATGTGCATCTATGGGATCCGCTAAGGAGAACATCATTAAGGAATCTAGATTGGTATCTATTTGTGTTGTGTATAGGGAAGATGTGAGGCCTCCACATTCTAAGTATAGATAGGTCTAGGATCCAACCATTAATGGGTACATGGATAGGGCTACTTTCGAGCATAGGCCCATACACACTCCTACAAAAGTGATCCTTGTAGGATCACCATCGATATATCTAAAGTGGGATCCAATGGTATGCCACCTCATGAGCCTTGGTGTAGTAGATAATTGGATGGTCTAGACAAAGGCCTAGGATAGTTAGGCTAGAAGCCTACCTCTACGTCATCTCGTCCTGTGAGCGTATATAGCAATAGCACCATTAGGATTTTTAGAGAGCCTAGAGAGTGCTCCATGTGCTCTCGAGATATGCATGCTCCTACATATCATGCAAGCACGGAGTATGAGCGATAGGTAGATGCAAATGCCATATTATGCAGGAGCATGGCAAATCATTCCATTAGGGTATATACCCACAAGTCTACTCAAATAGAGCACACACACCAAAGGCCTCAAATGGCTGACCATATAGATAGATCTCATAGGTATAAAAGCCTAATTAACTTGTATCTGATTCATGTTGGCAGGTAACAAAGATGAAGTGTGGCGGAATCGTGGTTAGCTGTTCTTTCGATCATAGAATAGTCGACGGGATCAGCAGCAGCATTTTCTTTAAGGCATGGACCAAAGTAGCTCAATTTCATTCCTTCTCTCTCCCACGTTGCTTTCAGCACTCACTTATAGATCCTCGCCTCCCTCTCAACATAACAGCAGATATTGATAGTCACTACATAGCCATTCCCTTCTCTTCTTTAAAGGACACCAAAGAACCCCCACCCCAAATCGGCAGAATTTACCATTTGGATGCCGCTACCCTTCTCAGATTGCAAGGGCTAGCAAACCAAACTGGGGCTGAATTACGAGGAGGGAAACCCAAGACAAAACTGGAGGCGGTTTCTGCCTATATTTGGAGACTTGTTGCCCGCGCACAAGCTCTAACTTCATCCGAGCCCACTAGGATTGGCATCCCCATCGATGGGCGGGCTTATCTTGACCTCCCCCCTTCCTACTTTGGGAATGCCATAGCAATTCCTTTTATTCAGGCTTCTGCAGAGGATATATTAGACAAGCCGTTGAGCAGCACAGCTGAGATTGTTCGCAAGGTGATAACTGCTTCCACCAATTCTGAATATTTCCGGTCGTTTGTTGATTGGGTAGAGGCGAAGCGACCTGCTATGATGTTAGCGAGAGTCTACGCAGAGCCAGGGTCGGCTGTGGTGGTGTCATCGGGAGTAAGGATCCCCATATATGATATTGATCTGGGATGTGGGAAGCCTGCGTTTTCAAGCGTATATTTTCCATGGGGAGGAACGGCAGGGTACGTGATGGTGCAGGCAAGTCCGCTGGGAGATGGGAATTGGGTGGTGTATATGCATATGGCTGAGAAGGATTTGGATGCCATTGAAGTTGATCCAGACTTTGTATTTGTTAGAGCTAGTAAAATGAACTTCTGGTAGGAGAAAGGACTTATAGCAGGCATGCAGTTGCAACTCAAAACACACACATATAAAATACCGGAAAGCAGTCTAAAGGTATATTCACTAAAGGGAATATGTATTTGAAAAGTAGTGTGGTTTTTGTCTAGCTTATCTAAGGGCACTAATTTGGGTGCTTCTTTTTTCACTTTGCTTTTTTGCACTATCACTAGGGAATCTATAAAATCCTCCAAGACCAATTGGAGGATGTTCGTGTAGAGTAAGAGCATCTTAAAAATGAGAACACTCAGAGGCAAAGGTTCATAAGACAATGTCGATATAAACAACACATCCTTGATCAGAAGGAGCATGTTGAGAGGGAGGATCAATTAGCTAGTATCGACTTACATCCCCCTAGTGAGCATAGGGAGTGCATTGATAGATGAGCTACTTCACAACCCAATTTGCACCCTGAGAAAATGGATACTCGTACTCATATTACGACCCAAAATAGAGACCAGTGCCCTACATCCAACATAATGGGCATAGGCAGTATGAAAATGAAGTGGGAGAGGAACTAGATCAAGAGTATCCTAAGATCTCCCTAGTCGAAGAGGTGGATGAGCCTAATATGTCACTTTGACCGAAGAGGAATCTACCTCCGAAGGTGCCTACAAGGCAATCTAGAGAAGAGGAGTTCCTATATTCATAGTCCTATAGGGCCTTGGAAGAAAATGTCAAAGCCATTGTGAAACACAGGACGAATTATCAAAAGTCTACTTTGAATAAAATTCACAATGAACCTTTATGCCCATTTGTGCCTATTTCGGCCTACCCAGAGCATTTTGAGATGCCTAGGTTGGATAAGTTTAGAGGAGAGGAGGACACTCAAGAGCATGTGATAAGTTTTCTAGATATGTGCTTTCATATTGAGAGCAACAATGCCTTGCTCTTGTGGACCTTCATTATGACCCTCTCAAGCCTAGAACAGGAGTGGTTCAACCAACTTAAGAGGTACAATATTATCAATTTTGAGCAATTGGCTGATGCATTTCCTAAATGCTTCTCCTTCGGCATTAATAAAAAGGTAAATTTAGCTGATATGGCTATTTGAATGCAACATTATGATGATCCAGTTACGGATTATGGGAAACTATGGAGGAAGATGATGGCCAAGTTGCCTTTCTCCATACCTATTTCTGAATTGACTAGAATGTTTACAAAAAGTTGCACCAAGCACATTTTTTTATTACTACAGTTGTAGTAGTACCAAACCTTCGAAGAGGCTTTGGTGAAATCCAAGGTAATTGAGGATATCAAGTTATATAAGGGTAACTGGAAGCTCAGGAATAATAAGGAATGGAACAATAAGGGAACCTAGAAACAACCAGACAAGTCGGCACATGTTAATCAGGTAGTTTTAAACCTTCAAAAAGGGGATAAGGGGCAACAACAACATGACTATCAGGCCTAACCTCCTCCTATATAGTATAAAAAGTGCAACAACAATTACAAGGGTAAAAATAAGGAATAGTGTTTGCCTCGCATATTCACTCAGTTATCGGAGTCGTTGGCTTCAATTTTTTACCAGTTATGCGAGGCCAAGACCATAAAATTACTCAAAGTAAAATTAGTGGATCCTAATCAACCCAAGCCTAAGGGGTATAAAGATGATAAGTATTGCATATTTCATCGAATGAAGGGCCACAACACTGAAGTATGTTGGTCCTTCAAACATCTTGTGCAAAATATGATCGAAAGAGGTACACTTGTTGTAGACAACCCACAAGTGCCTGATAATCAAAATATAGGAATTTATAAAAATCCTTTACCCAACCATGAGGCACCGAGGAATAATGTTGTCCAGGTCAACCAAGTGCGCATCGAACCACCAACCCATGAATTCATTGGGATGGTGAACATTTTCACAAGGAATGTGAGGTATGAAAGACCCAATCAACCTCTTGTATCTATTAGAGTCCAAGTTGCACCTCCTCTGAGGCCATCCCAGAATATTCCAGGCCCACCAACTAGGTTGGTGGTGACCATCAGAAGTAGGTTGGTTCAAAACCTATAGACAACTACAGCAAAGTTGTCAATTTATGAGCTTATTTAGCAGTCTCCTAAGCATAGGGAGATGCTTATGGACATTTTAAGGTCTATCAAGGTGCATTCCCAAGATCCAAAATCATTCACACACTTCATGGGACATGTGCAATAGTGCTAGGAACCGATTATTCAATTTTATGATCATGAAGTCAAGATATTTTTCACTATCATAGTAGACCCACCGTTCCATATTATCACGTGTGAATCACATACCGTTAAATTCGGTGTTGATCGATATAGGATCATAGATCAATATTATCACAACTAAGGTGTTAACTTACCTGAAGTTACCAAAGACACATATTGTACCTTCTTCCTTCACGTTGAAAGCATTCAATGATGCATTGTACTCGACTGTCGATACTATAGTTTTACCTATCCAAGTAGGACTAAAGACCATCCCCATGATGTGTCACATCATCGAAGGTTCTATGCAATACAACATACTTCTAGGTAGACCTTGGATAATAGAAATGCATTGCATCCCTTCCATTTTGCACCAATGTATCAAATATGTGCATGAGGGACAAGTTCACGTAGTTTTGTCAGACAAGGAACCATTTAAATACGTGAATCTAATAGATTTTCTAGGGTATTTTGTGCTCTCCTCAACACACATGGACATACGACCTGCATCACTAATAAAAGAGCCAAGAGGCAAGAAGAAAGAAGTGTATGCAAAACCAACAACATCTGTATCTCAATGATGGTAGCATATGATAGCTTCTTCTACTAGACCACCGGTATCCATGATGCGTCGCGATGATGAGAAGATAAAAGCAAAGATTGATGAAAAAGAGATAAATAATATGCCACACTAGTTGTAGTTGATATTCCTACTCCCATGGAAGTAGAGAATTCTCAAGTAGGAGTCGAGGAAGCACCTCAGCCTACTTTGCATGCATCTTCAACAGGGTCATCTACATCGCAAGTGATCATTCATTTGGTTAATCCTAGATTAGGGGAATACATTGTGTAGAATGTGACATTTATGTCGATCATCGAGTTTGCACAAGACATGGGCTAACCGAATACCCATCTCTTTCTTGAAGGGATAGTGGTACTTCTAGGGGTGCCCCCTAACAAAAAAAAAATTATCTATGGAGGGCTTGACCAACTTGCATCTCGCACCCCTATGGATATAGATGATGATGAATCATTTGCTATAAATTTTCATTATTTATCAAACCCAAAATATGCCATACGATACTTCGAGCATTATCGTTGGTATGGTTACGGTCTTAGGCTATTCGAGTAAGGGCATAGGATTCCCATAGAACCGTGATATCAACTATCTACTAATAGGTTCAGGTTAGGATTTTACAATAGAGGATAGGATGACCTCCTCGCGGTATCACTAGACCACTTGTACCTCAATCTGGGGGGTGAAGTCAACTTCAATCCTTATCACCCTAATACTTCCACCTTTTGGAGGGATGATCAGATAGTGTCTTATATCACTATTGAACCACCTGAGACATATAACAAGGATATATTAGTAGGTACCGGTCCAAATCATATACCAAGAGAAAACTTGGGTCAACAAATCTATGGGGCAGCTGACAAAATAGGCATGCAAGGTCAAGATGCTATCGTAGTGATAAATTTTGAGTTGTAAGGGCATTCTGACAAAGACAAAGCAGAGTCCATATTCGATATAGGTGGATCAAGCTACAGTGTAGAAAAATATAGTGATTACTCACCCAACAATAAATTGGAGGATGAAGCTGAGCCGATCTATTAAGCAGTATCATATTTATAATGTTTATACCCAGGTTTTTCGAAAAGTGATGATAGTAATAAGGAAATAACCTTTATGGGGTCACATTTTCTAGAGTGTCTTATTTCTATGGGATTGAATGAAGGACTATGGATTTTTGATAGTGATGAGGAATATGAGACAAAGAGGGACTACGTTGGTCCTCACTATTTACGTCACCGTCATCACCCCATTGATATGGACGAGGTTTATCATTAGATACATGTTGGTCCTCGATTGAGGGAGAGACGACTAATCATGGATCAAATATATCGGTTAGTTAATCTACCTCCTCCAACCTACATGGAGCTCCTTGAGAAAAATTACCCTATTTCACAATCAGTGCATAGGGAAGATTCAATCGTATCGATACCGCATAGAGAGGATACATTTATACCCGTACCATGAGAGCCAGATCTTGGGTATGGAAGTTGTGCATATGTAAAGTCACATGCACATGGTCCTGGAGACATGATCCATTCTATAAATATGAACTCAATTGATTTAATCACTCCACTCTATAATCCAGTTGATCCATTCAAGTCATTATGTCTTAATGTAGATACTATTGATAGGGATCATGCTAATTCACCCCTAGAGCTTGAATATTTCTTCCCCAATGAAGAAATGCTACAATTGTTTCATTTCACACTAGGCTATGCTCATGATGTTTATCATGCTGAGGATGCTACTGATGCAGAAACTATAAACCCATAATATGACATTCATTTGATCCCTACGGCTCATCATCTTGAGAATGGATCTCACATGTTAGTAGAGGAAACCTTCAAAGTGGACATTAGTGATGATCCTATAAATCCAAGGAAGATTAAATTTGAAGAAATTTTTACTCCTGATGAGTGTGTCAACCTCATCCCTCTACTAAAAGAGAGACCTAATATCTTTGCTTGGACTTACAAAGACATGCCAGGTATAGATCCGAAATTGGTTACCAATAACCTTTCACTAGATTTGTCAAAGAAGCCAGTTAAGAAAAAAATTAGGAAGACGCATCCAATAGTAGCCTTAATGGCTGAGGATGAGTTGCAAAAGCTATTGGATGTAGAATTTTTCATTTCCATTGACTATCCAAAATGGGCATCCAACATGGTGCCTATAGGAAAACCTGATGGAAGGATCTATATCTGTATGAATTTAAGAGACTTGAATAAGGCAACACCAAAGGATTCATTTCCATTATCGAATATCGATGCTCTTGTAGATGCAACCGTAGGTCATGATATTCTCTCCTTAATGGATGATTTTTTTGGATACAACCAAAATTTGATTAAGCTCGAAGACCAGCATAAAATCGTGTTTATAAAGCCATGGGGGACATTTTGCTATAAAGTTATACCATTCAATATTAAAAATTCTAGTGCCATATATCAGTGGGCTATGACATACATCTTTCATGACTATATGCATAATATCTTAGAGTATTATATTGATAACTTATTGGTGAAGTTATTATTGCATTCTGAGCATGCTGAGGTCCTGAGGAAGGTCTTCGATCGCCTGATAGAGCATAATGTCGGGTTGAATCCTAAGAATCATGTATTTGGTGTAACTTCAAGAAATCTCTTAGGATTCATCATTTCAAAGTGAGGCATAGAAGTTGACCCAGCAAAGGTCAAGGCTATTTTGGAGATGCTTCCCCCCACAAACATCAAGGAATTAAGAAGCCTTCAAGGCAAAGTAGCATCCATAAAGTGATTTATCATGAAACTATTGATAAATTTCAACCCATGAATTGACTGCTATATAATGGGGTCCCATTCAATTGGGATAAGGACTGTCAAGCATCCTTTGCTGAGATTAAGCAATACCTGGTGATGTCACTAGTGCTAGCTCCACCAAGACTAGATATATCATTCCTGCTATATATATCAGTGATTGATTTTGCATTGGGAACCATGTTAGCCCAAAATAATGTGAAAGATAAATAATAGGCCATATATTACATTAGCCAAACCTTGGTGAGTTACAAGCTAGGATATGCATATGTGGAGAAGTTGTGTTTAGTAATAGTTTTTGCTACCATGAAATTACGGTACTATATGCTAAGTCATACGATGTATGTCATATCAAAACAAAATCCTTTGTAGTATATGATGAGCAAGATATATCATAATACACGTACTATGAAGTGGATCATGCTATTAATAGAATTTTATTTGGAATTCATTAGCAAAAATTCCATCAAGGGAGAAGTCATAACTGATCAACTGGCTCAGGCACCTCTTGAGAATAGTAGGCCTCTCACCATAAAGCTTCCCAATGATGCAGTTTTTGCCTTATCGAAAGCACCCGAACCCGAAGAAACAAATAATAGAGCTGATATGACCTTATTCTTTGATGGATCCAAGTGTGAGCAAGGGGGTGGTGTAGGAATAGTGTTGTTCATGCCGCAAGGTGCTCCTATGTCCTTGTCGTTCAAGTTGGATTTTCCTTGCACTAACAATAATGTTGAATATGAAGCCCTAATTTTGGGCCTAAAAATAGTTGTTGCCATGAATATTAAGAGGTTAAAAATATTTGGTGATTCTCTTCTCATTGTCAACCAGGTGAAGGGTCTTTTTCAATGCAGGTGTCATATTCTGAAGGCCTGCAAATATCTTGTTGATACTTATCTAGCTCTTTTGGAGTGGTATGACATCGAAGCAATCCCTCATTCGTCCAATATATTTGTAGATACCATGGCATTTTTGGAATCCTTAATTCCTCAGAATCCTTCTTTTGATTTTACTACCATCCATGTAAAAATGTTGTCACATCCTACTGTGCAGTGTGAAGCTTTGGATAAAAAAAATTTAATCAACATGATCCATATAGAAAAAAATCATGAATGGTTCTATAGAGCTAGATATTTTTTCAAGAGTGCCCTGGGGGTCATTGATCTCGCAAGATCCAATAGGGAGTTGTACTACCATTCACCATAAGGTTGTTTCCCAGTCTACATTTGCAAACCACAGGGGGAGCATGTTGTCTTGTCAGTCAAGTTTGAAGTTTACTAGAACTGGATATCATAGATATGTGACTTCTTGAAGATTGGTATAATCCCTCAGGGATTTTTGTGTGCTACAAACCACACATTTAAATAGAAAGAAAAAAAGTATGTCTTAGTAGTATACTTTCTGTACCATAGAAGCTATGATGGAGTTCTCCTTCGTTGTCTTGAGCCCCAAGAGTCATCTTGGGCAATTTTGCAAGCTCACGAGAGTACATGTGATGGCCATTTTAGTGAGATGGCTATCATCAAGCGCATTTTTCATATGGATTTATATTGGCCCACGATGGAGAAGTATTGCAATGTGTATGTCAAGAAATACGTTAAATATCAGTATCATGCTAATATTATGCACTTGCCATCATAGGCCTTATAGCCCATTCAAGCGGCTTGGCCATTTGCTTAGTGGGGTTTGGATCTTATAGTAATATCTCCCCTCCATCATTGGGTTAGCATACTTTTATTATTACAACTACTGAGTATTTTACTAAGTGGGTAGAAGCCATTCCCTTAACAATGACAACTATAATGTGTATTGCTAAGTTTATACTCACTAATATCATAAGTCAATTTGGGATACCATCCAAGATAGTTTTGGATAATTGAACATCATTTAAGAACAAAACTATGAGAGCTTTGACATCTAAGTATAGAATAAAACATAGTTTTATGACTCCATATTATCCGCAGGAAAATAGGTAAGTTGAGGTTTCAAATAAGATAGTGGTTTCCATATTTAAAAATATGATACAAGAACACCACAAATATTGGCACATTCAACTACCCCTTGCATTATGGGCTTACAGGACTAGCATTCGTACACCCACTAGGGCAACTTCATTTTCACTAGTATATGGCACTGAGGCCATTATGCCCCTAGATTTGGAGATTCCAACACTACGCATCACATTGAAAGAGTTCATTTATGATGACACTATGTAGCAAGCTTGCCTAGATCAATTGATGCTACTTGATGAACATCGCGTGAATGCCCTTGAGCATCTTTGCATTTATCAAGAATGCTTAAAATGAGCTTATAATAACAAAGTCCATCTGAGAGACTTTGAGGTTGGTGATCTTGTGCTGAAATAGAACCAATAAAACTTGAATTTACCACCAAAAATGTGAGATAAATTTATGGCTAATTGGTTAGGTCCTTACATGATCTCTGAGAAGATTGGACCTGGGACATACCTCTTGACATTGCTCGAAGGAATTAAAGAGCTTGATCCTCTCAATATCCTTCATCTTAAAGTTTTTTATGCCTATAGCCAATAAAAGGCTCCAAGGGCTACTCAAAACCACTTGGTCAAGCCCAAAAAGCTTTGAGGGTTTCTCAAAACTGCTTGGTCAATCCTAAAAGGCTCCAAAGGTTTCTCAAAACTACTTGGTCAATCCCAAAAGGCTATAAGGGTTTTATCAAAACTACATGGTCAATACTAAAGGCCCCAAAGGCACCTGTAAGACCTTTGGTCATCCCAATAAAAATGCTCTAAAGGAATCTGTAAGCCCTTTGGTCAAACCAAGTGTTAAAAATCCAAAAAAAAATAAAAAGCAATAATGTAGACATGAAAAATTGACCCATTTTTCTTAGTTTTCCTCCTAGAAAAATAAGGTCATATTCATTTGCATTCTTGGAGTTCACCTAAAATATCATTTGCATTCTTGGAGTTCACCTAAAATCATTTGCATTCTTGGAGTTCACCTAAAATCTCATGTAATTACATGTTTTAGGTAATTAGGTGCATTTGTCTATCATTTCCTATTATTGTTATTGTTCAGTAGTGTTTAATAGGTCTAAATCACATTTGCAAAGATAAGTAGAATCACAAATTTTTGTTCTTTACCCTCTATCCATGCATTTGTTGTCTTCTATCAAAATCGTATATTCTCTGTCTATGATCGGAGTACGATATCGCTGATCATAATACGATCTTGCAAGATCGTAATACGATATTGCCCTACACTATACGAAACTAGACTACTTACAAATTTTAGAATCTACATCAGACATCCGGATTCAGGTAAGGTTTGAAATCTCTTCAATAGGCATTGCATTAACTTAAACATTCTATTTTTTGTATTATTTGTCTACATTTGAAGTTAAAATGCATATAGCTTAGTTTAGTTTGCATATTGGCCAAACTTAGGTATGTGTGATTTGATTAAAAAGAACACATCAAAACAAATCCCAAAACCTAGGCATGGAAACAACCATAAATGTTTCCTGGTGAACCCAAAACAATTCATCGAAAAATCACCATTTTAGAAGGTACGATCAAGTACCTCTCTTTTGAGGTGTAGACCATCCATTCTCCCATTCCCCTCTGAGGCACGGATCCATCTGCCTTGAGGAAAGGAGTGCGAGAATTTTTGGGCTACATTCTTTGGTGAACCCGACGTGAAAAACATTAGGCATCTTTCTGATTTATAAAACATAAAAAAGCATAAAAATTACAAAACATAAAAACAAAACAAAAACCAAAAATATCATTAATTTAAATTTGCACATTTTCATTCCATAGATATTAAATTTCAACATAGGAAGAGTTGTAAGCATAGATGTTAAAACAAAATGCCTAGAATTTTGAGAAGTGGTAAGCAATTAGAATCTGATTACATGGAAGAACAAGATCAAGAAAATTATGATGATAGAGTTCAAATAGAAGATGATAGAATTTCAGAACAAGGTGAAGAGAATAATAATGAAGATGAAATAGAAGATCCTGATGAACCTACATTAGATGAAAAAGGAAATGTTAAATTTGAGTCTCTTAGCAAATTTACCCAATTTATAAAAAACCACATAGAAGAGTTTAATCAAGTAGTACAAATTGATAATTTAGGAGAAGGTGATATGGAATCAGCCTTAGCAGCTGCATTTTGGATACATACAAATCCATTATCATACATGAACTCAACAGACCAAGATAATGATCAAGCAGGACCATCTAGTCAAAACATGATACCTTTAAATCAAAATGTTCAAAAACCAATGGCACAATCATCTAAGATGGTTGCTAATAACACCAAAGTAAATCCTAAACAACAAAAACAACCATTCACATCCATGTTCACTCAAGCTCTTAATCAACAAATATCAAATCAACAAAAGGCTAAACAAGTGCAAAATACCAATCCTCAACAGAAAATCCAACAAAACAAGATTTCATATCAACTTCATAATAGTATTCCCACAAACACTTTACACAATAGTATTTCAGTTGGAAATCCTTACACAACAACACCAACTTATTATCAAAGACACAATAATATGGTGCAACAAAACCAATTTGGTGGACAACAACAGGGACTTGAAGCCATGGTTAAACAGTTAGCTTCTTGTCTAGACCAGATGGATCCCTACCATCCCTCATATAGTTATCGAGAGATGTGTAGTCAACCTTTGGATCCTATTGTGGTAGCTCAACCTTACCCTAAGCATTTCCCTATGCCTGTCCTCCCGATATATAAAGGAACCGAAGATCCTATTGAGCATCTTCGCATGTTTAGGACAACATGTCATGATGTTTCTCATGATGATTTGTTGTTGCTAAAGATGTTCCCTAAAAGTCTTGGAGGCATGGCTCTAGAGTGGTATTATCAGTTACCCACTAATTCTTTAAGGAATTTTGAGGAGATAGCGAAAATGTTTGTCCATCAATTTAGTGCCTACATAGAGAGGCATGTGACTATTAAGGATTTATACAACTTGAAACAAGGAAAAGATGAAAGTTTTGCTGAATTCTTGGCTAAGTGGAGACAACTTTTGGGAAAATTACACTTTGCATTACCTCATCGTGAAATGTTGGACATATTCATAGGTAATTTGCAAGAACAACTATCTTATGAACTTTCTACTACTACAGTAACATCCTTTGATCAAGCCATTGATTTAGCAAGGAGGGTAGAAGATGCCCTTATTAGAAGAGGTCAATTTAAGAAGAAGGATGAAGACAAAACTTCTAAGAATCAATATAAGAATAAACAAGTAGTGGGTGATGGAGTTACTGATAGTAGAAACAACTCAAATGTTAATCTTGCTGAAGTTGTGAAGAAGTTTGTATTAAAGGTTCCTGATAAACCACCAAGAGAATTTACAAGATTAAATCAGCCTTTAACTATGATTTTACCTCAACTATTGGAACAAGGCTTGATACGGTTGCCTGAAATAAGACAACCTGATACAACTATAGCTGGATTTAGGGTTGATTTACATTGTAACTTCCATAGAGTTGATGGTCATTCAACAAACTCATGTAAAATATTGAAACACATGATACAAGATTTAATTGATAATGGAAAAATGGAAGTAGAGAATTTCCCTCCAAGAAATGCTCAAAATAATACACAAAAACCTCAAAATCAAAATGCAAATCAAAATTTGGATATTTTTCAACACCCTTTACCAAAGCATGGTAAAGAAGTTGTAAATCAAGTGGAACATCATAATGTTCCTCATCCAACTCGATATGTGGGAACTATTAGCAGCTTTCTACCTCATCAAGATTTGCAAAAACCATGTGTAACTACTGAATCTCAAGTTACTATTAGACCTCTAAGAAGTTGTCAAATTACATATTTAGAAAGTGATGAAGAAAGTGAAACAGAGAGTGAGGTTGACATTACCTCAAATAATTCAAATAGTTTTGAAGATGAATCAGATCCAATTACTCCCATCACAGATTTAATGGTGCCTGAAGAACCATTCCCTAGAAGAGTGACTACTCGACCATCATCTCAACAAGTGCTTTCAAATGAACAAGTAGTAAATGCTAGGCCACATTTTAGTTATTTGCATAATAATAATATTGTGGGTACTATTGGAACCATCACTAAACAACAAACTCAAAATCAAAATTCTCAAATTCAAACTCAAATAATGAATAAAAAATCACCACCATATTCTTCTCTACAAAATATTTATTCACCTCAACCTCTTCATAATAGTGGTATTATTCCCACTCCACATTCATTTAAAGCTATTCAATCCCCATGTAATTCTTCTTTATCATCATTGCAATCACAACTATTCCAACCTTCTTCTTTCAACACAACACATTCATCTCAACAAGGAAATATTTCTTCTTCCAATCCTACCATGCAATCACATCATACTTCACAATCTGCTCATCATCATTCTATTCACAATCAAGAAGAAAGAGATAATGAACCAATTATTGATAAAATCCTAAGAGAACTAATCAAGCATCAACAATAGGAAACCAATCAAATATTACATCCTAATGTGTCCCATCACAATGATATCACTAATAATGTAACAAAAACTACAAGTGAGCAACCTCAAGTTCAATCAACTCAATTTGATAAACAAGAAATAAATTCTTCATCCAACCAACCTTCAAGACCTCTCTTAGTTTTGAAGAATAATCCAAAAGAGGATACAAGCATAGAAAACCCATATTTAGTGTTGAAGTCTCAACCTAAAGTCTCCCTCAATATTCAACAACAATGGGACAATCATCCAACTAAGATATCTCTTTTTAAACTTTTGCAAACCTCTCCTATTCATAGGGAATTTGTATTCTCTATTATCTCTTTCTTTATCATCATTACATCAAATTCTTTACTCTCTTCCTCTTTATCATCATTAACACCTTTTGTTCGTCACCTTTTATTCTTCATTCTCTCTTTCATTATCATTATCACATCAAGTTCTCTATTCTTTTCCTCTTTCATCATCTTTTATCCATCACCTTTCTTCATCTACATCTACTCATCATCCTTCATCACAACAATCTCAACTATCAACAAATCAACTTCAATCACCTACACCACAACCAAATTATTCTTCAAAACCTCCTTTGATTTTGAAGCCACCTTAGACATGCTATAATCAAAATCACCTTGTATAGTGTATATAGATCACCAATTCCATCATTAAAACATCAAAAACAACCAAAAAAATAAAAAAAAATAAAATAAAAAATATCAAAATTTCTAAAAATATTTCAAAATTATTGCACTTTTATTTGTTGTTATCTTTCAAAAATTTTAAGTTATATTTTACTTTATTTTAGATAAATTCAAAAGTTATCTTGAACCATGCACTAAATTTCACATATTTAATAATTTTGATTTTGTTATTTTGATTATAAATCTCTCTTGTACCAAAGAGCACTATTACTTCATTAAATAATTTTGAGTTTTGGGAATGATCTTGCTACTTCTTGAACCAAGAACACACTTTTACATCTTAAAATGATTTGTTGCAAATTCGAAAAGTGATACTACATAGTAAGTCTTAATACCTTAAGTGAAAAGTTTCCCTTGCTATCCTATCATGTGCATGGTCTAGAATACTGAGAAATTGGCAAAAGGACAAGCTCCTCCCTACCCGAATAAAATCCCTTGCTCTACGTCTAATCTGAGCAAGTATCCCAAAAGAAAGAAAGAAAAAAGAAAGAAAAGAAAGAGAAAATCAAGAAAAATGTTCCATTACAAAGCAATAAAATCCCCTTGTTCAAAAATGGACAAGAAATCCCTATTCCAAAAAATGTGAAGAAAAGAAGGGGGTATTGAACTTGAATCCCTGGAATTTCTTAGTTATTCGAAAACCATGAGGTAAGCCCCATAACAGGTGATTTGTGCCCAACTTGCTTGACATTGGGTAATTCCTTTCACATGGCGATATGTCTGTCACATTAGCGACCTTCTTTTGTATAGACCAATGTCCGCTTATGGATTAGCTAGCTTTTGGTAATTTGATTTACATAGTAGTTCAGTACCAATGCATGCACAAAATCATGGTTAATGAACATTTCACTTGCACACACATTGGTTCATTCAAGTTTGCTTGTATCAATACCTTACTCAAAATCGGTAAATTAACTTCACAAAGCACACACATTTGATCCTTGAGAGATTTTCTATCATTATGACAATCAAAATAGATAATGAACTCACACATCACACATTGGTTCTAGATAAATTTGAATTTGTTTTTGAAATAAGTTAAAATATTTCTTTGGAATTTTGTTAGATAATTAATTTCAATCCTTTGCATTAGTTCCTACAAATTATTTTATCATCATAGCACAATAATTTATCTCAAATAATATTGCAAAATCAAACATAATCATCATGCATTTCATTTTGATTTTCACGATGATGGTATAGTTCCTAAGTAACTATTTCTCTTCAAATTTCACACTTAGGAATTTTATGCCTAGCGCAAGTCATCTTTCTAATTTTTCATGCCCAAAATTAGTCCATATATTTTCATAAAAATTACATAATATTTTTGGAACATGTGACACAATGATTTATCTTACATTACTTTGCATTTTAAAAAGAACAAATAATTTCATATCATCATGCATTTCATTTTGATTTTCATGATGATGGTATAATTCCTAAGTAATTATTTCATATAATTTCACACTTAGGAATTCTATGCTTAGCGCAAATCATCTTTCAAAATTTTCATGCTTAAATTCATACATTTTCACAACATCTATCAAACATCTTGTCCCAAAACAACATCAAACATTTCTTTCTCATCATAAAGCCTTAAGATTATTCTTAAGCACACAATATTTTGGTATTAGCAATACAAAACTTCCTCATAACAGGATCCGCTTCATGACCTAGCGAGCATCGATCTCCACCAATGGTCATATAACAACACAACATCCTTCGAGGTTCATTGCTAATCCCTCAAATCTATCATCACACAAAAACATCTTTCTCAAAACACACTTTACAAAATCATTTTTCTTTTATGTTAAGCATGATCAAAATGTTCAAAAATCAAAGCATGACTACAAGAAATTATGTAACACAACCATCATAAGAAAATGTAATAAATCATCCAATAAATCATACAAAGTCACATAAAACAAAGAAGATCAATATATATATATAAATTTTGAGTTTTCCACCAAACATAGAATTTGGTGTAAAAACTCGAGGGGGCATCCTAGTCAAGTAAATTAGTAATTATTTTTCTAAAACATCAATTTCACATGAACTATTCATTCTAAACCATCTACTCCATTTTTTCCCATGTCAAATCATAATCATTTCTACTCAAGTGTCTACACTTTTCTTTGACGCATTTATTGTTCATAAATACGCCAAAGAGGGGGCAAAATGTAGACATGAAAAATTGACCCATTTTCCTTAGTTTTCCTCCTAGAAAACTAAGGTCATATTCAAGAGAAATTTTACCCTATCAAATCATCTCAATTCTTCTCAAATTTTATACCATTGGATAGGGCTCAAAAAGAGCTTTCCAACGGTATATTATATGTCCAATTTTGACACCGTTTGACCCCTCAAACTGCCAAAAAACTAAGTACATGTCCTGACTAGATCGTACTACGATCAAAAAAATTGTAATACGATTTTGGCATACGATATCTACAATCGACATACGATATTGCCGATCGTAATACGATCTTGTTCACAAATAAAAAATTCAAAAATAAAAGTTGTTCAAACGGATTTTTGCCTTCGGCTGTGTAACTGCGCAGGATTTGCGAGATCGGATCCATTTAGTTTCATCCAACTTGGAAGAAGTTGCAACAATTCAACCTCCTCCCTATTCTGGATACTCTCCCCTACCTATTTAACTAGACCCTTCCCTTCACAATTCTCATGACTCTCTGCATTTAGGAAAATCTAGTTTAATTTTGCATACTATCGCTTTTTATTTCACTATTTGCTTGCAGGATCGAAAGGATTTTGGCACAGATCGAAGGATACGATATTGTGATCGTAGTACAAACTTGCGAGTTCAGGATACGATCTCACCTAGAACTCTATGATATCACCTGCAATTTGCTTGGGGGTAACTCTGAGTTCTGGTTTGCATATACTAACCTTCCTTTGTTGATTTACATTTCATTTAGCATTTTTATCATAGGACATATTAGATTAAAATCATTTGCATTCTTGGAGTTCACCTAAAATCTCATGTAATTGCATGTTTTAGGTAATTAGATGCATTTTTCTATCAATTCCTATTATTTTTATTGTTCAGTAGTATTTAATAGGTCTAAATCATATTTGCAAAAATAAGTAGAATCACAATTTTTTATTCTTTACCCTCTATCCATGCATTTATTATCTTCTATCAAAATCGTATATTCTTTGTCTGTGATCGGAGTATGATCTTGCTGATCATAATACGATCTTGCGAAATCATAATATGATATTGCCCTGCACTATACGAAACTGGATTGCTTACAAATTTCAGAACCTACATCAGACATTCGGATACAGGTAAGGTTTAAAATCTCTTCATAGGCATTGCATTAATTTAAACATTCTATTTTATGTATTCTTTGTCTACATTTGAAGTTAAAATGCATATAGCTTAGTTTAGTTTGCATATTGGCCAAACTTAGGTACGTGTGATTTGATTAAAAAGAACCCATCAAAACAAATCCCAAAACCTAGGAATCGAAAAACAACCATAAATGTTTCCTGGTGAACCCAAAACCCATTCGTCGAAAAATCACCATATATAGAAGGTATGATTAAGTACCTCTCTTTCGAGGTGTAGACCATCCATTCTCCCATTCCCCTCTAAGGCACGGATCCATCTACCTTGAGGAAAGGAGTGCGAGAATTTTTGGGCTACAAATAAAATTCAATTTTTTTGAAAAAATATCAAAAATAAAAAACATATGCATTTCATTTGCATCATTCATTTCATTATCCACATGCATTTCATATCTTCATTGTATTAGGTATATTCATTCGCTGGACTTGCATTGAAATAAATTGTGTTTTTAATATTACAAACAACACCACGTTTGTGTTTCAATCATGCATCTATGCACTATCTTTTTCATCCATTTATCACCCTTTTGAGTAATTGTATTTTTCAACACAACCCCAATTGTTGCTATGAAGAATATACTAGGGTTTTCCAGTCATTCAACCATACCTAGATGTCTTCTCAAGAGTTTATAGAAAGCTTACTTTGCTTTTGCGGATGAGGTCTAGTTAGTATAGCCTTTAACATATCAGAATTCTATCACTAATCAACAAATTAAACAATCCTAATAAGGACTAGGGGAATATGGAAGCCATGAAGAAGGACCAAGTATCCTGAGGTGAAAAGAGTTATTCTTGCTTATCCCCTTATACGGACGGTTTGGGAAATGTTGGCAATTGTAAAAAGGATAGGTTATTCCCTACCCAGAATCCCTTGCTTATGTTAAAATGAACAATATCCTAGAGTGGTATCCCATATCAATCCTCTATATTGATACCCTAGATCAATATCATAGATCGACTTCCCATATTGATATCCCATATTGATATCATAGATCGATATCCTAGAAATAATTCCCCCAAAGCAAAATCCCCAAAGGAAGTTTCTAAAGCAAATTATCAAATGTAAATTCTAGAAAGTCAAGTCAAATGAAGACAAAATTGTACAAAGAAAATCAAATCAATACCAAATCCCTTGCTTAAAAAGAAAAAAAGAGTACAAAATAAACAGTGATTTTGATCACTATAGTACAAAAATAAATAGTGATTTTGATCACTCTACATGAGCAAGTATCCCAAAAATTAAAGAAAAAAAGGGAGCGAACCTGAATCCCTAGAATTTTTTACACTACTGTACCTTACGCACGATGATATGTTTGATATACTTGCATTTTTCTTGTGTGCAGACCAATTTTTGAATGTGGAAGAGCTAGATTTAGGTGTCTTGTATTTCCTAGTGGTCTAGTCCAGCTAAAATCTAAACCTAGGATTGGATAAACATGTACGGACCCCCAATATTAGCAATGGGCTAAAAGAATCCCGCCTGACATCGGGGTATGCTTATGCCTTATCTTAATATACTCATGTGCACACACAGGGATAATGAACAGTTAGGGTCTATCCTAGCGAAATCCTTATATTTCAAAATCCTAGTATGGTTAGTATACAACTTTTGATAAGTCAACTAGGGTGTTTGAGTCTCATGGAAAACCTCAAAAAATCCCAAATAGCAACAACTAATTTTCAATGCAATCATCAAAGTATCATTTTCTTTTATGAGAGTTTGTTTATTAGAAGTATTTGTAATACATGTTAAATACTGGATTGATGTCAGAAATGATATTTAAATGACCACTGACTATGTTATCCATATTATTTTAATTTACAAAAGCTCATGAATAGAAAAATATATATAATTGCATCTCACATATGGGTGTATTATTTTTTACAAAAATATAAAGCAACTACAATCCATGATTGTTATACACTTTGTGGTGTCATCCATTAGATTTATTAAAACTTATATTGCATACATTATGTTTTAAGTGATTAAAGCATACATGTTCATTTCACAAACACATTATCAAAGAAACAAAGAAATATATGCAGTACATACATGGAATAAATTATGTCATAGCAGTATAAATTAAATGCATAAAAGTAAAGCAAAGTATACATGCATGTAACATACAAATATGGCATTCATATATATTCATCATAAGTAATACATCTTCATACATAACTCATAGCATCTAATAATCTATCACATATCTAGCTAGTGCATGTCATCCATACATAACATCATATAGCATTAAATAAACATAATATATAAGCATTGAATCCATGTGCATCTCATTAAATATGAACAATAAAAGACATAAAATGTACACATGTAATGAAATAAACCGTCAGATCATATATATATATATATATATATATATATATATATATATATATATATATATATATATATATATATATATATATATGTACCAAAAATAATAATAATGTGTAGTACATTGGCATGGTCAAAAATACCCGTAGGCTACATATGTGTAGGTCCTTGACCTTACACTCAAAAATGGTACAATATATCACATATATTTGTACTAGATAGGGCCTATACCCCTATTCTGTGAGGCACCACCATCACCTCCACCATTCCTTTCAGCCATTTGTGAGCTGGCACCATGAGTCCTCTCAGATCCGTGAGTCCTATCAAACCTGTGACTCCTATCAGACCTGTGCATCCTATGGCTAGAGCTAGATAATGACTACCCTATCTCTCTAGTCCTGGTCTGGCTTTAGTGAGACCCTATAGTTGTAGTCCTATCTGGCACTTGCTCGCCTAGCTTCCTTATGATGCCCTCCAGTTGGATATTACAAGCTACAGCTATTGTGTGTCGATCATTATCCTCATCCATGAGGGTATGCAGCCTCATAATCTCTACCATAGGATCAAAGCCTGATGGAACTATAGTGTATGGTACCACAGGAGGTCTCATGATAGCCTGTGAGGATGAGGAATCTCCCCTCGTTGTCCTGAGCAAGTACCTATTAGTAGTCACTACACCCAGCTATGCTTGTGCTAGATCCCGCTCACCAGTAAGTTGTCTGATCTATGTGTCTACTATGGTGACCTATACCTGAAGAAATGCTCTCTCCTCCTCATATCCATACCACTATCCCTAACCATGAGCTAGTTTCACCTCTAGAGTGGCAATAGTAGTATCCCTATGTAGGAGCTGGGTGCGCAGTCTCCCACCTAACTCTGTAGGTCAACGATCTATGCTTGTAGCTACCCAACCTCACTATCAAGAGGTACCTCACCCTCCTTAAGAGTCTCCTCCTTTACCTCTACATGTGGGCCCTCCTCTGCTATGGCCCTTGTGCCCCATGCACCCTCTATCTTCTTATGGGTCCTATGCCCATGAGGATCTACCTCTGCACCCTTTGCTACAAATCCCTCAGCTGACCGGCCTAGAGGACCCTCTCCATGCCACTATAATTCTACCCACCAACCATCGTAGTTAGGAGTAGTGACTACATTCGCCAGGCTTGACTCCTAGAAGTCATCGTCAACATCCTCTAGTGGGGCAAGGATAGGTCCCTCTCTAGTACTAGGCATTTGTAGATGGTCAGCATATTTGGGATATCTTGTCTAATCCTAAACTACCTAAGGATATGAGAGAAGTAATGATACTCATGCCAATCAGCCTTACGGCTAATGATCCATCTGTCTTTATGTACCTAGTTCAGGTATTTTTTTGTCTCTGTCCAGGTTGGGTAGTCCATGTAGGGTCGTCACTATATCTGTGTATAGTGAAGCTATGTGAAGTGACCAATATAGTGATCTAGGTATCCTACATGAGACATACTCCTTAAGCCCTCCTGCTCCCAGGGCTAGTAGGCAGCATAGCACTATCAATCATCAGTAATGGCAATGATTGCTAGGGGTAAATCAACTAGGTGCTCTATCAAATTATACTACCAGCTCTAAATATATAGAAGTAAGTTGTAGCTGATGACCACTCTGCTACAATGTGTGATCTGGTATAGATTGAGGTAGAGCTATGCTAAGAGAGAACTCCCCCATGATAGGATAAGAGGTCACTCGATCGAGCTAACAATCACATCTTTGGTCTAAGCCAAGAGGTTCCAAGGGAACATCACACCTAAAGAGTTTAGAAGGACGATTTGGATGATGATATGCATCCACTGTGAAAATAATCTGGCCTAGTACCACTCATGAATGTGGATGCCTCCATGATCAATGTGGCCCTATGCCTCCATGCTTCATCTCTCAAAGATAGCATCAAATACGGCCTTCCTCATCGTGGTAGGAGAGGAGGTGATGGGCTCGCCATCAATGGATAGGCAGAAGATGTGATACACATCCTCTAGAGTGATAGCAATTTCACCCGTAGGTAGGTGAAATGTATTTAGTCCATGCATCCCAGTGATGGGCCAATGCAGTGAGGTACACATGATCCACTATAATAGTGGGGAGGTCTAATATGAAGTTGAATTCCATAATAGTGAACCAACCCTGCTCCGTGGTAGTTAGAGTGCAGTGTAGGTTACAAAGGAGATCAGTCTCCCTCACTTTGTTCTTTAGGGACTGAATAAAAGCAATCAAGTAAAAATGAAAAAATAATTAAAAATAGCTAAAAATGACAAACAAATAAAAAACAAATCCTAAAAACATAAAAAATGCATAAATATAATCAAAAATTAAATAAAATCAACAAATTACTTCACAACTACAATAAATGGCATTAAATGCCCAGAAAAATTCAAAAGAATTAAAAATTTGGAAAAAAAACTCTAAAAAATGCACACCACGGGTTTGAATCGCGGTCGGTGCAATGGTCAAAATTTTATCATTGGTATTTGAATCTCATCACAGTTGATAGTCACGACCCCCAATATGCCAATTGGAGACCACGACTGCCACCCGCGATCAGGGAGTGAGACCCTTTTAGGGCGCATCCTTCCTAGAAAATCCCCTAAAAATAAAACCCTCCCCCTAATCTAACCTAAGCTAAACCTAACTACAGTGAGGTTTGTTATCGACAGTTTAATGAAGTTCATTTACCCATTATTTAATGTGGTTAATTTTAATCTAGTAAGTACAAGTGTGGTCTCAGTTTATGTGTTACCTTAGCGGCCTTGGCTCTCCCGCTAGTCAAAGATTCTGATTGGTCAACCATCGGTGACGAATATAGGTCAGTAAGTATGGTTTCAGCAGCATTCCCAGTCAAATTTTACTGTTTACCTCTTAGAGATCTCAAGTTTTACTTTCAATGTCAGGTAAATAATAAAAAAAATTCAAAAAAGCAAACCTTTTATATTTTTTAAATTTGGGTCAACCTGCGACTGACAACCGTGGTCCTCGAATTAGGGTTTTGTGATCGCGGTTCCTAGTTGCGATCAACAAAATTACCCATAGCTGAGAGCTGTGGTCAGAAAACTGCATAAAATATTCCTAATTCCCACTAAGGAGAGTTGTTAAAAGGTAAATCAAACATAACAACTAAACCAAACAATTCAAAAAATACAAATTAACACTGAAAAATCAAATAAATCAAAAGCCAAATATGCCTCATATTCAGTTATTTACCCTATACATTTGGTGATTGCAGTGACTGGTGCTCCATGCAATCCAACAAGATGAGTAAATTACCATAAGGACATTTAAAACCCTAAGAATGCCTACACAGCCAGACAGCTCTAGGGAAACGAAGTAGTCATCGCAATTCTACTATGATATTTTTATCATATCATCGACAATATGATTCAACACATGCCTAACTAGAATTGCTTTCATTTTGATTCCCTAAGAAGGCCTTCACGGCTGGACCGCTCCATGGGATAGAAATGGGCAATTATCATCATTATTAAACCTTCTTTTCATTTCATAACCTAAGTTCCCATACCCTTACATCACAAAACAAACCATTAATCCATTTCATTTCATAACATAAGGTCCCATACCCTTAAATTACAAAATAACCATCATTCCACTTTGTTTCATAGCATAAGGTCCCATACCCTTAAATTACAAAACCATCATTCCATTTTTATTTCATAACATAATATCCCATACCCTTAAATTAAAAAATAACCATCATTCCATTTTTATTTCATAACATAAGGTCCCATACCCTTAAATTACAAAATAACCATCATTCCATTTTATTTCATAACATAAGGTCCCATACCCTTAAATTACAAAATAACCATCATTCCATTTTATTTCATAACATAAGGTCCCATACCCTTAAATTAAAAAATAACCATCATTCCATTTTATTTCATAACCTAAGGTCCCATACCCTTAAATTACAAAATAACCATTCTTCCATTTTATTTCATAACCTAAGGTCCCATACCCTCTTCCATTTTATTTCATAACATATGGTCCCATACCCTTAAATTACAAAATAACCATTCTTCCATTTTATTTCATAACCTAAGATCCCATACCCTTAAATTACAAAATAACCATTCTTCCATTTTATTTCATTACATAAGGTCCCATACCCTTAAATTACAAAATAACCATTTTTCCATTTTATTTCATAACATAAGTCCCATACCCTTAAATTACAAAATAACCATTATTTCATTTTATTTCATAACATAAGGTCCCATACCTTTAAATTAAAAAATAATCATTATTCAATACTTCATTATTCTAAAATATATTACTTTAAATAATGAGCAACACCTAAAGCTTCTATTCTTCATTATTCTAAAATCTATCATTTTAAATAAGGAGCAACACTTAAACCTTCTACACTTTATTATTCTAAATTCAATCATTTTAAATAATGGTCCACCACTTTCTCCAACATGGTATTTCTTTCAGAGAAATGGTCCCATTGGACCTTACACTACTCAAGGGTTCGATTCCTCATAGCCTTAGAGAAAAACTCAAGGATCCTTACTAGCATTACTTCGATTGCTTTCAGATTTTCCATCTACAAGTTAGAGACATCCCACACATGTTCAGGGTCAGCAATATATTTTCTAAGCAAAGTTATGTGGAAAGTGTCATGGATTTTTGATAAATTAGGAGGTAAGGCGAGTCGGTATGCCACCGGGCTAATATTTTCAATGGTATCAAAGGGTCTTACAAATCGTGGATCTAGTTTTTGTGGACTTGATCACACTTTTCATTGGTTTGACCCTTAGGAACACTTTTTCTCCCACCGAGTATTCTTTGGGAGTTCTTTTTAAATCGACATAGCTCTTCTACCTATCAGCAACCTCCTTGAGCCTTTTCCTGATTACCTTGATTTGCTCTTCCATTTCCTTGACCATTTTTGGCCCAATTACCACTCTATCCTCTGGGTTGTCCCATGATAGTGGTGTTCTACACCTTCATCCATACAATGCATCAAAAGGTGCCATCCCTAGAGAGGAATGATATCCATTATTGTAGGCAAATTCCACCAACAATAGATAGTATTCCCACCGAGACTTATGGTCCATGCAATACATGTGGAGCATATCTTCTAGAACTTGGTTTACCCGCTCCATCTGACCATTTGTTTTAGGGTGGTATGTTGAAATCATGTGCAACTTTATGCCTATTTCCTGATGTAGGGCTCTCCAAAATTTTGAAGTAAACTTGGAATCCCTATCTGATATAATTACCTCTAGGAACCCATGCAATTAGAACACTTCCCTAAAAAACCTATTAGCCACCACTTGAGCATCATCCTTGGTGCTTCTAGGTATGAAGTGTGCGACCTTGGTCAATTTTTCAACTACAACAAAGATTGCATCATGTTGGTACCTAGTCTTAGGCAAGCCTACAATAAAATCCATCGATATGACCTACCATTTTTGAGTGGGTATATTATGGGGGTACAAATATCCTACGGGATGCTTGCATTCTACCTTGACATTTTGGCACTCAAGGCATCGGGCCACAAAATCTGTAATATCCCTCTTCATCCCTACCCAAAAAAGGTCCTTTTTAGATTTTCTCTCATTTTTTCCCCTTCGAGGTGAGCCATATAAGGAGATCTATGGGCTTCTTGCATCAATATATTCCTTAAATCCCTTAATTTTGGTATGATGATCCTTCCTTTGTAACATACGAGGTCATCTATTACCCCAAATTCCTTATTGCTCTTTGGGTCCTCTCTTAACTTGGCTCAAATTTCCTAATAATATTCATCCTGATATTGCTCCTATCTCACTTGGTCCATGAGCTTTATGTGGCTCCTGGTTATGGTTGCTATGTGTCTCCTTCTACTCAAGGCATCCACAACCTTATTTTATTTTCCTTTAATGTACTCAATTTCAAAATTGTACTCAACGAGGAACTCGACCCACCTTCTCTGCCTTGCATTGAGTATTGGTTGAGTAAATATGTACTTTAGACTCTGATGGTCTGATTTTAACTCGAAGGGTCTTCCTACTAGATAATGGTGCTAGACCTTCAAAGCATGAACTACAATGGCTAACTCTAAATCATGAGTAGCATAGTTAACCTCATGCTTTTTAAGCTTCCTTGAAGTATAAGCCACTACTGACTCTCCTTGCATGAGCACTCCCCCTAGCCCTTCCAATGATGCATTAGTGCATACTGTAAAGTCTCCTTGAGGGTCTAGAATTTTTAGTATTGGTGCAGTAGTAAGTTTTTTCTTCAACATGGTGAAAGCGGCCTCACACTTCTCCATCCATTTGAATTCCTTCCCCTTATTCTGGAGATTAGTTATCATCGAGGTAATTTTTGAGAAATCCTTTATGTGATGTCGGTAATAGCTCGTTAGCCCCATGAAGCTTCTTACTTTAGTAACATTTGTAGGGGGTGGCCAATTTATCATGGCCTCTATTTTCTCTGGATCCACCATGATCCCCTCAGCCAATATGATATGCCCCAAATAGTGCACCTCCAAAACATAGAAATCGCTCTTGGCTAGATTCCCGTAGAGTTGATTTTTCCTTAGCAATTCCAACATGATCTTGAGATGTTTATCATGCTCTTCCTTGTTCCATGAGTATATTAGGATGTCATCAAGAAATACAAGGACAAACTAGTCTAGATACCTTCTGAACACACTATTCATTAAATTCATGAAGGCAATAAGAGCATTCGTCAGCCTAAAAGGTAGGATGGTGAACTCGTAATACCCATACCTTGTCTTAAATATTGTTTTGTGAGTGTCTTCCTCCTGAATCCTCATCTGGTGATACCCTGACCTTAGTTCTATCTTGGTAAATACCATGGCATCTCTTAGATGGTTGAATAAATCCTTGATCCTGGGTAGGGGGTACCTATTCTTGATTGTAGCTTTATTCAGCATCCTATAGTCAATACACAATCTTAGAGATCCATCCTTCTTTTTCACAAATAAAATGGGTGCACCCCATGGTGACACACTTGGTTTTATCAACCCCTTTTCCAATAACCCTTGTAGTTGTACCTTTAACTCATGCATCTCAATAGGTGACATCCTATACGGATATCGGTGGATGGGTTTCGCTCCTGGTATAAGATCGATAGTGAAATAAAATTCTCGCATAGGAGGGAGCCTTGGTAGATCCTTTGGAAATACATCCTAAAATTCTTGTAGAATTGGGTGTGCCTCAATCACCTCTTCCTTCCGATATCTTTCAACTTCGTTCATATTTACAACATAAACAATCCCTCCTTTCTTGAGGGCTTTCTTCAACTGCATAGCTGACAACATCTGGGGTTTGAATGTCCCCTACTTGCTATAAATTCATAGCCTCTCTTTATTTCCCTTAGAATATTCAATCCATCTATCTCAGAAATTGATTACAACTTGATGGGCCTATAGCCAATCCATTCCTAGGACCACATCAAAGGCATGAAGTGGGGTCACGTATAAGCAACCTTCCATGGTTCCATTATCTAAAGTAATTTCCATCATTGGGAAACATTGGTTTACGGAGTAGGTCTATCCAGATCCATACTCAACCTTCCATCCATGAGCCAAATACCCTAGCCTTTCTAGCATATCTTTGGCTAATTTACAAGAAATGAAACTATCAGTGGCTCCACTATCTATTAATATATCTACTTGCTTATCAAAAATCTTACCTTTGATGATTAACGAGGTGGCTTGCCCCTCAAGTTTCTGATTCCTAGTTGCAGCATAGATCTTATGCATTGGTTCCTTCCCTTTGTTGTTGGGTGTGCTTGTCCCTAGTCGATACGAACATTGATTAGCATAGTGTGCCCATTTACAATGGTAACATCCATCCTTGGGTCCTTGTCTCTTTTTTATTTTTTGCTCCTCATCCTTAATCATCGGTACTAGAGCTGATGGCTTATGCGGGGGAGGTTTAGCATTATTGGGTTTGTTGCCTTTCTTAAATAAGTTCTTGAATTTATTTTGGCTTCCATTGAATTTATTCTATGGATTCTAGGGGTTCTTAGCCTTTCGTTCTTGCTCTGCCTCCCATTTTACAACCCCATTGCTATTCCTCTTCTTAAGTTCCTGATGTTCCTACTCGGTCAGGTTTTCATACTTATAGCGGAAATGTGATTATGCTTTCTTTGCCAAATCATAAGCCTTTTGCAATGACTTAGGTTCCTGCATCTCCATGTCATGCTTTATCCTAGATTGCAATCCATGAGTAAACTTATGAATCTGCATCTTCTCATTATAGGTAGGTACATACTTCAATAACTTTACCAGCTTCCTGTAGTATACCTCCACTAAGTTAGTCCCTTGCCTTAAGCTGGCAAACTCCTCAAACTTTAAAGCATAGAAGTGCTCTATGAGGAATATCTTCTTGAATATGACTATGAATTCCTTCCATGGAATATCTATTGGCTCAATCTTGGTTTCCTCATAGTAAGTCTCCCACCAATCCAGGGTAGCTCCTTCAAGGTAAATAGTAGCCCAAACCATTCGAGTACCCAAAGAATACCCCTTTACTATGAAGAAGACTTCCAGCTCTCTTAACCAAGCTTCAACTGTGTCTCCCTCCCCTTCTCCATAAAACTTGGAGATATAGACATTCTTTAGGTCTCTTACCATCTCTTTCTCTAAGAGGGTTCTTGCTTGCTTATGTTCTACTGTCAGACCCTCAACTTGGTTGACTTCCGAATCTCTAGCCTGCAAATTTTGATTTGCCATAGTTTCCAGTACTTATCTTAACTGATATTGTAACTCGACAACTGTAGTAGTAAGTTCCTCTATTCCTACATTTGGAAACTCTAGATCCTCATTCTGGATCTCTTCTTTGACATTACTTTGTTGAGTTTGTCTAGGTGGAGGCCTTTCCGTCCTGGCCTTGGGTGGCATCTTGATCTGGTTTCCACCAAAAAAAGAGTTAGGTTACAATTTTCTCTTAACTGAATTACTAACTTGACCACAATACAGAGTCCTTATTTCACTATTCATTAGATATCTAACTAGGATGGGGTTCCAAGGTTAGGATATATTATTAATACCAAAGCCCATACTAAGGTATCATAATATTCATCCTTTTTTGGAATCAACTCCTTTAGATCCTAAGTAAGCAGAGACTCTAGGTTACTCCAACTTTTAGCTTATTCCTAAGCAAGCCTCTATTGGAGATCCTCGAATCTCTTCTACAACACATAATAAGCTCTATACCCTCGAACCTAGAGCTCTGATACCAAATGTAACACCCCAAAATAATGAAACAAGAAAACACACAAATAAAAATAAAAGTTTACATATATATATATTTTGACTAAGGAGAAGGATTCATAAATCCTCAACCAACCTTAGACCAACTTAATGTTTGACATCCCCTAAGTTTCTCAAGAACTATACCACACAATATTCCCTTCATGCAAGTCCCATCTATGTAAGCCTATCTTATGTTATGCACATAAGTCCATCCCTCTCATCAGTCTTGATGAGCTAGACTTACCACCTCCAATCGTTAGAAGGTGTACATGCATCTCCATATCCACACAAGCCATTATGTGTGGGCATGCTACGTGTAGTGCGAGCTAAGCTATCAATCTTGTCCATTGACAAGCTATCTTAACTCTGGTACAATATTCCAAACCTAGTTACCAATCTCCCTAAGGGGGTCTCAAGCCCTTAGGTAACCTCTAAGTTCACCTAGAACTTACTAATGTTTCTTTCTTTTTAACATCACAAGAGCATAAAAATCTAGATACTAAATCTAACAAAAATGAACTATCAACAAGCAAGAATAATCAAGTGCACAGAAACAATCACCAATTAAACATACATTAAAAGAATTAAATGCAAGAAACTAAATAAAGAGATACTAAATATAGTAGTTGCAATGTTCATTTAGATACATAAGTAAGTATGGTACACCCCATACTTTCCACAATACTTTACATCCATTTTATTGGGGAAATCTCCCCACAATCTAGTCTATTGCATAAATAACAAGATGTAAGGTAGAGAGCAAACTTGTGAATTGGTCCATCTCATGACTTTGGCCTTCCCACTCTTCCATCGATCAAGTGAGGATAGTAGGGGATCAGGACACTCATGGATCCGGATAGACATGCTTCTAAATGCACTTACTTATTTCATTGCCAAATTGCAACTATACAAATAACCCAAGCAATTCAACTTACTAATGCATAGTACTTATCATAGAAACTACCCTTTCCATTTTCCCTCTCATCCAACTTGAGAGAATCAATCAACCATGCATTAGCTCATGTGCTCTATTTGCAATAAATGAACTACCCTTCTCAACAATTAAAGTCCCATACCCTTAATTGCTAAGTAAATTGGGTTCACACATTCCGTCACTTAAAGCAACTACTATAATTCCCAATAAACCTTTTTCTTCATTTCATAACCTAAGGTCCCATACCCTTAAATCACAAAATAAACCATTATTCCATTTTATTTCATAACATAAGGTCCCATACCCTTAAATTAAAAAATAACTATCATTCCATTTTATTTCATAACATAAGGTCCCATACCCTTAAATTACAAAATAACCATCATTCCATTTTATTTCATAACATAAGGTCCCATACCCTTAAATTACAAAATAACCATCATTCCATTTTTATTTCATAACATAAGGTCCCATACCCTTAAATTACAAAATAACCATCATTCCATTTTATTTCATAACATAAGGTCCCATACCCTTAAATTAAAAAATAACCATTTTTCCATTTTATTTCATAACATAAGGTCCCATACCCTTAAATTACAAAATAACCATTCTTCCATTTTATTTCATAACATAAGGTCCCATACCCTTAAATTACAAAATAACCATTCTTCCATTTTATTTCATAACATAAGGTCCCATACCCTTAAATTACAAAATAACCATTATTCCATTTTATTTTATAGCCTAAGGTCCCATACCCTTAAATTACAAAATAATCATTCTTTCATTTTATTTCATAACATAAGGTCTCATACCCTTAAATTAAAAATAACCATACTTCTATTTTATTTCATAACATAAGGTCCCATACCCTTAAATTACAAAATAACCATTATTCCATTTTATTTCAAAACCTAAGGTCCCATACCCTTAAATTAAAAAATAACCATTTTTCCATTTTATTTCATAACATAAGGTCCCATACCCTTAAATTACAAAATAACCATTATTCCATTTTATTTCATAACATAAGGTCCCATACCCTTAAATTACAAAATAACCATTTTTCCATTTTATTTCATAACATAAGGTCCCATACCCTTAAATTACAAAATAACCATTATTCCATAACATAAGGTCTCATACCCTTAAATTAAAAAATAACTATTATTCTATACTTCATTATTCTAAAATATATCATAGCAACACCTAAAGCTTCTATACTTCATTATTCTAAAATCTATCATTTTAAATAATGAGCAACACTTAAAGCTTCTACACTTCATTATTCTAAAATCTATCATTTTAAATAATGAGCAACACTTAAAGCTTCTACACTTCATTATTCTAAAATCTATCATTTTAAATAATGAGCAACACTTAAAGCTTCTACACTTCAACGAACAAGAAGATGACCAACCTCCAGTAAGGAAAGACACAGGGTGGACTAAGGTTTGGTCGAAGTGGCTTCTGCCTTGATAGCTCAAGGTAGATGGTACTTACATACCCGCAACATTGGTAGTTATCATGACATAGAAGATCATCCTCAGTGCCAATGGCACCCGAGGAGACTTCCTAACTAAGCTACAACTACAATGGGGGTTACCTATGATGCTACTTGACTAGCTACCTCCTAATATGCCTGGTCGACTGCCAATGACTGTGGCAAGGTGATGATGCCATTGCATCTAGCATACTTAGGGAAAGGTATAGACCATGCTGCCAATGATAGTGGCTACTCACAACATTCACAAGAACATAGACCACACTACCAATGGTAGTGGCTACACACAACACTCACAACATTCACAAGGAGATGTAGACCATGCTGCCAATGATAGTGGCTACACACAACACTCACAAGCATTCACAAGGAGACATAGACCATGCTACCAATGGTAGTGGCTACACACAACACTCACAAGCATTTACAAGGAGACGTAGACCATGCTACCAATGGTAGTGGCTACACACAACACTCACAAGCATTCACAAGGAGATGTAGACCATATTGTCAATGGTAGTGGCTACACACAACACTCACAAGCATTCACAAGGAGACGTAGACCATGCTACCAATTACAATGGCTACACATAATAATCACAAGCATTCACAAGGAGACGTAGACCATACTACCAATAATAGTGGCTACACACAACACTCACAATAATTATCAAGGAGATGTAGACCATGCTACCAATGGCAAAGGCTACACATAACACTCACAAGAATTTGCAAGGAGACATTGACCATGTTGCCAACAACATCAGATACACACAACACTCACAAGTATTCACAAGGATAATGTAGATCATATTTCCAATGGAAGTGGCTACACAACATTCACAAGGAAATAAAAATAACAACAATGTCAATACGAATCGACCTAGACTGCCTGCACTGCCCGTATGGATGTCTATCATCCATTGTTCTTTGTCTTTGTGGTCTTCCTTTCTTTGCTAGTCCTTTTGCTCTACTTTGCACTCTTCTCTTAGTGATCATTTTACTCTACTTCAACCTTATACCCCTCTCTACCAAATCCTACTTCCCTTCGTGCCTTTCTCACCCATACGCATCTTCTCCCTCCTCGATATATGTCCTCACCAACCCACCATTACTTCCTCAACCACATTAGATAGGTGGTATGGTGGATATACCTTATTACTATTCCCAAGGTGATCACCATAAATAGCTTTTCTTTCATGTTAGGTGAACTCCATGCATCTGATCCAATCGAGTCTTCAAAGGGCAACCCGACCCATTTTTCCAAATGTCGTCTTGTCACATTTATGCCTTATGGATCGATCATTGGGTGGGCGGTGACTTCCTAAGCATGCCATGGCAAAGACCTTACCTTGGAGCTTTTAAAGAATTGTATTTATTTTCTTATTTTTATTTCAAGGTAAGTTTTCCATTAGCAATCGTTTGGTAAATTGATTACTTCTTTGCTTATTTCAATGATAATGCTATTAAATAAAATTAATCATTTTATTACAAATAACATCTACCAACATCATTTAAATAATCAACTGCTCATTTTCAATGAGATATTTGCTTTTATATAAAATAATTATTTATTTAAACATCTTCTTGCTTTTTAAATAAATCAAACATTTATTTAAACAATGTCTTTTTGCTTTTTAAATAAATCAAACATTTATTTAAACAATATCTTTTTTGCTTTTTAAATAAATCAAACATTTATTTAAACAATATTTTTTTTATTTTTAAATAAATCAAACATTTATTTAAACAAGCACACATGAAGTTGTGAAGGTAAACCATTTACTCCATGCTCACCAATTATCAAGGTTAATAATGTTGAAGTAAAATATAATCATGCAAGTGCATCAAACAAAGAGGGAGTCTTTCCATCAATCTAATCACCTATCTCAGCCTCTAGAACTTACGATGGCTTCTAGGTCGTCAGTCTGGGGCTCAAGGTGGCTATATATTGATGATTATCCCTTAATCGAATGCATACCTATATGAAGGTATCTATCCATGTTACCTTTGAGTTGCCTTATCATCATTTCCCCTTCCTCAAGTACTCTCGTCTCCAGTGGATGACTCAATTTCTTCCACTCACGAGCGCACCTGATCCTACACATTGGTAATTCATTAGCAATATCATATCCTTCACTATCTATTTATTATTGTGAGGCTTCTTAATTGCACAAAATCGAGTATTAGTCACATTTTTAATACATTGATTTTCCATGTTCAAAGGTCCATCTAGGAGGGTCATGAAATTTTGGAGATCTTCCTTTGGTTGTCAAGAATCTACCCTCACAATTTCATGGAAATCCAAGTCCGAATGAGCAATCTATACCCAAAATAGTGAGGGTGGGTCTAGCTAGATTCCCAACTACCTAGAGCGATTGGCTCTCTATGTAATCGCACAAGGTAGTATCTCTATGTAACTGCCTAGGGTGGTTGGCTCTATATTCTGATAAAGGCTTAAAACTTAAATCTTGATATATTTGGGAGAGTTTTAGGGCTTTTGGTGTAGGTATGGTGTTGTTTGGTTGTTGGGGATAAATGCAACTACAAAACAAATATTAGCACACCTTCCAAATAGACTCCATGGTTAATTTCCTTGAGCTCTTCGAATGAAGTACCTACAATCATAAATTTATAAATACACAAGGAGGGCAAACACAATTTGTATAAAGTTTTGATAGTGTTTTTTTTTCTCTCTCTCTTTTACCAATGGAATGGGAGAATATTTGTAATATTTTCCAAGGGTGATGCAAGTGATGAGGATGAGGAAGTATGATCGACAAGTGACATGGGTGAGAGAAAAGGAGGAATCTTGACTTTCCCCAATTGGTTACTTGGATGGAAAAATGTGCAATATTCTCTATTTGGGCTATGACACACTATGATGCAAGATGACATGCCTTATCAATGCTCCTGGGTGGAGATATTTTCTCATCCACAAAAATGGTATACCTCATCAATGTGCTTGGATGGAGGGAATCCTCACCCATGTGCATTAATGGGTTTGGAATGTGGAGGAAAGAAGAGAGTAAATTCCAACTAGAGGTGGACTAGGGTCAATATCGAGGGATGATCTCATGATGACCATGGGTTAGGTATAGTAAGGTGCTTAGAATGGTCAAAGGAACTAGGAAATTCAACATTAATATTTATAATATTGTAAAGTATTAATTAAAATAATTGCACAATTTATTAGATATTAACATTTAACCAATGCCAATATGAAACTTTTTAGGTGTCTACACAAATAGTGGGTTGAGTCCTTTTAATTAGTACCTACCCTTTAGCACAAAATAATCTAATTGGATAGGATGATCCCAAAAAAAGAGCCCATTAGATTTGACTTGGTTACCTCCATTCTATGAGCAAGATGTCCAACCACTACACTAGATGGACATATGTGAAAGATTAAAAACCCAAAATTTATTTTATTGCCTTCTCTTTTTGAATATCCACAAAAAAATTATCATTTCTTGAACCAAAGACCTATCTTGTGTGAGCAAGAGGTTGATCCACTATGCCAAATGACTATACCTAGAGTAGAGAAACAAGTAAATTTTCATAGCATGTATACCCATTGATAAATAAAACTCATTTATATCCAAGAGTTGAAATGACATTATGGGTTTTAAGATTAACATCTCCTACATTAAAACATATAAGCAAACTATTGCATCAATTGTATCAATGTACGCATTTATTTTGATGTTGCATAGACCTTCATGGGGGGATTAACATATAGCTTGCACTTGAACAAAATAGTCTATTCAATAGATAAAAAAATGGTGTACAAAAGTTTTAATTTTAAATTTTGAAATTTTAAAAAGAGAAACTGAATGTCATGCCAAAATCACCAGTGAGAGTCTCTTGAACTAAATAAATGAAGAAACTTTGGAGTCTACTTTGAAAATATATTTGATCCAAAAATATGTTAAAATTTTTCACCACAATCCTATTCCAAAAATAAAAAAGGTGATTATAAGATAGCAATAGTAGATGCCAAAAATAAAAAAAGGGAGACAATAGGAAGTATAGTATGGATGCTCATGGGCAACCCAATATATTATATTTTACTCATACTTATGATACAAATATATCCTTATTAAGGGATATTTATAGTGATACCAAACACCTAATAAGAGGTTAACATTAGACTAACATAAACTTAACCTTGAGGTTAACCTTCTAATAAAATAATAATAAACTACCCTTTTAAGTGAAGTTATCTATAAAATGTTGATTAACCAATACCACTAAGGGTGAAATATGAAAATGGACATAGGCTTACATGATCGTGCTTGTAGACTTACATAAATGAGGAATGATCGTAGGATTATATAATCACATGCCCATAAGCTACATAAATGACACTCATAAGCACATTATCATACTTTTGGATTTGGTATAAATAATGTCATAGTTAAAAATTTCAACATGATGCATTAGTATTTTTTCAAGGCATTTAGTCCTTCATAATATAAGTAGTCTTCCTTTTTTGCCAATTCCATGACTATTATCATTAGCCACCTTACTATACACCCTAATTCTCTTTCTTTTCTAAGTTGGTTTGATTTATTAAAAGCTTTTATCACTTCTCTAAGTGCATTCACTTGAGATTGAATCCCATCATTCTAATTTTAATGTATAGGATTAGTGTTTAGATTAGATATTTGACAAGGAGTAGATAATTCTATAAATTGAGGTTGGAAAGCTATGGTCTTTGATGCACTTTGGCTAGGAAATGTTATAATATAGCGTGTGTTGGTTTTGTGATATGTAGTCATGTTATGCTACATTAGAGTAGGAAGGGTTTGAACAGTAGGGATATGATTGATGGTAGGTGATTATCCAAGTACCTATGGGCTAGAGTTAAATTTCCATATGTGGAATAAGCCATAGGTGGAACAAGAGATTATTTTTGCTCATATAGTATTTTCAAAGACTTCATACAAAGTATATGGCTTAGCATTGCAAACCATTATAGTCAAATTGGATTGCAAATTTTTACTATAGCAAGGTGAAGATTGCTCATATAAAGATTTGATATTAGGGGGTATTATAGTACTACAATACCACTTTAGTATTTATAGATTTTTAAGAATCTTATATCAAAGAAATTAGATAGTGGATGCCTTACAAAATCTCTTAATTTTTTTTTAAGTATGATATAGGTATTGATTCACTTGCAAAATATGTTGACTGGCTCCAAGGAGTGACCCACTAGACAAAGTTATTGATTAACTATAAGGAGTGATTCACTTAGAAAAATGTATCAATTTACTTGTAAAATCAAGTGATTCACTCATAAAAGTGAATAAATTCACTTGCTAAATTATACTGAATCACATGGTATTAGGGATAATTTTGAAGGCATAGGTGGTGAATCTTCCAAAAAGTGATATTTTGGATATAATGGTACATTATCATTTTGGAAGCCTATAAGCCTTATAGAGGTATAATTGTAGGCACATAATATTTTGTGATGCATTATTTTTCTAAAGATACCCCAAAATATTTACTTTTACTAGGAATAATTGTTTCTCATCCCAAGTAACTCAAGGAAGAACTTACTATATATAAGGGTTTAGGGCCCTTATTGTATTCATGTTTTGGCCATAAAAATTTAGAGCTACACTCTATAAAATATATATTGTTTTTTTATCTTATGATATTGTAATAAATTGGCACGCCCTTATGCATTCCATCAATCACACTACCCTCTTAGTTTGTTTAGTGTACAACAATTGTGGCATGATCCTTTTAGTCCATATTATCATTTTTTTATCAATTTTATAATATAATGGATGGATAGACATTGATTTTATTTAAATTCTCATATTTTTATTGATCATGCACTTTTATTTCTAAGATTTAAAATTGCATTAGCTTGAGTCACTCACATTTTTAAACTTCCATACATTTTTAATTTTTCACTTTACTTTTGTATTTTACTTTCAATGAAAGTTATAGTAGGTTAACATAGGAGTATTGTGCTAGGAATAATGGGGAGCTAAAATGAATCTAGAGGTTTGGGAGAATCCATTGGTAATCCCTTATGAATTTTTTAAAATTAAACCATGAGCTATCTCTTCTTCCCATCTATTCACTTAGTATAAATGTATTAGATATTGTTCATTCCAAACCCAGTAACTCTTGTAAACTAGTGGAAACTATGACCCAAATAGAGGGAAAATATTTATTAATAGCGACCATCAATATTTATGAGGTAGAAGCCTTAATCCATATCCCTTATGGTAGTTATATTACCTTGGATGGATCCTATAATGAATGGTTGCATGTTCAAACAGATATTACCAATGCCTCAACAATTTGACCTTGATCAATCATCCTTAGAACCAGCATATTTTGAAAGCTTAAGGGTGCTCCCTGCACCCCCATATTTTTAGTATGAGTCTTTTATACTCAATAAAGAAACAATTGATAGAAATATTGGGACTCAAAACAACACTAATTAGATAAAGTATTGAATCCTAAATAACATGAATCATATATGAATCTCTTGACCAAATTGTATGATGTATTTGCATGGTCTTATGCAAACATATTGAGAATGTATCCTTCTCTTATTGTACACCACTTGGATATTTGACAAGATTCCAATCTAGTAAAGTAAGAGTTACTAAAAATGCACTTTAAAGTAGCCTTACTTATCAAAGATAAACTTCAAAATATTTTTAAAATTAAAATCATCAAAGCCATTGACTATTCTAATTGGATATCTAATATGGTTCCTACCACTAAAAGGGAAGGCATCATTCATGTTTGCACCAATTTTACATATATTAATAAGGTGTGTCCAAAAATATGATTTCCTCTCCACAATATTGACATGATTATCAATTTATTTGCTAAATCCGAAATGATGTCCCTTATGGATGGGTTTTGTAAATATAATCAGATTATGATAGCACCAAATGAATTCAAGATCTTTTCCTAACATATTAGTAAAAGTTTAGTATGTTTCCATGAGTTGAGACATAAATCACCTAATAGATTATAATTTTCCTTGAATTCTATAGAGTTATATTAGTGTCTTAGGTGGAAGTATGTTTGTAATCGTAGAAATATTTGCTGGATAAACTTGATTACTAAATGAGAAATGATGAACCCTAGCATGAGTCACTCAAGAGGTGAGTGTTGTCCCTAATATCTTGTCTATATATCATATTTCTCATATGATAAAATATAGAAATATGGCCTGATTATTTGGTGATCAAGGACATTAGCAATGGAATCAAGATAATTACTTTTGGTTATTGTGATGACATAGACGAAATGCATATTCTAGGTGAAATATTGACTTCATTTATTTCTTTCTCAAAATAAAAATTGTGTGGCCATGGTGGTTCATGTATATTATGAAATTCAACAATGTCACCATAGCCTTGGGCATCTCAATTACACTTATTTGAGATACATGAGTCATCACCATAAGGCCTTTAAAAATCCTCATATTTCCCTTCTGAGTGTTGCATGCAAGGGATGTATTCTATGAAGCATCATACAGAGACATTTCGAAAAGGGATAGTGATATATATAGTGATATATGTGGACCCATTAATACACCCTCTATTTCTAAAAATACGTAATTTCTTCTCTTTATTGATATTTTTTCTAGACATGTATGCTTATATATAATTTATATCAAGGGCAAGCCCTTAATAAAATTCAAGACATTCAAAACACTAACAAAAATCTAGTTAGAAAGGAAGATCAAGTGTCTTGGGTTAGGAGAGGTGAATACATGAGTAATGTTTTTCATGATTTTTTGACTCTTCATGGGATATCATATCAAAGGATTACTCATTGTACCCTAGAACAAAATAGGGTAGTTGAGAGGAAGAATATGATACTCATGGAGATGGATTATTGTATGATTCATTCCAACAAGATAAAGCATAAATTCTAGGTTGAGATGTCACTTGTGTAGCATACATTATCAATAGGGTTTACATTAGAGTATTCCATTAAGGTATGACAACACTTAAGAGGTTGGTAGTTAATAAGCCTATGGTATCTCAATTACATATTTGGGTCTTTGACATGGGTTCACATACCCAAATATCTTAGGAAGAAGGCACCAAAGATTCACAAGTGCATTTTGTGGGGTATTTAGATACCTCTAAGGAATATTTTTCTATAATCCTCAAAAGTGCAAGATCCTAACTTAGAGATGTGTCATTTTTATGATGTTTTTCCAAGGGATACATCTAGACTACAACTTGAATATTTTTGTACAAAATCCTCCTATTTATTCTAATGATCCAACAAATTATTTAAATATTCTTGTAGGTTCTATTAATATTAATTCTTCTTCTTTATATTCTAGTGAAGGCCCTATACCTATAGATTTGAACCATTCTCAAGAAACATCACCTTCAACACTTTAAATCTTAGATGCAGGGATTGATGAGACTAACACACCAGTTCCATATTCTTTAGTTTTGGATGATGAGGTGAGTGGTGAGTTTGATTTGGATTCTTCAGGTTTGAATTATAATAATACTTTACCATATGATGTACCTAGTTCATCCATCACCCAAGTGGGTTTGGATATTTTTGTAGGAGGGTCTATCCATTTTTATTTGGAATGATATCAAAAGGTAAATCCTTGAGCATTTATCTTAAATATTTGTTATTATAGATATCATATCACATATTCTTAGTCAAACATCCAACCTAAGTGGCAAGATGTTATGCTTACAGAGTACAAGTCCTTCATCAAGAATTAGACATCCAACCTTGTTCCTCATCTAGAAGGAAAAAATATGGTTGGATGCAAATAGGTCTATAATAACAAGCACCCTTTATATGGTTGGGTGGAAAAGCACAAGGAAGTTCTTATTTCCAATGGATTTTCTTAGCAGGAGGTTGACTATCTAAGGACTTTTGCTTTAGTTGCTATAATAAATTTTACTAGGATGATTTTTCTATGACTACTTTCTATGGATAGAAGTTACATTAGATGGATGTGAAGAGTGCCTTCCACCATGATGAGCTTTAGGAGGAGACATATATATAGCAACCACCTATTTTTGAGCTTGAGGACCCCACTCCATTGCTTTCCTAGATGACTAGGTCCTTGTATGAACTTAAGTACGGCCCTCATGCTTGGCATGATAAGATATACTTTTTCTTCCTTAGTTATGGTTTTTGATGATGTGAGGTCAAAAATTAAGATGGATATACCTTGGTGATTATTCTCTATGTGGATGATATTATAATTATGGGTAGTTGTCATACCTTTATTCAATATTTGAATTCATGACTTTATGCTTCTTTTTAGATGATGGATTTGAGGCTCATAAACTATTTCTTGGGATTAAAATTTATAAGTATGCCTCTAAGATCACTAAATCACAACCTAAGTATGCCTTCCTTTAGTGCTTCAAGATGGAGTATTTTAAGTATGTTCAAAAGTCCTTAAAATCATCTAGGTCTAGGCACATAAAGGTCTTGAAAATACTATATAAGCTTTATCTCAAGGAAAATTATTAGTTTCATATAAACAACCCCTTTATAACAAATATAAGTACCTCCTATGTCATAAGTACCATAAATCAAAGTAAATTTTGTTTAAGTGATCATAATTTTTATACTTAAATAAATACAACACATCACATTATAAATACATTATATGGATAAAAGTAAATAATCAAAGAATGACCTCATATATATCAATGGATCATATACAAATTTGAATGGTCATGCATACCATAATGACAAAATAAATTTGCTTGGAAATATATAAAATCATAAGGACTAGTGCATCACAATCACAAAATTAGTGCACTCAACCTCTAAAACTAACCAAGAGGCCTACAAAATCTCATCAAAACTCACAAAATCAATTATGCAAGCTTGTGTTACAAAAATGACTATACATCGACCATTGTGAAGCCTAAGTAGTAGATCATGACCTAGAATGGGACCAGGAAGAAGCATGAGGTGGGGAGGTCTACCTCTATTTTTATGAAATAGTATGATGATATAAAGCTTTATAGTGGGCACTCTAGACTCTCTCTACCTATAAATTATTTTATTTTTACTAAATTATCTAGTATAGCTATCAAGTTTGGACCTACAACTAATGTCCTAGCATAATACCTATCTCAAGTAAATTGTGTCACTCATGCCTCTATTATTATAGTAGAAGCAACTATTGCATCCATTTGACTAACCAACTGAACAATGCTATAATCCTTCTCTACCTTGATAGTGTCCCTCTCCATAGTAACTTGAACCACCTTGGATCTAGCTATGTCCCTATTTTTTGTAAACTATGAGGCCTACAATACCACCTAGTCATGCTCACCCTATAAATAAATTATCTCTACTACCATGATCCCTATATTTCATTGTATAGTATATATATATGACTCATCCATATCCTTTGTAGTCTTGATAGGGCCCACTCCTAGATATAGGGGCATAGATATCAATGATAAAATATTAAGGACGCTTAGAGCCCTCTCTTGTTGTCAGATCTTGATCTCTTTGACATTTTACCTAATAAATAACTAGGCCCCTCATCTAGGTAGACTCGGATTCAATATATGAGGTTGAATATCATTGTACCACTACCTATACACAATTATAGTCCCTACATCATCAACACTTGGATCCACCATTATAGGATCATCAACATACTCATCTACCAAAATATAGCAATAAATATACCTCCTACATCACACTCATCATGCTTATCTTATCGATACCAATACTCTCCCATCCATAGGATATATTGTACAAGAGTGAATTGCATCAAATCTTGGTATAGTCTATACAATTTCTTGCCCTTACTAAGCAAAAAATCCACCAAATTTTTCAAATATAGGCCAACTCAAAACCATCCTTTGCCCATCCAAGATGTTATCTCAATTGATTCCATACAATCTAATCTAACACCAAGTCATCTATGGCCTACCTATACACTATAAGTATCCCTCTAGAAGGATTACAATGTATCTCAAAAGTAAGAACCCATTTATAGGATGTTGGATCCCTTGCATCTATGACCTACATAGGTGAACTAAAAAGGTACCAGATACTAATATGTTCCTAGAACCAAACCTAAAGGAGAATACAACAAATAAGGCTCTTGACCTCTCTATAAATAATCCTATGTAAAATTCCATAGAGATAATAAAAAGTAAAAGTGCCCTACGCATTATTGATCCCTCATTCCTACAATCACACCACACCAGCCATAGACAATTAATCATATCTCCAAGTAACAAACTAAAAATAATAATACTTAGCAGAGTGGTTAATTTATCAATCTAGCCACCAAAAAATATCTTGTTGATAATTTTACCATATTGAACAAACTATAACATAGGATCCACATAGTATCTCTAATGATATGACCTATGTTCCACACTCTTCCTAATCGGTATTCCTCAAATGGGTATGCTCAAGATCCTTCATATATCCTCGATGATGACAATCATCTCACTCATTGGTTGAATAAAAGTACTATATACAAAGTGCCACCTCTTAACTAGTTATGTGAGGAGATCATGATAAAACTTGACCTTGGGCATCATTGCTAGATATCCAAGTCTAACTACATGTAAGATGACCCTGTGAGTAAGATTTATCCTATAAAAGTACTTCCAAGAGCCTAAGATGCCACTCTCTATGCTCTAAAATACCCATTTGCATCCAAAAGCTCTTATTATCCTATTATGTTCTAACATCAAATAGATTTGTGGGCCTTAGGAAAATTTTCCATCCACTGATAAATTTATTGTATAGTAAATTTATAGTTTAGGAGATTATCCCATGCCAGACAAATTCATAGCCTACCTATAAAATCATGACATGTCAAATAGCTTTTATTTAATCTATTGTAGCAATTTTAGGTGATCCTCAAGCACACAATAACCCTTGTCCATCCCTTTTTTGGCATATCCAACCAGACTCTAATGATAACCCAACTTCACAACAAGACAAAGTAGGTTTTTAGGTCTTAGAACAAGTTCATAGGCCATGAAACCATCCTACAGATTGTGAATTTGTCTTAATATATTTTTGGCCTCTATTTCGTTATTATCATTATTGATTCTTAACCTTGGTTTATTTTTTTTATAAATCATTAAAATTTATACTTTTAGTATTTCTATTTCAAACTTTACAATAGGTTCACAGGTTGTAGGTTCTACCAACCACAAAATTGCTATAAAATGAATTCACCCTATAGACTACAAAAATAATTTGGTTAGTCACCCAACTAGTTTTAGAATCAAAAAATCAATAGTCAAGCCTCGAGACATCCTATCATCTTTACATATCATTTAATTTGGTATTTATATTATTTACTTATTATTTTATGCAATTATCTCCTTATAAACAAAAAAAAATTATTGTGTTAAATGAATAGGGGACTTGGCCTATAAAAAAGGAAGTCCACACCTTCCCAAGCATCAAGTAGGACCCCTAAAAACTAACACATTCATTTTTTTAGTTCTTTCTACAAAAATGGTAGGTGAGTAGGCAAAAAACCTACATATATTACAAACTTGTATCTAGACTACAATTTGTCTTTCATAGCTTTTATAGGTAATTTTGTTTAATATCAATTTTCTATTACATTGTTGAAATTATTTGTTTTATATCATTATTATAGTTATTCTATTCTAGTTTCAAATAATGCTAAAGGAAAAGAATAAAGGAAATCAATTTAGTCCATTAATATATTTTGGCATTGAATAAAAATCATATATTGTTTACATATAGGATAGAATTGGTTTGTTCATTCTCTTATGCCTTTGCTCAAAAGGAAAACATATTTTATTTCTTTTAGTTTCTTGTAACTTTTTTTAGGCCCCTATAGCTCTTACAAATAATAAAAAAGGCATATAGGAGTAGGCCCTTGTATGTTGCATTATTATCTTCTTTGCATTTGCATTTGAATCTTCTCTTATAAGGAATATTCTTCTAAACTTTTAGATAAACCAAAACTTTGGTGTTTATATAATCTTCACATTTAACATAGGATTTAGAATGCATCCATAAAAACACTCTTGGTAAACCCATCCCAAAAGACTCAAATAAAATGATAAGATTCAAGAAAGAATTCATGTTTGAGTATGGTAGGAACCTAGGGTTCCTAGCACAAATAAGTTGATAAATAAATAAATAAATAAATCTAAACTAAAAGAATCACTTTTGTATTTGTTTGGGAAGTCCCTTCAATAACTTATATTTCATATTCATGGATGATTTGAATGATAAGTTCTTACAAGGTTTTATACCCACTCTAGGGTTATAGGTGAAAGGTTGTAATGCTTCCTAACCCTAATCTTATAATAATATAATAATTAATTATATTAATTATTATATTATTATTATAACCATAGGAGAAAATATATTATTATTAATTAATGATGTTAGGATAGGATCCTAACATGTCATCCTCCTTTGAAAAGCTTTGTCCTCAAAGCTTAGGTTTCTTCTCTATTTGAATATGGCTTCACATTGGAACACCTTTCACACATAGTACATAGTTGTTTTGGCTTTCATAGGGTCTATATTTTAGGTTAAGAACCTTCAATGTGCAAAGGGTATTATAAAGACCTCCACCTTTGGGATACGTTATTTGTAGGTAGAGATCTCGATTAATCTCAGGGTGACGGGACCCACATCAAAGAGTTTACGTGATGTCATGTTGCATATAACAACCTCATATAAATCGACCCTTTATTTTTTTATTTCAAGGTCTTCAAACATAAGCAGACCCCTTCTTCGTATTAAGAAATTTGTGGCATGATTTTATGAGACACGGACCCCAAAATTTGTATAAGCCCTTAAATCAGTTACGATGCTCTTGGCTCCAATGTTTGAGGAGTCGGAGGTCTCACCTCCAAATCAGAATGCTTGAGCATTGTAGATGTATATGTTCAGAAAGAATGGTACCAGAGATGTATATACTCCATTTTCCATCCATCCCAGTATGCAGTGCCAAACAAAGAGAATTTTTTTTTCATGCCTTGTCGAAGCAAATTGCATGCAAACCTAATGTTGATTGCAGTCTCCTTTTTATCACCATTTAGCACCAAAATCTTGATACCTGCTTGTGCAAGCTTATCGATGCACTCTAGAAGATGGGTCCAGTAGATTCATTTGTTCATGGACCTTCTAAATAACAATATAGGAAATAGAAACAAACAGGCAGACTTGCCATTTTCACTCATTTTCGTGCCTTGGTGACTGAAAATTTACGAGGTAGATTCATTTTTAAATCCTAGAGAAAACTACCATTGATGGCTTTATTTCAATGACGTTGTATCTAATTTGTGCACTTCTTCCCAATGATGCTACATTTGGGGGCCGTAGAGAAGATAATGGAAGTGATAACAATGCTCACTCTCTATACCTTGTCTTGATTGGCATTCTCAATGAGTGTTGTCTGAATTCATTGTAGGTGAAAATTTTAGAAGAACTTAAGGTTGACCTGCACATCTTATTTTTATACTGATGTGTTGGCTAAAACATCAAATATTTAATTCAACTGTTATTTAATTCTATCTCCATGAGCTCTGATGAAAGGGGGCATAAGGGATATTTTACAAATATTTTATATTTGCTCACAGAATCCACAAGTATGATATTTCTCATATTTTACAATAAGCAAGCTATGCAAGTGATCACAACATACACAATAAAGGATAAACACAGCTTAGACAACCTCTCGTATACAGAAAGGTCCCCAAGTTGGTTCTTCATTCATACCCTGCTCTTAAAAAAAATAGCATATGGACCATGTTTTCCCTTTGGTAGTAGCATGCATTGCTTGGCATAACCTTTTGCATTAGTGTCTTTTGCAATTTACTACTGAGTTTCATTAATTGTTTGACAAACATAGGTAGTGGTCAAAGTTAGTAATCCTGGTAGACTTCCAAAAGTTGACCAGCCATTTTATGAATATGTTATAATAGTTGAAGTGATCTTCATATTGTCAAGGATTTAAAATGTATTCCTTGAGATCCCCTAATTGAAGCCTTCCTTCTAATATATTGAAAAAAATAACACTAATTAATGCTTTTGGGATCAATGTGTTATGGTGTCACAAATACAACATTTCGAGATGTTCTCCTAGACTTAACTTCGGGGGGCAAAGATTTATATCTTGCTAAAGGATTAGTTTTCCTTAACAATATATACATAGCAGTATACTATAAGATGCAATATTATCAACACCTCTATTGAAGAGTTCCCATGCCATCTACTGGCATTTCAGATCAAGCACCCTAAGTACCAAATTCTTGGGCATTGGTTCATCTGGGAGAGAATTTTATTTTATTTTTTTTATTTTTAACATCCTCTAACACTGCGACATCATATGTTGTGTCGTCTTCGGTTACGAAAAGCCACAATAGAATATTTTTCTCTTCGTCAGTATTAGGGCTATCATCTGGTGCTATAACTTTGAGAGATTAGAAGTGGATATTTGTACAACTAAACATAGTTTTGTGAAAGTGAGAACTATCCAATAATGATAATCCACTGACTGTGAGCCCATTAGTGGCTTCAGAGTATATGATCATTGGTCTATTATCGCCATTTGCATTCCATAACTTCTATCATTTTCCATAAATGGTGCCTTCGCCTACCATAGTAAGCTGTTCAAATTTTCAAAAAATATTTAATAGGCCAGACCAACAAATTTTCCAATAATTATGACTTATCGAAGGTTCCAAAAACAAAAATAATCATGGACAGTGTGAGCTGGATAATATTTTCCCTCTAGATTTTCTTGTGATGGACATTGCATCAAATAGATATTCACGATTTCATTATTTTTCCAAAGGTTGTTGATGATTGATTGGATTACTTACAACTTGGAAGCATTGAGTATGAATTAGACTGTTAAGTTTTTAACAGGATACTGTCAACTAATTTATAACTGCAACCATACATCTGAGCTCTTCCAAATTCCAAGATTTTCAAGGGCAACTATGGTTCCATCCACATTTTTATGCTAGTAGAGAGAAGAGGAGTTGGTCATGGAGGAGGCCTCAAAGATGAAAGGTTCACACTATGCAACACATCCAACAGATAACCAAGTTGATTCATTGTTGGATCATATTTTTTAAAAACTGCAAAAACGCTTATTCTTCCTTGGGTATTAAATAAATTGTTGAAAAAAATATTGTAAGCAATATTGGAGATGTTATTGGAGAAAATATTACTAGGCTAATTTCCACTTTGATGTTTGTGTTTATTTCCCCTATGCAGATCTATAAAAAAATTGCTTTTGGAAACCTGCATCTTTGATATCTTCTTCTCCCTTGTGCACTTCTATTAAAAATATATTTTCATTATAAGGGTTTTGATTAATTTCTTCCAAAAGTGCAATAGGTATTTCTGAAAGTTCTTTGGTTATGGGCTCATCCAAAGAAACAATTAATTTAGGGTTTGGAGCAATATGTTCGACTTGCATTTTTTTCTTTCTTGGGAAGAGCAATGGGTACCACCTGAGATTCGTCGGCTATGGGTTCTTCCTCCACTACCTGAGATTCCATGGCTAGGGTCTCCTCTTGCATTTCCATTAAATATTGTATAATATGATCAGAACGTTCCATTTGTTTTTTTTGTTTTTGTTCAATCATTCTTCTAATTTTTGTAATGTCATTTTTCATTTCCTTGACCAATATGGTTGGATCCATAAGGCTTTGATACTAGATGGTAGGAACCTAGGGTTCCTAGCACAAATAAGTTGATAAATAAATAAATCTAAACTAAAAGAATCGCTTTTGTATTTGTTTGGGAAGTCCCTTCAATAACTTATATTTCATATTCATGGATGATTTGAATGATAAGTTCTTACAAGGTTTTATACCCACTCTAGGGTTATAGGTGAAAGGTTGCAATGCTTCCTAACCCTAATCTTATAATAATATAATAATTAATTATATTAATTATTATATTATTATTATAACCATAGGAGAAAATATATTATTATTAATTAATGATGTTAGGATAGGATCCTAACAGAGTATGAACCTCCAAGTTTGAAAACAAGGATCCACAAATTCAAGTTTACAATAAGAACAGCTAAAAATTCAAATTTTGAAAAAGAACTACCTACAAGGTGAAAGAATTAGTCGCACTTTCACTCATGTCCTAGTATTTTTTCTCTTGGAGTAATAAATACTCCTAATTTATCCATGGGGTGATTGATTCATTTTAGATTATTAACAAAGGGTTTGAAAAACTTAGAGATTGACTAAGGGATTGGAAAACATGATTATGACAAAGGGATTGACATATATGATTTAAATCTTATTATGTAAGTTCAATTATATATACATAAACACTGAGATTTTAAATTCTATATAGAGCAAAAATAAATGTATTCAAATTAGTCATCTGTACAATAGGATGCAACTATTATATTGTGTTTGAGATATCTTTTCCTCTCTAAAATTATAGTGCTTACACATTTTTGCCTTCTCCATAATGACACACTCCCTTGATCTATCTGGTGGAGGGTGATTTAACATCATTAAAAAATTCAAGAATAAAATTATCGATTAAGTTAATCTATCATTAAATTAGATTTACTAGTTTCTAAATGTTCCAAGTTGTAAAAAAACTAAAAATCATAAAGGCAAATCTCAATAAATGGAACCAAGATGCATTTTGAAATATTTTCTAGTAAAAACAAGAGATTTTAGATAACCTAAAGAAATTTGAGTTGAAGCTTCAATAGGAAGGAAGAAATTTGGATTTGGATAAAAGAGAAAGAGAGGTGCTTGTAGAGTTTCATAATGTTTTGGCAAAGGAAAAAACACATTAGAAGCAAAAATCAAGGGTAACATATCTAAAGGTTGGATATCATAACATGAAGTTCTTCCATATCTCAACCATAAGGTATGGTATTTCCAAAATACTGAAGGAGCTTAAGATGGATAATGGTGATGTAGTGAAAAAGAGGAAATAGCAATAGCAATAATAATTTTCTTTCAAACTTTATTTTCTAAAGATCAGGATGAAGATGAGGTAGTAATAAATCCCTTATTGGAAACATTTCCTCATTGACTTTAGAAGAAATGAACAACCTATTACTTACTCCTTTCTTGAAATAAGAGGTCAAGGAAAGTGTGTTTGATAAGGTAAAATATAACGCACCAAGTCTAGATGGTTTTTTGGATGGCTTCTTCCATAGTTTTTGGTACATAATAGAAAAAGATGTTGTAGAGATAGTAAGAGAATTTCACATCTCTAATTTTTTTTATCCCAAAGAATCATGAAACCTCTTCCCTAAAAAATTTTAGACCTATTATCCTCTACAACTCCATATACACAATCCTCACTAAGACATTAGCCAATAGGCTCAAGAACATACTTCCAAGGATCATCTCTTCTATGCAAGGAGGTTTTGTTCAAGGGAGATAAATAATAGATGGAGTCATGACAATACATGAAACTTTGCATTCAATGGATAAGAGGGGTTTATTAGGTATGCTATTTAAACTAGATATGAATAAATCATATGATTAGGTGTCATGGATTTTCGTGGATAAGGTAATTGCTAAAATTTGGTCTTGATATTAAGTGGAGATAGTGGATAAAAATATGTCTCTCTTCAACAATGTTTTCGATCATAGTTAATGGTAGATCAACATGTTTCTTTAGAGGGAAATTAGGTCTAAGACAAGGATATCCTCTATCCCTATATTTATTCATAATCATGGCTAAATATTTAGGAATATCTTTGGGAGTATCCATTGCCACAAAAAAGATAAGAGGGATTAAATCTACAGGTAATTTTGTAATAGTGTCTTACCAATAATTCATGTATGACACTATCATCTTGGGTGAAGCCTCAATAATATAAGAAAAGGAGATACTCATTACCCTACATCTTTATGAAATATTTTCTAATCAAAGTGTCAATTTTAGAAAATGTCATGTTTATTTTTTTAACATAGCTAGACAAGTGCAATAAAGAATATCTAGGATTTTGGGATTCAACATATTAGAATTTCCAACTACCTACCTTGGATTACCTCTTTATAGGTAGATTGAAAGAAGATATGTGGGATCCAATCATAGATTGGATTCAAAGAAATTTGGTGGGGTGGAAGGGTAATATGTTATCTCAAGCTAGGAAATTATAGCTTCTAAAGGCAACATTACAAAGCATCCCAATTTACTAAATGTCACTTTTTATAATCTCCTACAAGGTCAAAAATAGAATAGATAAAATATTTAGAAGGTTTATTTGGAAAGGGGTAGAATAAAATCAAAGGATTTCTTTGATATTATGGGATAGAGTTTACTCTTCAAAGAGGGAAGATTGTCTAGGGATAAGAAAGTTAAAACGGTTCAACAAAGCATTGCTAACTAAAATAGGTTGGAGATTGACCAAGGAATAAGATTTTCTTTGGGATAAAATTATTAAAGGTAAGTACTTGGAAGGTTTCATACCCATATTTAGAAGTTCAGACCCTCCTAAAATATTGATAATTTGGAATGGAGTTTCAAAAACTAGGAAATTGTTGAGAAGTGGTCTAATATGGATGGTAGGAGAAGGAAAGGAAATATTTTTGGGAAGACACTTGGATTGCAGGTAGTCATTTGCAAAAAATGCGAGTTAAAAATACTAAAAGAACCCTTGGTTCAAAAATATGGACCACTAGTCAAAGATTATATAGAATTTGAGGATGGTCAGAGGTTTGGAAAGAACTAATTTGGATTCTATTGATCCATAATTGCAACAATCTCTACTAAATATTAACAAGTTATTGCAGTAGTACCACTTACCTTAGAATGAAGATAATGACTCTTCGATCTGGTTTCCTAATTTATCAAGGGAATTATTTGTGAGGGGGACTTTCCTATAAATAAGGTTTGAAATAATGAGTTAATCCCTAAATTAGCTTTCTTTATTTGGTTATGCTTAAAAATTAAGATTTTAACTCTAGATAACCTAAGTAAGTGAGATATTCAAATGAAAAATATGTGTTCTCTTTGCATGAAGGATGTTGAATCAATTGACCACTTGTTTATTCATTGTGAGTTTACAAGTAAGGTACTTAATAATCCAATGGGATCTATATTCTGCTCTTGTATGATCCCTAGTAACTTTAAGCATATTTTTAACCAATGGATATGCCCTTTTGGCAGCAGTAGGTTATCAAAACTTTGGAATTTACTGTTATCTTATTTTTTATGGAGTGTTTGGTGGGAAATAAATTAGAGAGTATTCAGGGGAAAAAGTAAGCATGAGCTTTCAATGTCTAAGATAATTAAAATTGTAGTGAGAGAGAATTTGCTTGAATTTGATAATAGTATGGACTTTGAGAACAATATAGAAAATAGGATCACTAGTGAATATCACTTGGGATAGCCTAGAGTAGCACCTTTGCTAATCAGTTTGAAAAGAGCAAACACTGGATGTATAAAACCAAAGGAGGGTTGGGTGAAGTTAAAATTTGACAGAGCTACAAAAGGCAACCTAGGTAGATTTGGAGGAGAAGGTGTCATTCGAAATGAGAAAGGTAAAGTATTATGGGCATATGCAGAAAGTTATGGGATACAAACCAATCACTATGTGGAATTTAAAGCTCTATACTCTAGTGTTATGTTTTTTATATAGAAGAGCACAAGGAAGGCCAACATATAAGGGGACTCTATGAATATTCTTAGGGGTTTTAAGAAAGGAAAAATTGATAACTAGTAGGTGTCATATTTAATTAAGGATAACTCATCCCTATTAAAAAATGGTAGAGGTGAAGATATTACATATATATATTAGTAAGGAAATGTTGTAGTTGATTTTTTGGCAAACATTGGAATTCATTTTGATCAGAGGAAGATATGAAAAAATAAAATTTTCTTATCTATTTTAAGGATTACCTCATAAAAAGTAGAAGAAAAGTATATTCTATAGGGTGTTATTTTTTGATGTTTTCAATATTGTTGTTTCTTTTGGGATATTTTGGTGCTATTGATGTGACTATATGTTGTTGTTATTACAACAATTGTAGTTCTAGTGAATGCTACTATAATGTGATTCTACTTTTGTTGTTGCTACTTCTATTACCTATTGTTGAGAACTAGAATTATTGCTATTATTGTTGGTGTTGAAGGGATGAATAAAAAATAGTTAGGTCAACCTTTGTTCCATTAATAGAAATAGATTTCGATATCAACCAGAGTGTTGTTTTTTCAAGTTTTATTTTGGTATTTTTGATACAAATTTGTTTTTGTCTCATGTTATCTAGGGATGAGGTTGATGTTTGTCTTGTAACCTTCGATAACTTAATTCTGTAATATGGTTGGGGCCCTTCAAAAAAAAAATTCACCATTACCAAAAAAAATGTTGACTCAAAAATGCCACATAATAAATTATTGTTAATTTATTATTAATATAAATAAATGCTATAGAAGTCATTTATAGGGGTAAACATCACTTAGAGATAAAACATACTCATAGTCTAACTAAGGACCTATTGAGCATGCAAATGACACATTATCAATGGAAATCTAACATACTTAGAATAAAATGTGTTCCCTCTTAAAAGGAAAATCCCTTTCCCCTAAGGTTTGGGTATGCTAGGTCTTGGTCAGTGTGGATAAACCCATAGATTATTGATAGTTGTTCCTTTAAGAGGACTTTGCTAGTATGACTCAAAGAAATAAATTTCTAGGTATAATATTTTAAAATCACATGCCTAGCTATTTGAAAACCATTCGACTACATAGATATTATAATATATGTGAGTTGAGCAGAATTGAAACTAACCAAGAGAAAGATAAATGTTAAACCATACCAATTGTGGTTGCCTAATTTATATATATTGCACTCTTATTTGATTATATATAAAAAAATGATTTTTGTAAAAGGTTTTGGGTCAACCTATAAAACCCGGTATTAATGCTATAGTATCTTATCTACCAAAATATATATATATATAAATGATTCACTTTCAAATATAAGAGATTTTAAATTGAATTTAAATGATTTTATTGCAAATATATGAAAGTTTCAATTGCACATCAATTATTTATTTGCAAATATATGAAAGTTTTATTTACACATAAATGACTCATTTACAAATATATGAAAATTTTAATTGCCTGATAATGATTCATTTGCAAATATATAATATTTTAAATTGCACAACAATGTTTCATTTGCAAATATATAAAATTTTTAATCACACATTAATGATTTATTTGCAATTTGAAATTGCATTGCAATGATTCATTTGAAAATTTATGATATTTTCAATTTCACAATAATGTTTCACTTGCAAATATATGTGTGGACAAGAAAGTGTACCATTTCATTAAACATTGTTTATATTACAAGATTGAGTTTACAAGTGCCTCTTGGGCTAGAAAATGGTTTTCTGATGAGAAATATCGTTTTATAATGCAATCATTTGGCACTCCTTTATCTCCTTGACCACCTCAAGAGGGGTGTGGTTACATAACACCACTGGTTAGGTAGAGTCTCCAAGCCTATTAAACCAATCACTAGTTAGTAGAACCAATTATGTCCATCTAAGTTGGACTAAATATTATAAAAAGGAGCAAACAATATAACTTAAATTAATATAATAAACAAAACTCAAAATGGCCTAAAAACATAATATAATTGACTATTCACCTTTATGAATGTGTTTTTGTGTTATACCTAGTGCAGGCCTAGTTTTTATAGGAACCATCCTATTTGGGATGGTTATGGCTGTAAATTGTCCCTATCTAGATAGTCTTTGTGGTGTTGACTTTGGTGGAATTTTCTTTGGTGGAGGTCTTTTATAGGTTATTAGTAGTTTTTCTCTATATATGGTGATTTTTGAAGCTCAATCCTACAAATGATTCACTACACAAAAGCACACAAGAAGAACCACACCATGCTATCCATGGTGTTATCACTTTAAGCAAGATGACCTCTCATAAATGTATACAAGTATATTCTAGAGTAATTTTGATAGAGTTTCCGTAATCATAATATCAATCTATCAAATGAAATAAAATGGGGAGCTACTTATAGATTTTATGAAGGGTGAGGATATGGTGAAGTGGAAGTGAGGTGGAGGTGACATGGCATACAAGTGGGTTGAGTGAGAGGAGGGAAAATTATGGGTTTTTACTTTGAATGGTCAAAAGGGTCTAAGTGCACCATGCCTCATTAATATTTTTTGATGTAGGAAGTCCTCACCCTCCCCTATGGATTAAATAAGAATGGGTATGTGTGTGGATGCATGGGGATGTGGAGAGTAGGGGGTATGATGGAATGGGTAAGCTAGTATGATAGAGTAGGGTGTATGATATACTAGGGTGATGTGCACATAGGATAAGGGAATGGGATAGTCATATGGTGACCATGGGATAGGTGTAGGATTTAACTTAATGGGGAAAAGGTGATAATATGGAGTAAATTAATATATTAAGGTAACAATACCAAATATTTGGATATTTTGGAGCAATTATAAAATATTTAAACATTGACATTGGACAAGGGATAATGTGACATTTTCTAGGTGTCTATATTTTCTCTTTTTGTACTACATTGTGTGTAGACATAATGCAATATAAAAATACATGACACAATATGGGTGGTTGACTATGACAAAAATAGATTTGATAATGGTTGTTAGTGGTTGATACGACTTTAAATTTGTCACAATGATAGTTGAGGAAGGAGACATAAGGTTATCTCAAATCATGAACAATGTAAGATGTCCCAATTATGAAAGGGATGAATATTCTTGAATGTTACCTTTGATAGATTTTTGAGTTCACTTGATTGAGAAAGTTGACCAACCATAGGTATGTAGTCTCATGTCACTCCAATCGATTAGATAAGTGAGCTTAAGTTTCCATCTCAATGAAGTGAGTGTAAAAGTAACCATACAACATTGGCATAGAGCATACTAAATTTGGATTGGATTAGAGTTTGAGTTGAGAGAAGAAGAAGAAGAAGAAGAGGATAAATTATGTCTTTGCCCTAGGAGAGAAGGGTTAGTGATAGTCTCAAGCAAATTTCTTGGACAAACATAATTTTAGGATTGAGTGTTTAGATATTGGACATGTTCAAGATAACATTAATGGGTACTATTTCCCCTCAAGCACTGAGTTTATGGGTGAATAAGTGAAACACAACAATGAAGAACTTAATAAAATAATGTTGTGCAAGTCCTATTCCACTTTCTTGCATCCCTTCCTTGGCCCTGTACCAGGTCCCTGATCCTATCCCAGCTTCCCTGGCACCTCCTTTTCCCATCCTCCATGGTAGGAAGGTGTTGCAGATGATCTCCTTTGGGGGGGAGATCATCTGTTTCATTTTTATGCCTTATGGTGGGAAAACCTTTGTTCCATTCTGCTTCATTGTTCTACCTTTTTCTTTGATGTCTGGGTTTTGGGATGGGTTTAGGTTCTTCCCTAGGACTTTTCCTAGGTTTTTTGGATCTTTCAGGGTTTTCCTTGAATTTTCTTTTTTTCTTAGGTTGTTTTGGGAAGTCTTATTTACATTTTTTCTTTGGGGATCTTCAGTTGTGGATTATTGGGTCTGAGGAATTCTGGCTTCATGAGTAGTTTTGCACAGTATCCTTTTGGTTGGGTGGATCATGTGCTTTCTATTGTGACTCTGCTCTTTAGGATCAAGGTGATGGTTCTTATGGGATCTCAGTTCCTTTCATGGATTTCATGGGGGCCTTTGTTCTTCTTGTTGTTGGATCCTTACAGGACTTCCTCTTTTGTGTCCTTGAAGCTATTTGCTGGTGGGTCTAAGGAATTTTGGCTTCATGAGTAGTTTTACATAGCATATTTTTGGTTTTGTGGACCATGTGATTTCTACTATGACTGTACTCTTTGGGTTTATGGTGGTGGATCTTGCAGGATTTTAGTTCCTTTTATGGATTTTAGGGGAGCCTCTACTTTTCTTGCTACTAAATCCTTGTGGGACTTCCTCTTCCACATCCTTGAAGCTATGGTCCTAAAGGTTGTATGGGATACCTGGCTACTTCCTTTTATTTTGGGCTCTAATGTCTGCAATCGTGCTTCCTCGTGACTCCTTCATTTTGGGTTCCTATGGAACTTTCCCACCTTTTACTTCAGAAGTGTTGTTCCACTTTCGTTGTATCCTCCTTTGGGCTAATGTTTCTTTTGACTTCCTTTTTTCTTCTTGATGACTTCATAGCCTAGGGATTTCCTCTCATTTCTGAACCACTGCTGCACCTTCTTTTAGGCTATTATTCCACTGCATGAGGATTTTGTTACCTACAAAATTCCTCTTTAAGCTGCACCACTTTTTAGGCTGGAGTTCCATTGCATGAGGATTTCATCGCCTGGATAATTCCTCTTGATGCTACTTCATATTTTATGCGTTCTAGGGATAGTTTTTTCCATTTTTCATGATCTTTTGCCATCCTTAGGTGATTCTCATCCCTATTCTAGCAGGATTTGTTGTTTTCCTTATGTGGAAAATGGTATTTTTTTGGGTTTTGGTTTCCCAAGGATGGTTTTTGGGTTTGATGGCAAGCTGAGATTCACACAACAAAAATTTGAATTAATTTTCTACAATTTGCTTAACACAGTCTTACAATATCGTTTCCAGGCATAGTTCTTTCCCCTCTCAATCCCGAACTCACCATCCCATTCCCTTACAATTCTCAAGTTTTTATCGAGGCCTCGATCCTCTAGGAAATTAATTTCCCCGCCTAACAAAATTTCAAATTTGATTTTCCTCCCCGACCGAGTTTTCAAATTTTTTTGCCATAAATGGGCAACTGCCCGGTTCGCCATGAATCTTGCATTAATGGCCTCCCTTAACCTGCACCCGCTGTTTTGTTCTGACTATTCTTTTGCACCATTGTCTCAACCATAAAGTCCATCGCCTGTAATTGTTGTTATGCGAAAAATAATAATAAAAAAAAAACATATGCGTGGTCGACATCTCTCTTTTCAATTTACGTGGTGTAGAGGTGTCAATTTCAAATTTACCTCGAACTGGTTGTGTTGCTTTTAACACACGTGGCAGCTATGTGTCTATTTCAGCCTTGCCTAGCTGTCCGTGTGTAAACTTTGGTCTGTCTTCTTATTGGCCGCGATATCGTGACAGGTCGCGATATCGCGACAGGTCGCGAAATCGCGACATGTCACGATATCGCGACCAAAAGCGCCTTCACCCTGCCATAGCCCTTTGGGGTCGCGATTTCGTGACATGTCACGAAATCATGACATGTCACAATTTTGTGACCCCCTTTTGCCTTCGTCTTGCCGTAGCCCCTTGGGGTCACGATTTCGTGACATGTCACGAAATCGTTACATGTCACGATTTCATGACCCCCCTTGCCTTCACCTTGTCGTAGCCCTTTGCCTTGTCTTTCGCCTTGCCTTAGCTTTGAAGTCGTGATAACATTGCCATGTGGTAGCTTTTAACTGGTCGCAATATCACGACGGGACTCCCCCCTACGCCTTAGTTCTGAAATATTGTCACGATATCGTGACGTCACGATATCGCGATGTTGCGATATCGCGATGAAACTTGCCTATGCCAAGTCGCAGCTTTTGAGGTCGCGATTTCGTGACATGTCACAAAATCATGACATGTCACGATTTTGCGACCCCCTTCCCCCTTGCTTTACAAAAACTTCCCCCTTGAAAAACTGAAACAAATCAAAATGCAAAGTACTTAAAAATTTGGAAAAAATTTGGAAGATGCAAGATTGCTCTACTGTCGTCGGATGCTCTTGCATCAGACACCCGAGGTAAATTAAAAGTGATCCTCACTTCTATTTTGTTAGGGGAAGACCCAGGCATTCAACCTCCATTTTTGACAACCAAGTTGCATCTTCAATAGGTTTTCCCTTCCACTTTATCAAATATTCATAATACTATTTGTTTCTGGTGCTTCTGCCTTCATGAGTGTCTAATATTTCCTCGACCTCGTCGGTGGTTGGAGTAGATGCTGGAATTTGCCATAATCCTGTACTTGGTACCTCTGTACTCTCTCCCTCATGATATTCCACTAAATCTAAAATATTAAAAATAGGTGAAATGTCAAGCCAACTTGGCAATTCCACTTCATATGCATTTCCTGACTCCTATTTTTCTAGTATTTTGCATGAATTCCACTTCATATGCATGGCCCAAATTGAAATTGATCTGTGTCCTTCTCCTCATTCAATAGGACTCTCCTTACGATCATTGCTTCCCCTCTCTCCACTTCTTTAGAATGTTTAGACTCAGCATCTTCCTCTGCCACAGCAGCTCTAGCTGGACCCTTAGGCCTCTTGTTCGTCCTTTCTCGGTGTTGTGGACACTCAAATGCTCGATGTCCTTCTTCACCACAGTGGAAACATTTCCCATGAAATACTCCTCTTACAAACCCTCGTCCAGATCCACCCCGTCCTCTTGGGTAGCTATTTTGATCACGGGGCTGATAAACATCCTCTTCCCTTTGATCCTGGTTACTACTGGCTTCATCGGTCTTCTTCAGATATTTATATTTTTCTCCACTGGTTCTCCCACCAGTTCTTCCACCACGGCCCCTTCCTCTTTGCTTGCCTTCAAACCGCCTATTCAATTTTTCTTCCACATTTAAGGCAAACCGGTAAGCATCCTCAATGGTGCTTACCCGAACTAGGCTCAGCGCTTCTTGGATACCGAGTCTCAACCCATTGATATAACGGGATACCTTTTCTTTGTTTGCCTCTAAATGTCTAGTTCTAATAGAGATCTTGTAAAACTCCTCGGTGTATTCTTGGACAGTTCTATTTGTCTGTCTCAAACTCTGTATTTTCCTTAGTAGATCCAACTCGTAATCTGTCGGAATAAACTATCTTTTCAGCTTTTCCACCATTCTATCCCATCTTGTTATTCTCTCCTTCCCTCTTCTGTTCCTCTCCAACTGTATTCCCCTCCACCAAATGCTGACATGACCCTTCAACTTGGTCTTAGCAAATCTGACCCGATTAGGGTCTTCAACCTCCTCATATTCGAAATATTCTTCTAAGTCATTTATCTAGTCAATCACTTCTTCTGGATTTAGGTTTCCCGAGTATGTAGAAACCTCCATTTTTGGTTGCTTTCCAATCTGAGAGATGGCTTTGTACAACCTGGCTTGTGCAGGTTCCACAACCTCTTCTTCTTCCTCAGACTGATCTTCTTCTTCATCAACTTCGTCTTCACTTCCCTCATCCCTTTCGGGCTCGTGCCTTCTGCGTAGCTCTTCTTGCAGGGCTTGAACTTGCCTCTGCAAGGCTCGAAAGTCTTTGGTCGACACCACATTTCCTACTCCACCATGGTTTCTTCATGGAGGCATTTTTCTTTCTTCCCTTACCAATCCTTCCACAGATCTTGGTGTAACTACCTCTCTTTCGACGATCTGTTACACGCTCAGGAGCTCTCGCTCTGATACCACTTGATGGCAAGCCGAGATTCACACAATAGAACTTCAAATTAATTTTTTGCAATTTGCTTAACACAGTCTTACAATATCGTTTCCAGGCATAGTTCTTTCCCCTCTCAATCCCAAACTCACCATCCCATTCCCTTACAATTCTCAAGTTTTTATCGAGGCCTCGATCCTCTAGGCAATTAATGCCCCCGCCTAACAAAATTTCAAATTTGATTTTCCCCCGCGACCGAGTTTTCAAATTTGTCTGCCATAAATGGGCAACTGCCCGATCCGCCATGAAGCTTGCATTAATGGCCTCCCTTAACCTACACCCGCCATTTTGTTCTGACTATTATTTTGCACCGCTGTCTCAACCATAAAGTCCATCGCCTGTAATTGTTGTTCTGCTAGAACTAATAATAAAAAAAAAACATATGCGTGGTCGACATCTCTCTTTTCAATTTATGTGGCCCTCATCTTTGACTTAATACATGTATGCTTTCGCGTGTCAAATTCAACTTTACCTCCAACTGGTTGTGTCGCTTTTAACACACGTGGCAGCCACGTGTCTATTTCAGCCTTGCCTGGCCATCCATGTGTAAAATTTGGTCTGTCTTCTTATTGGCCGCGATATCGTGACAGGTCACGAAATCACGACATGTCACGATATCGTGACCAAAAGTGCCTTCACCCTGTCGTAGCCCTTTGGGGTCGTGATTTCGTGACATGTCACAAAATCGTGACATGTCACGATTTTGCGACCCCCTTTTGCCTTCGTCTTGTCGTAGCCCCTTGGGGTCACGATTTCGTGACCCCCCCTTGCCTTCGCCTTGCCTTAGCCTTGTCTTTCGCCTTGCCTTAGCTTTGAAGTCGTGATAACATTGCCACGTGGCAGCTTTTAACTGGTCACGATATCATGACGGGACTCCCCCCCTACGCCTTAGTTCTGAAATATCATCGTGATATCGCGACGAAACTTGCCTATGCCAAGTCACAGCTTTTGAGGTCACGATTTCGTGACCCCCTTTCCCCTTGCTTTACAAAAACTTCCCCCTTGAAAAACTGAAACAAATCAAAATGCAAAGTACTTAGAAATTCTTGGAAAATTTTTGGAAGATGCAAAATTGCTCTACTGTCGTCGGATGCTCCTGCATTAGGGTTTCTCGCCCTTGAGAGGATTCAAATCTTAATTTCAACTTTCAAATTATAGCACCCATGTACCTTTCCTGCCTATGGGTTGTTTCAATTTTTTTATGGTTGTTTGGGTGGTTTGGCTTCTTTTCCTGTATTTGGAAAATTTCAAAATGCTTGTTTGGCACCTGAAGTTTCAATTTCATTTTTCTGGTGAGCTTTCTATTCCTGCCTGATTTTCCTCTACTTTTTTCCTGGATCTCATCCAATTTTGCTTCCTTCACACCATCCTTGATTGGATCTTCATTTTGTTCCTCTAGTGCTTTCCTTTTCTAGTTTCTTTTGGCTTTCCTCAAGCCTGTCCTGTTGTATTTCCTTGGTTTTCTTATTTTGATGTAATCAAGTTTCAATGTAATCAAGTTTTGGGATCCTTGATAAAAACCCATTTTTAATCTACCAAAAAAAAAAAAATGGTGTGCAACAACAAAGTGGAAATGACAAGAGAAAATAGTGAAACAATAGTAGGAATCAAAATCATATGACCAACGAAAGATCGTATGACTGACAAAAAATTGTTAAAATAGTTACCAACTATTTAGCAAGTCATCAACCATATAACTGGTCATTGATTGGTTAGAACAAAAAGGGTGCATGAGAGGCATGTGAGGGCTCATTTTCATTGTATTGTTTGGGAAATCAAGGAGTGAGAGTGATAGGTGAGACTGAGAATTTGATACAAAGTGCTACCATAATGGACATGTAGAGGGACGAGATAGCAAAAATTAGTGCAAGACCTAGCGATGGAGGGAGTGTAGTGCAAGTTGGTTGATTTTTGTCCTTTCACTCTTTCTTATAGTTTTTGAGATAAAATAAACCCTAGGGCCTATTTTTAGAGAAAATAAACCATAGAATTCAAGGCTAGCATAGCAATGGGTAATGGAATGTTAGGGTTTGTTTTGGGTAGTGGGGTTTTCTTGGATTTTTTTCTTATATTTTTTGGTATCATAGACATGAACCATCCCTATCAAGATGATTTTGGTGTCTTTACGGTACATAGAACGTATTACCATATAGATGATTACAACAACCCTATAAAATCTATATGCATTTTTAATTTTTTTGTGAATTTTGTGTTAACTACTCGTAAAATATACAAAATGTGGATGGGTGAGTTCTAAGGGCATGCCTATGCAAGCTCCTCAATATACCTAAGAGTACATGGAGAGAGAAAATATGCATAAATAACTAAATGCTACCTAGGCGAGGGTGGATCAAGGTATCTAAAAGGTAAAAAGGTAATTAATATCCTATTAGAGGATGTAAGAGGTGACATTGTCTAAACCTTCTTGGGACCAATTTTGCTTCACCCTTGAGCGAGCTCAGTAAAAAATGATAGCTACACATTAATGATTTCTATAGCCCTGTGAGTGTGGGCTCTAGCCTAGACTACTCTGATCTAATACCAAGGGTAGCTAGTTTTTTTATGATGAAATCCAAGAAACTATGCATGACTAACTAGGGTGTCTAGAGGGCCAATCGATGGTTGGTGATGAAATCCAACATCGTTGATCTATTTTTAAAATATGTGCAAGTGTGACTAAACTATGTTTTTTTATTTTTCATTTATTTTAAAAGAAAATGAAATAAAACTAGTTATAATGCACAAACAAGATCTAATATAGGAAGGTGAAGGTAATTTTTTTGCTTCCTAAACAAAATGTAGAAAATCACATCCTAAACAAGGAATACCATTTGTCTACCTAGAATAGAAGGAAAAAAATTCTATCTTATGAAATGAAATGCTACTTTCTTTAATCAAATGACAATAAATGAAATCTATACTAGGAAAATAAAATGCAATTACACTAACCTAAGAAAACAAAAATCTTGACTAACTAAATACATGTGGTTTTTAAAAGAAAATATAAACTAGGAAAGTGACAACAAGTTCCTAATATAACAAACAAGCAAGTGAACATGTCTAGGCTAATGGACAAGAAAGTAAATCCCTATGCTAAGGTGTAGTAAGCAAATTCTACTCTAATAAAAGCAAAGTGTGATTACAAGAAAGCAAACTAGACCAACAAAAGTAAATTATGATATAGTAAATTAAATCTATTCTAATGAAAATAATTAATGAAACAAGTAAGAAAATATACTTTATGTAAAGGAAAGTGTGAAATAGGAAAGTAAATAATGTGAAAGCAAACATATTCTAATGTAATCTATGAAAGCAATTAAATTGCATAAAATAAAATCTAATGTTAGAAAGCAAGTGACAAGATTCTTGTAATAGAGGTTGAATTATCCGATTTTGATTATCAAGGTTCCATGGAGAACAATAGAAGAGAATACACAATATATTAATCTTTTATTATGTGGTGTGTAGGCAGCAAATCCACCTCCTAGAAGAAGAAGAAATAATTTTTGGATTTGCACAATTTTGTTCAATTCTTTTCATTTTTTATTAAAATGTACAAGTGTCAACAACAACAAGGTGTCCTTTTGGAATGTCAGAACCATTGTTCAGGAAGCTAAGAAGTTATCCCAAAATTTCAATAATATCTCTATCAATGATGTGTACCATGAAGCTAACAATCCTGCAAATATTCTTTCCAATTGGGGAGTTATCCATAAATCACTATCCATTTGGAAAGAAATATTTCCCTAAGAAGTTTTAAATGCTACTAATAATGATTTGGTTTGAAATATGCGATCACAGGTTTTGGCAGGTTAGTTTCTCCAATGATGACTCTAGATTTTTCAGCATGATTTATTTCTTTGGTTCCAATTATTATGGTGGAAGTTTTCTGATTAGGGTGACTTTGAATCTTGCTATCAGTACTGGTGGTTGGTTCTCCCTTTTCTTTTTTGTGAAGTATGTTATGTCCCAAGGTAGGCCCTGTTAGCAGGTTTTTCTCATGGTGGTATTCTCCAAGAATGTCAAGTCCCTTAGTAGGTCTAGGTAGTGTAATTGGATGTTGTCAAACAAGGTCAATATGTGTCAAGTCTTGAGATCCTCTTTTTTGTATCTTACAAATTTTGAGAATCATTTTTTTAGTCAATTGGAACTCCCAATATTATCCCAATTCTATCCTTTGCATAGTCTATCTTATGCCATGTCTGTATTTTCTAGTGTCTATTCTCTATGTAGAATTACTAAGTGGTCTGCCAATCACTCCAACTTAGCTTTCGAAAATGTCATTTATTGTGCCAAAAATTTCTATATTTAAAACATTGGTCTCTATAAATCCATTTTCATATAGTTTTCGCTATTGTGTGTCCTAGGTGAAGTATAGTATCTAGTTTTTGTGGTCTTCCTTTTTCCCCAATATTACCAACATGGCCCTGCTTGATCCATCTAGCCTTCAGATTGATACCCTATCTCAAACCTTTCTAGAACCTCATGGTCTCATTTCCTTCCTCAACAATTTCAAAGAGGTTGAGCAAGATATCACTGAAACCATTATCAATTCATGGAATAATGGTTATATTGTTGTGTGTAACCTCTATTTAAGAGTTATTGTTAAGCTGATGGTTGAGGTGACAAAAATTTCAGTGAAAGGGTGAGTGGTGCGAAGAGATAGCCATAATTGGGAACCTAATATCCAAGGCTTCCCATTACTATTTCTAAGTTATTTATTGCCCCTACATGGGCCTTTTTGAATACTATGTTTCTTCCTATTCAGGTATCTATTATAGTTTTTGTTGATCTTTTGTGAGCATCCCCTGCGTGGATTTTTGTTATAGCTCATTTACAAGGTTTACAAGTTGTTACTTCTCTCAAGAAACCCCTGCATGGGTATTAATCGGGTTGTAATTTTGTGTTTATAATGTCAGACATCTACTAGGCTTTCTCTGCTACTATTTGGTCCTTTTCGTTCAGGTTGTAGTTGGCCAATGTGTAGGCTTGTGTCATCTTATGCTATTGTTTTAGCTATCAATTTATGTACTTGGGTTTGGGGCCCATTTAAACCCTATATTTAAGCAATTTTACCTACAAAAAAAATGTACAAGTATGTGTAAAACGTACAAGGTTGCAAATGTACAATGTGAAATGTCAATGAAATTAGGTGAAATGTACATTTGGGATGAATTTGATAAAAATCAAATTAGACTTAGTAAAACCTTGTAATGAATTGTTTTTGAGTTAATTCGGGATGGCAGTTGTAAGTAATGTGATGTCTCAAAAACCACTTTGGAATGGTCTGGGCATGCATTATATAGCCCCCATTCAATTTTTTAGGTTGTTCATTCATAGTTGAAGTTGTTCATTCATTCATGGAGTTATTGATTGTTCATGGTAGAGTTGCATATTGTTCATTGTTGATGTCTATGGTTGTTGAGTCTATTGTTGTGATCAATGATGAAGGATATACTGTACAGGAATGCTTATAATCTGAATATAACAACAATTCTCTTTATTTCCATGTCCTTATGAATTCCATTGTACGTTTTGGTTGTTGCAGGTTGTGTAATTGATGTTTGGATGCATAACTTGTTATGTTAATTGATGGAATTGCATTATGAATGATTTTGGTCATCCTACAGACTTGGTGTGAGGATATGAATTGATTGCATGATGGATTATGGTTGTACAATTATATTTCCAGGTAGTTGTATAATTTTTGGAAATGCTCTTGATGATTATAATTCATTGCCAGTGAATTAGGGTTTGCATGTTGGAAGAAAGTGAGTAATTGTCATAAAGAAACATCCCAAAACTTGTCTTGGAAGGAATGGTTGTGTAGGCTGATAGATCTGAGTATAAGTTGCAGCAAGGGTTCGTACAAACCATACAAGTGTTGTACCAAATCGTACAAACTGATCATTTACCCGATTTGGCAATAAAGCTGCAAGACAAAACCTGCCAAATAAGGAATAATTGCTAGTTTGGAGAAATCGATTACAAAACTGATCGATTTGACTTGCAAAACCTATTCTAGTGGATTGAATAAGTACCAAATCATACAAGGTATAGTTTTGTATGATTTGGATCATACAACTGTATGATTTGGTGACCGTACAAGTTGTTTGGCAAATTGACATAGTGCACAAAGCAAACCGTACAAGTTGTACGATTTGGGCAAGTTGGGTTTGAGACTTTGGCAATCATTTCTAGACCTTCTAAATCACCTCCTCCTATGGGAATACTACACCCTATTCTACATTTGGCATCATTGCCTTATCAAACTTTGGCATTTTTGTTAAAACAGATCAAAATTATTGTAATCAAGAAGATTCTACAAAGTGATAAATTGTGAGTACACAAATTGGAGGTGAATGATAGACACAAGTTTGCAAAGGCGTAGGATATGAGATCAAGGAGAAGATATCCTAGTTAGGAGGAGCATAAGAATTTCTCAAAGAGGGAATGTGAATAATGTTGAACACAATACACATGAACCAGTGATAGAACAAGTATGGATATCTGATGAAGGAGACATTGAGAGGTTGGATACATTGTTGATCAACATGAAAGGAGAGGAGCAAGAAGCACCTAGAGTCAAGGAGAATATTGATGTAAGTAAATATGTTAATGAGGAAACTATGTGAGATCGAGGTGAGTGGATGGTAACACCTGAGAAAGTGGTAGATAGGTTGCAAAGGAGTGTGGTGGATGGGAGTCAGGCACCAGAGAAACAACACATGAGGTCTCAAGAGGAAAGACCAAGGCCACAACCTACACACCAGTGAAGGAGGTCATGGAGTGAAGATGCATAGGAGATTGGTAGATGACTATTTGGTGAGTATAATATTCCTTGAGTAGATGGTTTCGATGAGGACCAACAGAGTGAGTCACCTACAAGGTGGAATCAGTCAAGGATTCCAGGAGATACTTCATCAAGTGAAGAGGAAGAACCACCAACAATGGCCAACGTAGGCAATCGAGTAGGAAAGCAAATATGCCCACCCTTTATGGGTGAAGGAAAGGAAGACCCGATAAGACACATCGAGACATGCATAACCATTTGGAGAGCAAATGGTGTGGACCAACCAGATGAATGGTTGTGATTATTTCCTACTACATTACGAGGACTTGCCATAGATTGGTATTTGAAAAGATAAAATACACCAAATTTTTAGGCTTGGAACACAATGAAGGATGCATTCATTGAGGAATTTTACCCTTTGAAGGATGATGGAGATATTGTAACTGAAATTTGTGCCACTAAGAAGAAAGTTGATGAAGATGTGAAGTCATATAATCATCGATTGAAGTAGTTGGTGGACAAGATGCAAATACCTCTAGTAGATGTACTAGTAAAAATATGGTTTGTAGATGGGTTGTTACCCAGATATAAGAAAAATATGAAGGTAGTTCCATCTTCCACATATGAAGAAGCCTTGGAGAATGCAAAGAATTTTGAAAGTGAGGCTAAACAAACAATCACTGGAATGATAACACATGCTAAGCGTGATGATTCAGATAGTGATGAAGATGATACAATACAACATATGGTACAATCATTCCGAAAGGAATTTGATAAGATAATAAAAGAGGTGAAAGGTAAAGTCAAGCAAGATAGGAAGGATATTTGGTGTACAGAATGCAAGTCTGAAGGTCACATGAATGTGACTTGTCCTCGAAATGATTATTGCCACATTTGCAATGTACTTGGACATGAAGTGATACAATGTCCATTTAATGCAAAGGTGCACCCACAGGTTCTCTCAATCCAAGAATAGGAAGAGAAACCAAAACCTCAAGGGAGTGGCCAACAAGCCACCAATGGTGGTTATAGGAATAACCGAAGAGGGGGAAGACAATACCAAGGCAATCGATAAGGAGGACAGAGTCGCTTGTAGTATGATTCGGAAGGAAGACCAATCATATAGTGCCACAATTTCTAGGAGTGGGGGCATTTTGCGAAGAATTATCCTTCACCTTAGAAACAAGAGACACAATAGACTAATGCTACACACATGTGTAGATGGTGTGGTCCAGGGAACCACAAAGAAATAAATTATCCAAAGCAAGCGAGTTCTAGTAACCCATAGAACGTGAAATTTTTGGACATAGAGGTACCTCCAGTTAGAGAGGAAACCAAAGAAGTATTAGTCATGACAAGGAATCAGGCTAAGAAGGACAAGTATCCTGAACCTACCAAAGAAAAGAAATGATGGCAAGTGGCGAAGAGGGTACTTGAGGAAGAAGCATAGAAGGTAAAGCAATTGAGACTAGCAGGAGAAAAAGAGTTAAAGAAACCATCAGAAGACAAAGTAGTTGTGCAAAATTTGGTAGCACAAGTCTTGAATACAACTATCGAGATTAAGGTGGCGAGTTTGTTAGAAGCCATCCCATCATTGCATAAAGTGATGGTGGAAGACATACAACCTCATAAGGTGATGGAAGTCTAGAGCTAACCAATCAAGGAAGAAGAACAAAAGAACTATTTTATGGATCCTACCATATTGATGATTGATGTTGGGAAGAAACCCGTATTAGTCCATATGGAGATCTTGGGGCACAAGTTGACACAAGTCATTGTGGATGGAGGATCCAGTGTTAATGTGTTACCCGAGAAGACTTGGTGAGAAATTGATGCTCCATCATTATGGGCACCTAGATTTTGATTGTATGGTGTTGACTAGTACGGTATAGAGACAAAGGGTGTCTTGACCACACAACAAGTTATAATAGTTGACCAAGAATTCATATTATATTTCATTGTGATTACCATGCAAAATCTAGCATATGATGCTTTGTTGGGGAGAGGATGGCTACGAATAGCCAAAGTTAATCACAACTAGGGAAAGGACCAGATCACCTTCAAGAAGGGATAACACAAATACATGATCAACTTGAATAACCAGAGGATCAATGAGGATGTGGCCATGACTGATGAGTCAGGTAGTTCTTCTGGTGAAGAGGAGTATGAGCCTAATGAAGAAGGGATGTTGTACCTAGATGATTATAGTGAAGATGAAGCTTGATCTGATAGTGGACTCCTCCATTGGTAGATGGAGGAGTATGAGGTTTTTCAGCCCACATACCTCTATATTAATACAGAGGAGACCATAGAAAAACAAGATGAGATGAAGGTCAACTCAAAACCAAAGAAAGAAGAAGAGGAGAAATGGACATTCCCTAAAATTTTTGTAGAATATACAGTGGGAGATGCTGAAATTGATGTGAGACCAGTGCATCCAATGAATGTGGAAAAGGTAGTAATAGAGCCTACAAACATTAAGTACGAAGGACCTTGGATAGTGGATGTAAATCTAGGAATAGAGGAGGAGCCTAGGATGATCCACTATGGTGATGATTGGAACCCAGTATTGAAAGCAACAACTTTCAAGATATTCTTGGAGTACAAGGATGTCTTTGCTTGGATGTATAAGGACCTGAAAGGGGTACCACTAGAGTTATGTGTCCACAAGATCATACTAATTCCTGGGGCACAACCAATGAGAAGAAGACCTTATAGGATGAACCCTAAGTATGTCGCATTGGTAAATGCAGAAATTAAAAAGATGCTAGATGCAGGTATCATTTTTAGAGTCACTACTAGTGATTGGGTTTCACCTATTATGGTCACTCTAAAGAAGGAAGTGGATAAGATCTGAATATGCATAGATTTCAGGAGTTTGAATGCAGTGACGATCAAATATCCCTTCCCTATTCCCTTCATAGACTCAATTCTGGAAGAGGTCATAGGACATGAAATTTATTCATTCTTGGATGGGTTTTTTGGGTACAATAAAATAAGTATAGCCGAGGAGGATAAGTTGAAGACCACATTTATTGTGGAAAATGGCATCTATGCATATAATCGAATGCCATTTGGGCTATGTAATGCCCCAACCACATTTCAATGCATTATTTTGTATATCTTTGATCAATTGGCCATAGGAAATTTTAAGGTATTTATAGATGATTGGTCCATTTATGGTAAGATCAAGGATCATCTACCTAGCCTCAATGAATGTATGAGAAGGTGTAGGAATGCACAAATCTCCCTAAATCTAGGAAAGTATTTTTTGATGGTACCTTATGGGAAAATTTTGGGACATATAGTGTGCAATGAAGGGTTGAAGACTGATCCTGATAAAATCCATGTTATATTACACATGGAGGAGCCATATGATGTGAGCTCATTAAAAACCTTCCTTGGATCCATGGGATACTATCGAAGGTTTATCAGGAACTATGCACACGTGTCCTACCCACTAGATTCTTTGACTAAGAAGAATATTCCTTTCAGATGGATGGAGGAGCACCAAGGAGCTTTTGAAGAGTTGAAAGCTAAACTGGTCAGTAGTCCCATTTTGGTGTTCCCTAATTGGGATAAGGAATTCCATGTCCATATTGATACCTCAAACTTTATGATTGGATGTGCATTGGCACAAGAGGGACAATTTAGGCTAGATCAACCTATCTTTTTTGCAAGTCACCTATTATCATGGGTGGAGAGGAATTATAGTACAATAGAGTGAGAAGCTTTAGGGATGGTATATGTTGTACAAAAATTTAGGCATTACCTATTGGTAAACCCTTTTGCTTTCTACATAGATCATCAAGCCTTGTTGTACTTGATAAATAAGCTAGTCATACAAGGATGGGTCAATAGGTGGCTCATCACTTTACAAGAATTCATATTTTGAGTAGTAGTTTAACCTGGTAAGAAGCATGTGATTGTAGACCAGTTATCTCGAATACGATCAAGAGAACCTACAAGGATGGGGATTCTAGATGAATTCCCTAATGCTCAATTATTTACAATTAATGTTGTGCCATCTTGGTACAAGTTAATTGGATAGTACTTATCCACAGGTGAGTTGCCACAAGATTTGATGGCAATAGAAAAGAAAAAGGTAATCATAAAGTCAACACCTTTTCAATTGATAGTTGGATTGTTGTACAAAATGGGTATTGATGGTATCCTACGAAGATGTGTGATGGATGAGGAAGTTAAAGCAACATTGAAAGAAGCTCATGAAGGATTGGTAGGAGGACACATGGGGCCTGATGCCACTACTCAAAAAGTACTCTTAGCAGGATTATGGTGGCCCACATTGTATAATGATGCAAAGGAATATGTACGAGCATGTGATACTTGCCAAAGAGTAGGGAAACTAGTACGACGAGACTTTATGCCCTTACACCCATCACAACCCTAAGAACTATTTGAGAGATGGGGGTTGGACTTTGTTGGACCATTAAAAACTACTCGTAGGTGGAAGTGTCGATATATCATGGTAGCTACTGAATACCTAACAAAATGGGTCAAAGCAAGAGCACTACCAGATAACATGACAAAGAGTACAACTCGATTCTTGTATGAGCAAGTAATTACAAGATTCGGTATTCCACTACAAATAACAAGTGATCAAGGAGGTCACTTTGTGAATGAGATTATCAAAAAGCTGACAACTAATTTTAGGATTTTGCATTCCTTGTCTAGTCTATATTACCCTAGAGCCAATGGGCAAGCGGAGGTGACTAACAAAGTCCTAGTGTCAACTTTGTATAAAACCTATGGGATAGAAGGAGTAGATTGGGAGGAAAGGTTACCATATATTCTTTGGGTATATCAAACTACCTTTAAACCAATGATAGACCATACACCATTTTAGCTAATGTATGGTCAAGAGGTAGTAGTGCTAGTGGAGTTCTTGGTACCAAGTTTGTGGGTAGTTATGGAGCATCGCTTAGGTGACCAAGAGAGTCTAGAGGAAATACTAATGACACTAATCAAGCTGGATGAGAGAAGAGTCATGGCACAATGGGTGATCGAAGTGGCCTAGAAGAGAAGGAAGTTGTGGCATGACAAGCACCTTTGAAAGTTAGAACTTAAGCAAGGTGACTTAGTTCTAAAATTTAATGGGAAATGAGAAATCAAGCTAGGAAAGTTAAAAACCTTATGGCTTGGTCCCTTTCGAGTTGTAGAAGTGAGGGATAATGGGGTAGTCAAACTATAAAACTTGAATGGAATTGAAGTGCCAGACACTATGAATGGTTCAAAGTTGAAGCCATATAAAGTACAATGTCTATTTATTTCTTTAGAAGAAGTTGAATAAATATGAAGAGAGGAAGCTCAGTTCAATGAACCATAAAGAAGAATTCAAGGTCCATTAAGGGAGGACCTGTTGGAACGAAATCTGCCTTAGGTAATAATTTGCGCCAAAGACTTCGTCAACATTGAAAGACCAGGCTAAAACAGAGTTTGCCTGATTCAATCTCCAGAGAAGGTTGGTTCCTTGTTTTTTATAGGAAAAAGGGGGGAGAGAAGGGAATGCATAAAAGGGGGAAATATAGCCAAAGCTAGGAGATAATAAGGTACAGATTAAGCAACAACATAGGACTACTTCAAGCTTTTGCAGAAAAACATAATAATAACCAACGCATGGAAAGCTAAGATCATTCAACGTGTATTTCTATAGCAGTTTCTACGTGAAGTAAATTGCAGATCTTATAGAATGCTTAACACAGAAATTCAGCTTTAAGAATTAATGCATGGTACGTTCAGCAAAGACTAAATTAGCAATAAACAAACGTATACATACTTGTACACCAATTGAGCCCAGAACCAAGATAGATGATCTCTATTTATCTTTCAGAAGTCTGAATACATAGCCTTGTAAACACCTAAGAGCCGACCTAGTGTTTAGGTCGCTCATCCTATATATAGAGTTTTACATAAACAGAAAACTGAAAGTTGTTACAACAAATTGCCCATAGGCTTATCCTAGTAACAGAATGATTAGATGTCACGATCTTCTTGTTACAGAGATATTTCTCAGATCATGAATCTCCTAACTAAAAGAAGTTAAGATATTTCTGTTACAAAGATCTTCTCCATCTTCTTTAAGAAATCATGGTCTGCTGGTCCTCCAAAATGTCATGCCATCACAACAATTCTTCTTTGCTCACTGGCCCTCCAAAATGTCGCGCCATCACGACAATTCTTCTTTGCTCACCACTAGCCCTCCAAAATATTGTGCCATCATGACAATTCTTCTTTGCTCACCATTGGCCCTCCAAAATGTCATGCCATCAACAATTCTTCTTTGCTCACTGCCCTCCAAAATGTCACACCATCATGACAATTCTATATTGCATTTCACTGGCCCTCCAAAATGTCATGCCATCACAAAAATTATTCTTAGCTCATCGTTGGCCCTCCAAAATGTCATACCATCATGACGATTCTTCCTTAGCTCTCGTTGGCCCTCCAAAATGTCATGCCATCACGATGATTCTCCTTAGCTAAATTTTGAGGAGAATACCTTTATTTCCCTGCATGTTGTCATTTTGACCAACATTCTTGGTGCCTCCTAGGGTAATTCTGTTAACTGAATGTTAGAACTTAGAGCCTTTATCCATTGGGCAATGGAGTCAAAAAAAGAAATATAAAAATATAAAAGAAGAAAGGGAAGGGAAATAAAGGGAATGATACCAAGAGTTATCAAAAAACAAAAATCAAACTTAGGAATAATCATTCCTCTGGAGATTCCTCTTCAAAATTTGTCTCCCCTTGTCCCGAAGATGTTGTACTACTTGTTGGGACCTTCTTGGCCTTTGCTTGTTTCTCCTTAGATTGAATGGCTTCATTATAGGTGGCACAGGCCTTTTTCCAGGTTTCTTCGTCAGTATCCGCTTTCTCTTTGAAAGTAGCATACAAATATTCCAGTTCTTCTATCTTATCGTAAGATAAACTTTTAGACTTCAGATAGAGCTCATTAAGATTGGAATTCATTTGAGTTATATTTTGAGCCATACCAAAAATATGGTCCTCTTGCACAGGTTCTTCCCATCCATTAATTTTAGATACATCATTGTAAAAATTTAGCCAAGTTGTCTTTATTTGCTCTTCCATCAAGAGGTTAGACTGAGCATCCCAAAAACTAGGCATACCACAGCCCTCAACCATACTGGTATGTTTAGAGATAGACTTCGCCTCCACCCTCAACTCCTATAATATCTTCACCATTGTTGTCACTAGCTTATGCCTCTTGAAAAAGTTCCTGGCGACTGATTTTGCTTGAGACCAATTTTCATCCTGAGCTCTGTAGCCAGCTATTGCTTGCATACTATTTTCCAGGACCTGGATCTTGTTAGCCGTAGACACCCTCGGTATCAGGAGCTTAATTGAAGCTTCAAACTCCTTTTCTACCTGGCTCATCATATTGTTTACTTTGGAGAGATAAGCCAGGGTGGGTCTAGCCTTAAGGACTATCTTGCTAACTACTACGAGTTTTTCTCTTCGTACTGCAATCACTTTTTCTTTAGAGAAGCCCTGAACCTTTTTTGAAGCTATCAATAACTACTGATTCAGGTCTTCTACCTATTTTTGCAATGCCTGTACCTGCTCCTCGGCCTTGGCTGCTTTCTCCTAGAAGGATGCAGCCTCTTTGAACTTCTGCTCCCAATTTTTAACATCATTCTTGAGAGCCTTCTCAGTAATTTTCTATTGTTTGAAGGCCTCTTCCAATCGCTGTCGAGCCTACTCTGTTTTGAGGAACTTCTCTTTGTAATGCTATGCATTCAAATAGATCATACCCATGTGGGTCTGAGCCTTACTCCACTCATCATTCATTGGTAGCTGAGTCATGTCTTCAGTGATTATTTTAGTCTAGAGTCATTTGTTTCTCTGGATTTTGTACTAGAGGAGTCATCCTCATAGTAGACCTCTGCATATTGATTGGATCCAAAACTGCCCCTTCTCGCACTTGGGCCATATCAGTGTCACTTGGAGGATTCCATGACTTTAGCCATGTCGCAACATTCATTGTGGCTTTCCTTATCCTTTTAATCTTGGTGATGGTAGATTTGTTTGCAGAGGAAGTGCTTTGTAAATACTGAAGGCCCAACAGATTTGTGGAAAGGGAAAAGGGAGTATGTGACAGGGTGGATTCCAGGCCTATCTGCTGAGAGGGAGATCCGATTGGGGTACTAGGAGGAGAACTTTACGGAGAATTATGGGAGGAGGATGATTTTGAAACCTCTTTGTCTTTTGACCGAGAAGGAGAATCTGTATGAGGATGAGGGGAAGAGGAGGGAGTATCAAGATTAATTGGGGATTTTTCCTACTCCTTTTGTGGATTGGAGCCTTCCTTTTCTGGTGATTCCTCTGAATAAACCTCTGCTAAGTGTTGTAAATAGGAAATGTCCATGCTATCTAGCATTAGCGGGAGAGTTTGCTCCTAATTTAAATATTCTTTCTGAGGGGGCCCCTCTGCTTCTTGAGCCACTTGCTCTTCCACCTGCGCTTCTGAACGCTCCTCGATGACCTATTCTTCTTGCTGAACTTCTCCTTCTTGCATATGTTCAGATCCTTCTTCGCCTCATTGCGTACATTCTGATACGCCTTCAGAGCTTTCCTTCAAAACCTCTACATCTTCTGGTTTCTCTTGATCCTCTCCTTCAGATTGTTCAGAAGAGGATTCTTGTATCTTCCTCTTTTTTTGGCTCTCAGCTTTTCCTTGTTCAGCTTTTCTCTTTCTTCGCATTGGTGTCGGCTTCTTCCATTCAAGTGGAGCCATATCTTCAGACTCTATGTCTGATCCTGAATGTGGAATGTACACCCTACGCTTCTTATTTTTTCCCCTAGTTGTTCAACCGTGACCTCCTTTCCTTTTTCTTTATCAGCATCTGGAACAGACACTCTTGGGGAAATACCACCTATTTCGAGAGGGACCTCGTTGAACAGTGTCACAGACCAATTCTTATGGTGCTCATCATATTTGGTACAAAATTTGTTATCTATTTTGAGCCCATACCTGGAGAAAGTATTATGATGGCATCACATCTACCACCAAGCCGTAATCTTGGGTGCATCCCAGTCATCTCCTCTCTTCTTCATGTTATTGACTATTTTGGTGGGGATGTTGTGGGTCGGATGAGTCTTTGGGTCATAGTCCACCAAGTGTTCATAAAAATCATGCCATGGAGCTAGAGGCTGCATTTTCTCCACATGCCATTCCAGGGGTTGTCCTTCACTATTATTTTGATTCTGTTCAATGACTCTATCAGAGGCATGAAATTGCTGGAAAGGACTCTTGTTCAGGGCGGCCTGCCTTTTAGCGAATACATCATCAGGATCATATTTCCACCTTTGTGGGAGCTCCACCAGCTTCATATTTCTTAGTACTTCAGCAATTTTTTGATGATCTCCCTTCTTTGAGATGGTAACTCCTTCGAACTGGAAGGGCATAAGGTAGGTGTGAGTTTTTTGGGTGCTAGTCCCAAATGTGTAATTTATAAATTCTTGTTGCCTTACATACTCCAAGGTGAAAAGTTAGTTGGTGACATAGTAAGGCAATAGGAAGGGCTTCCCTATGAAGTCGTAGAGCCTTATGATTACCCCCTAGGTCAGTACAAAAAAGTCCCCTTCTTTCGCTTGAGAGTGCCTTAGGGTTTCCTCCACTATTTTAGGAATTCTTGTTGTGTGTCCTAGCATGATTTGCAGAGAAGGGCCCAAAAAATATCTATTGAACTGATAGTATGAATTCTTGCTCAAGAGGAGTGGAGTCCATTCACATACACACAAACTCTGTCCTTGTGCATCTTTCTGAGTTACAGGTATTGATTTCAAATGCTTTGATTGAAAGAAAAAGAAAAGCCAAACCAAATAAGAAGAATATCTAAAAACATCTGGAGCTTCTATGTGTAATTTCGAGAGTCCCAGGTGTAGCTGTTGAGCTAAAAAATATGGCCAATCAAAGAAAAGAGGTACTTTGTTTGGATCCATGCATGTTTTATCATAAAATTTATAGATGGAAATACACTGCACCATGACAACCTGCCATCCATGAACCTGAGAATCGTCTTCTAACCCTGCTATCATGGCCAACATGGAGAAAAGTGTTTTGCTTTTAAATTTGGACAAAGGAATGGGAGATTGGGGGATGGAACCTTTGGGGAGTTCACCTTCAATATTCTATTGGAGAAAAGCCCTAATGTTTGGAGTATTCAGATAAAATTTCATAGAATTGGCTGGATCAAACAAGATAGGAGGAACTGGTGGCTTATATCCTAGGGCGAAGACCACTCTAATTGTGTCTGGATCAATCATAAAAAGTGTTTCTCCCTTATAATTTTTTACACTCTTATTCTTTGCATCATACATTGTGGCCATTGCCCTAATTAACTCTGGACAAGGGTGAACATGAGGGCATACGTACCAGTAAAGCATCGAATAATAAGGGAAGTTACTTGGATTTGAAGGTGAACTATCTACGGCCAATCTGGTGGCTATGTCTTTGCAAATTTATCCAGGGCTTCTCCATGTCAGCCTCATGTCTGTTATGTGGGCATCAGGATCTACAAAGTTGTCTACCTTAACACTTGAACTCCTCTTCTTCTTTGAAAACATGGATGTGGAGCCCGAAGCTACAGAGGTGGCCATTGTGATACTACCATAGGGACGTCATCTAAAAATACAGAACTCTCAAGAAGGACTTCAAAACTCAGGTAGCAAGATGCAGAAGATGAGAAGAGGGAATGTGAAACAATTCTTCAAAATAACCCACTGTGTATGTTTATGCCAAAAAGATATGCAATTAAAATGCTCAGGTGACGTGGATTAAATGCAATGAGCAGCACGTATTTCAAAATAGATTTTAAATATAGGTGGGAGCTTTAGTTAGTGTGCCAGCTTTAAAAGATCTCAACTACCTCGAGTTGTCATTTTTATTCTAGACCAATAAAAAACCACCACCGTGGTACCGAGCCAATAAGACAACGTCATCTCTTGATTTGATCATTGGGTATGATTTTCATTTTTTAAGAATGGTGCCTTTTAGGTTCTCGAGGCACATGCTTTTACCATTGTTCTGACATGGCTTTTAGCTGTATAGAAAATCGGACCTGACGTGGCTCTCTATTGTACAAAAAGTCAGATCTGACATGGCATCATGATAATTTTGGAACATGTTACATAAAGAAAACCCAAAAGTCATGCTATCATGACATTTTCCCTAAAGAAGGCCATGCCAATGTCCTAATTCAAAGCCTCTTTTTTTTTTTACCTTCATTATCCATTTTCCCCAAATTAAAATTCCCAAACATGCTATCAAAATTTTTTATCAAAATAAAAGCTCACAAAAAGTAACATATTCACAAGGGTATACATATGAAAAATAATAAAATATATACAAGGATAGATCGGAACCCATTACTTGTAAAATAGCTTTAGGTGAAAACCATTAACAGGAATGGGTAGGATCTTGTCCTATTCATATTTTAGCTAGAAGGAATTGTGTTGCTTCTCTTCAATAATTTTGAAAGGGCCATCCCAGAAGGTATCGAACTTGTCATGATTTCCTGGTTTTGACCTCTTAGTATTCCACTTCAGGACTAGATCTCCTACCTTGAAGTTTCTTAAGGTCATATTTTTGTCGAACCACCCCTTCGTTGCAACTGCATGTTTTTGATAGTGATCATAGGCTTGTTCCTTCTTTTCTTCCAATTGTAAGAGCTGAATCAACCTATTTTCCATCGGTTCTGCTTCTTCTATACCAGTTAGATCTAACAACTTTAAAGCTGGTATTTCTATGTGTATCGGGAGCATAGCTTCTTTTCCATAAACTAGAGAATAAGGGGATGTGTTGATAGATTTTTTAATTGTGATCCTATCAGCCCAAAGTGCTTGGTTTATCAGAGTATGCCAACTCCTTTTATTCTCCTTGAGTGTTCTTTTCAAAATCCTAAGCAGATTCTTGTTCGTGGATTTGGCTAACCCATTACCTTGAGGATAGTAATTTGATGATGTTTTTAAATATATCCCATATTTACTGGTGAAGTCAATTACCTTGGCTCCTACAAATTGTGGGCCATTATCTGTGACCAAGGCATCTGGAATGCCGAACCTCGTAATCAAACTTTCTACGAATTCAATCACTACTTCTTGGTCACTCTTTTTCGTGGGTATTGCTTCGGACCACTTCATGAAATAGTCAGTGGCTGTGAGAATATATTTATGCCCTATCGATGAATTTGGTTCTATGATGCCTATGAAATCTAGCCCCCATTGCTGGAATGGTTCTTCAACCTGAATATTCTTTAGAGGTAATGGTGCATTTATGTTCCTTCCTACATATCTCTGACATTCTTCATAGTCTCTCATAACTTTGAAAGCATCTACAAAAATTGTAGGCCAATAGCACCCAGTTATGATTATTTTTAGTGTGGTAGTTCTCCCGGAGTAGTGTCCTCCTGATAGACCTCCATGAAACTCTTTTAAAATTCTTTCTTTCTGTTCATTCGACACACATCGAAGCAATACTCCATCCAAGTTTTTTCTGTATAACCCTTCAGGTAATAAAGTGTACTTTAGAGCTTGAATCCTGTACCTTCTTCTCTAGGAAGCATTCAAGTTAGCTGGACATATTCCAGTCTAGAAATACCTGATTAATTCATCTCCCCAGTCAAGTTGTTTTGAAGCTTGATCTTCTTCTGGTATTGCCTCTTGAGCCTGGCAAGCTACATAGTCTATTGTCGCTTGTTTTGTGAGCTCCTGGCACAATGCTCTACCTCTAACTAGCTTGGTCGGGTGTATTTCCATGTCATACTCTTGTATTTTAGTTACCCAACCTGCTCTTGTATCACCGAGCTCTCCCTGCGTAATGAAACTTCGTACATCAGGGTGAATAGTATAAACTATGATTTTGCTTTGTGATAAGAAGTGCCTAAACTTTTTTAGAGACTTCATGATAGCGTAAATCTATTTTTCAATAAAATTATACTTTTCCTCATGCTCTTGCATGTTTTGACTTAGAAAAGTGATAGGCCTTTCTTCATTGTCAGCTCCCTTCTGGGTAAGTACTGCAGCGTAACTTCCCTGTTCGCCTATAGCATATAAGATAAAATATTTGGAGTAGTTTGGGTTTACCAAGACTGGAGCTTGAGCTATTTGCTCCTTGATCTATTTGAAAGCTTCTTTTCTTGCATCCATCCATTTGAAAATGATATCCTTTTTTAACAATTCAGTCATAGGTTTAACAATCTGTGCAAAATCTGCTATGAATTTGCATACAAAATTAATTTGACCAAAAAATGACTGCAAACCCTTTTTTTTTAGTGGAAGGGAGAGTTCCAGCAAGGCTTTCACTCTACTGGGGTCTATTTCTAGGCCATATTTTGAAACTACATGACCAAGTAAGATTCCTTCTTCTACGACAAAGATAGATTTCTTTGGATTTATGGATATCCCAAACTCTCGACACTTTTCTAGCACTTTCCTGAGGTGAGTTATGTGATCTTATTTTTTGTGAGAAAATATAGTCATATCATCCAGGTATATCACTATAATTTTATTTGCAAGTTCTCCAAAAGCTACATCCATGGCTCTTTGAAAAGTTGCTCCAATGTTTGATAACCCAAAAGGCATCCTTTGATACGCAAATGTTCCCCATTTGGTAGTGAACGTTGTTTTGAATTGATCTTCATCTTTTACCCATACCTGATTATACCCAGAGAAACCATCCAATAGAGAAAACCTCTCAGCTCCTGCAACAGTGTGTAAAATCTGATCGATCTATGGGAGAGGATAATGATCTTTGAGTGAAGCTTTGTTTAGGTTCTAGAAGTCAACACACAGTCGGATATCTCCATTTTTCTTTCTTACTGGAACCAGATTAGCGACCCATGTCGAGTGCTTAATTGGATATACAATCTTAGCATCTAGTAGTTTCAGCAACTCCTATTTCATCAAAGCTTCTATTTTTGGATTTACTGGGCATTGCTTTTGATGAAAAGGTTTAGCACCTTCTTGGAGTTCAATCGTATGTTGAATTGTTTCCTTTGAGTATACTTTTAAATCTCCATAGGTCCAGGCCATTGTATCTAGAAATTCTTCACATAATTCTCTAATTTCATTCAGTTCTTTATCTGTAGTATTCACCCCTACTTTGATGGCCTTTTTAGGTGATATTTTAGCCTCTTTATATCTATGCTTGTCAACTTTCATCTTATGACCTGTTGACCTATCATTGTTATCAAAAAGAGACTCAAGTGTGACTAGCCCCTTAGGGATGTGATTATTTTTCAACTGGATGACATTTTCCTCCTCTTCGTCTTCACTTTCTCTATTGCTAGAGCAGTTCATCTCATGAACTAGAAAATCTATAATGTGTTGATCATTTTCAAAGACCTGCCAGAAAGTATCTCTATCAGGTACTGAAGGTCTGTATATCAGTCTGACTATTTTTTATTTTTGGATAACGTTGCTTATAGGGCAGAAGTTTGCTCCTACCGAAGCCAACAAATCAGCATGTGTATTTTTCTCCCTAGGGATTGCTTTCATGTTCAGGGATTCAAAATATTCTAGCAGGTCCCAGACTTTATTTCTGTAGGCCTTGAGATAATGTTGTTTGCTTACGCATTTTTCTGTCACTTGATTTACTATTAGTTCAGAGTCACCAAAAATTTGTAGTTGTTTAATACCCATATTTTCTGCCTTCTTTAGTCCCAAACAGAGTGCTTCATATTCTGCTGCATTATTGGTGCAGCTCCAAGTTAGCCTGTAAGAGAAAATATTTTCTTCACCAGTTGGAGCAATGAGGACAATACCTGCTCCAGCTCCATTTTTGCATCTAGCGCCATCAAAGAAAAGTTTCCACAACTGATTTGTAGATGACGCAAATGGTGGGGGGGGTAAATTTATTCTTTTCAGGTTTTAGAATAGTGTAACTCCCTAGATCTGTCTCGATCATAGCATTGAAATCCAGAAGAGAAAATTGATCTTCTTCTTGTAACTCATTTAAGGCTTCATCCATCAGACTCAAGTCTGTTAGTTCCTCTATCATCATGTTTACAGTAGTAGAGGTTTTCTCCTCTTCTCCAAGTTTTTCGACATGGAAGGTGGAAGGTTTTTCATTGAATATTTTTACCCTTTTTCCTTTGAATGGAATCTCAAGGTGTGAGAAATCAAGAGAGAGATATCCTCCTATTTTGGTCGTAAATTCTCTAGATAAGCACATACCAAAATAAAGCTCTAAATCCACTACTACTACTTCTTGTATGACTGTGAGTTGGGGAAGCCTGTGCAAAACTATAGGAATATCTTTTATCATGCCTACCATTTTTACAGGAGTCCCATCCAATTGTAAGACCCCTGGAGCACTCCTTGTGTATTCCATCCCCATTATATCGCACACTGCTTTGGGCATAACAGTAGTTGTGGCTCCAGAATCGATCATACAATTATGGACTACCCATCCTTCCATTTGGAGAGATAAATAAAAAGGGGGAGGTCTATTTTTTCCTAAAGTGGAAGTAAGACTTGCTTGGGTAGAACTCAATCTAACTGGGTCTTTATATTTATTTTTCATAGACCTCAATGATTCTTGCAAAAGATCAATCTGCCCTGGAATCCGTAGGGCTTCATACATAGTGGCCTTGGAAGGAGTCTTTTTCATCTCTTCGACGATATTAAAAGGAAGAGTGTCTATGCTTTTTTATTTTACTGTTGTATCAAACCTATTTCTATAACCCTGAGTAGCATCAACTCTCTGGCGTTTAGTCAGTGAAGGATACCTCAAATTTTCTCTGGCCTATTCTTGAGTTTCTATCTCTTTAGCTGGAGGTATTTCTCTTTGAATTTCTGCTCCTTTTGGATCTGGATTTTGTGGAGGTCTTTTCTCAATAGGAATCTTTGTAGGCATAGGTAATTTTAAAGGATTAAGGTCCTTAGGATCCACCTAAAAAGGTTTCTTTCCTGATCTTGTCAGAACAGAAACTTGTTCTAGGGAGGGAATCAAAAAATTCTGGTCATCTTCTCGAATTATGTTCACTTGACCTTTAAGGGATCTTTCTGCTTTTTCGGTAGCCGTTTGTTGTACCTGATGATGATGAACCATGCAGTCGGTCTCCCCATGAGGATCATTACACGTGGAACACCAGTAGGATGATTCGGGTGAGGTATTACTAGGTTCACCTTCCTTACTAGCATAGACTGTATTAGTTTTTTCATAATTACATGCACTGGCAGATGCCTGATCTCTAGTTACTTGTGGGTAACGTCTTGGTTGAGAGTTTCTTTCTGCTTCTCTTCGCTCCATAGAGATAAATTTATTTGATAGAGTCTTATAAGAGGCTTGTAGATCTTGCAAGATCGCCAGTTGGGCATCTTGAGTAGACGTATTTCCCATTGAGGAATTAGCAGGAATAGGAGGAAGCATTGGAAGAGTGGGTGGCGTCGGTAGAAGTGGGATATTGAGTTGTCCATTCCACTTGGGAAGATCAGCAACCAAGGGAACTGGGAGAGCAACATTTGAAATTTGAGGTAAATTGGGGAAAATGGGAGGCATCATATTTGAAGGGAACCTTCCTATGGTGATCAAATCCTTTTCTGCTTTTAGTGCTTCTTGATAGATTTTAGGAAATGTCGTCACCCGAGATTGTCTGATTGCCATACTAATTTCTGAATTAAAAGCTCTTAGATAGTAGTATATGGCTCCCTCTAGGGCCGGTCTCAGACCATCGGGCACTCTCTTCCAGGTTCGACCGAACCTAATATTGAAATCCACCATCTCCTCTTGTGGGCTTCTTTGAATGACACTAAACTGATTTAACAATGAAAAGGGGTCTGCATGTTCATTAAACTCTTCCACTAGTTTACCAGCAAGTTGGGCCCAGGTAGATATAGCCTGGTAGTCAAGAGCTCTGTACCAGTAGAGCATTTTTCCTTTGAGGGAAATAATCAGGAGCCTGATCATCACGTCTTCCTCTATGATGTTATATATTGGTGCCAATGCGGCCACATCTAGGCAATGTTCATAAGTTGTCTTCCCAGTACCATCATACTGAGGTAGTGCTTTCAGAGCCACTGATGGTATTGGATGTTGAACTACAATATTTAAAGGGCCTGTATGATTCCACAGAGGATAAGGTAGATCTGGCAGATTTCTAGCCATTGTAGTTGTATTGGTAACTAGAGCTGAGGTTCCGATAGCAGCAGTGCTAAAGGAGGTTGCACAGGGAGTGTACACTTGTCTTGGATTGCTATTGAGAATAGAAAAAGTTCTTGCAACCAAAACTGGGTTAGCTAGGAGGCTACCAAGATGTAGCTCGAAGAACTCTATGGGTTCTTCTAAATTTTTTGCTTTAGATCTAGTTATCATAAGGATGATTCATAACCAGAAGCTGGGTAAGGACTTTTTTTAGGGTTCCTTTTCGGTGCGGAGTCGCCAGGTGATAATAAAATATTGATAGGGCAAAGGCTTCATCGGGACTTTGATCTATATATAATGTGTGGGATTTGGGTCCCATCGGGCATGCCAAAAACTATTGGAATGAAATCTACCTTAGGTAATAATTTGCGCCAAAGACTTCGTCAACATTGAAAGACCAGGCTAAAACAGAGTTTGCCTGATTCAATCTCCAGAGAAGGTTGGTTCCTTATTTTTTATAGGAAAAATGGGGGAGAGAAGGGAATGCATAAAAGGGGGAAATATAGCCAAAGCTAGGAGATAATAAGGTACAGATTAAGCAACAACATAGGACTACTTCAAGATTTTGCAGAAAAACATAATAATAACCAACGCATGGAAAGCTAAGATCATTCAACGTGTATTTCTATAGCAGTTTCTACGTGAAGTCAATTGCAGATCTTATAGAACGCTTAACACAAAAATTCAGCTTTAAGAATTAATGCATGGTACGTTCAACAAAGACTAAATTAGCAATAAACAAACGTATACATACTTGTACACCAATTGAGCCCAGAACCAAGATAGATGATCTCTATTTATATTTCAGAAGTCTGAATACATAGCCTTGTAAACACCTAAGAGCCGACCTAGTGTTTAGGTCGCTCATCCTATATATAGAGTTTTACATAAACAGAAAACTGAAAGTTGTTACAACAAATTGCCCACAGGCTTATCCTAGTAACAGAATGATTAGATGTCATGATCTTCTTGTTACAGAGATATTTCTCAGATCATGAATCTCCTAACTAAAATAAGTTAAGATATTTCTATTACAAAGATCTTCTCCATATTCTTTTAGAAATCATGGTCTGCTGGCCCTCCAAAATGTCGTGCCATCATGACAATTCTTCTTTGCTCACCACTGGCCCTCCAAAATGTCATGCCATCATGACAATTCTTCTTTGCTCACCATTGGCCCTCCAAAATGTCATGCCATCATGACAATTCTTCTTTGCTCACCATTGGCCCTCCAAAATATCATGCCATCATGATAATTCTTCTTTGCTCACCATTGGCCCTCCAAAATGTCGTGCCATCATGACAATTCTTCTTTGCTCACCGTTGGCCCTCCAAAATGTCGCGCCATCATGACAATTCTTCTTTGCTCACCGTTGGCCCTCCAAAATGTCGTGCCATCACGATGATTCTCCTTAGCTCACCGTTGGCCCTCCAAAATGTCGTGCCATCGCGACGATTCTCCTTAGCTAAATTTTGAGGAGAATACCTTTATTTCCCTGCATGTTGTCATTTTGACCAAAAAGACCTTGACATGGGACTTGCACGCATATTTGTAGGGGAGGAGGCAAGGACAATTATCAAATAACAAGAATTGGTACCCCAACCTGTTGAGAGAAGAAAGATGTGAGTACATGTAAGGTTCATACATGGGACTGAATGGAACGAATAAGAAGATGAAGAAGGAATTCCACAAAATGAGATAAGGAACCTAGAATAACAAGGAATGATGTATCCACAGTTGGAGTATACAGAATTACCTCAACCAATAGAATATCAATGAAGAATACTACTGATAGTTCGGTATGCAAACATGATGGATAATTTTAATATGGAATTTCTAGTAAGGATTGGAAGTGAAACCACAGAGGAAGGGCCCATAGGACATACTTTTTTACCTCATATAGGGATATTGTAGAAGAGGATGTGACACTAGATCCAATAGTTGTAAGAGTATGAAATATTGCAAGGTCACACTATAAGATTTTGTGAACAAACTATCCAAGATTTGGATGAGATGATGTAAAATATGGATGAGAAATGGATAGTTAGGTTACAGGAATTATAAATCAAAGGAAAATAACATGAGGCGACACCACAATTAAGTGGTACACACCATGAGGGTGCAAGTACCAACATGGGAGAAAGATCATAAATAGCACCTCATGATATGTCCAATGACCTATCAATGATAGAAGAAGATGCAAAGATAGCTTGGTGAGACATTGAAGAAGACATTACATCACCCAAACCACAAGGCAATATACACAAGGATTCAAATGAATCAAGTGATGGAGAGTTGCCTTTGTTAGTAATAGATGATAGTTCAGATAGCAGTAGTTATGACTTCATAATGCAATAACATGTACCTCATGCTCGTCCTGACCCTGAGACCTATGCAATAGCCTATCAGTAGTTGAGGCAATAAAGAAGAGAAGTGAGGAGACTTCAAAGGTTAATTATCTTACCAACAAGTTGGTCAGAACAAAGGGATGATGATCATAATGATTCTAGTTCTTAGTATGACTTTTGGAAACCATATAGGGAAACTCTGGTAACCATATCTCTACAACGATGCTTTGAGGAAATATATGGACACGTCGACTATTATGTATAGATCATTGAATGCAAGCACTCTAATAATTATCACTTAAAATACAAATAAATGAAGGTCACTTGGCCAAGATAGAATTAGTTGATATAACTCCTAGTACGTGAGAAAGGGGAGAAAGGAACCAATAAGTACCCCCAAGGCAACATTAAGGTCATAGAGGAGGAGTACATCCACTAAATATTGGAAGGGGTAGTGGAGATGTCCCACCTAGAGGAGGTAGAGGATGAGGGAGGATTCAAACCCCTACTCCTAGATGGTTGAGAGATACACCATTGGCCTATTTTGAACTGGACCTAAAATTTGCAAGGTATCCCCTGGTTGAGAGGGTATGTACCGAATCTCAGAGGAATATACCCATGTGGATGGCCTCCATTTGATCCGAAAAGGACCAAGAAGAATTAAAACTAGAATAGAATTGCTCTAATAAAGAGAAGTTCCATTTAATGTTCAGATAGATCTTGTGTCGAGAGGATTAGATCATGGTAGACATATGCAAGGAAGAGGAATTACCAGTAGGGGAAGAGTATGCTTCATCGACAAAAGAAGTCAAGTATGACAAAGGAATTGTTCACCAAGCTTGGAAGATGATTTGATGTGAGGAGATAGATGAAGGAGTCACTCGAATGACAGTAGACCAGTAAGAGCACCCATTTATCATGATCAATCACCAAAATAATGGAATTAAATATTACCAATAGGAATTCCTATAATTTATAATTGTATGATTCCAAATTGTACACATGAAAATCAAAGGATCGTAAATGATACAACTTTGCAAAGATAAGGGGATCGAACAAATGGTCGGTTGGCACCTAATGATGTGATTACTCACAATGTAAAACTGGGACACCCAACTGATGAGTCAATAGAGGATATCATACAAGTGAATGCCACTATACGATTTCCACAATGATAAGTTGTAGGATATTAAAAATAGAAAAATATCCTAACTGTGAAAATCCTCTAGGACGTAATTAAGACGAAAGGTGGTTGAAAACCATAAATGGAAGCCCCTTCTAAGAAAAAAAAAAGAGAGATAAAAATAGAAAATCATATTAATTGTGAAAATCCCTCAGGATGCAATTAAGATGGAGGTTGGTTGAAAACCAAAAATGGTGGCCCCTTCTGAAAAAAAATAAAAGAAAAAGGCAAAGAAAAGGACAAAAGTGAGAAAAAGACAAAATCACATGCACAAGGGCAACAATTTTTCAATAATCCATACAAGAGGAAAATATTACATTCAAATGAGGCTAAGGTAGAAAAATTTCATGCATTAATATGTTAGGGTTTCGAAAATAAATAAAAAATAGGTGTCATACAACTTTTTGACAAATCGTACACATGCAAATTGAAATTCGAAGGATTCAAGAGCAAAAAGGGTGCAACTAGATAATTTTCTTCTATATGGGCATTTGAATTCAATAGTTTGCTACAATTTTTTGTGACTCATTCGGTATTTACAGAACAAAACCTTTTTTATTTCAAAAAAGTAAACCAGATTGGAGAAAAAACTACCAAAGATAAGGTTTACTCTAGAAAAAGCTAATTTTTTTTAGAAATCATGTTGTAGGTGGAGAAAAGAGAATGAGGGTTTGAATAAATAAGGCACCCAAGGAAATCCTTATTACAAAAAAATCAGGGCTAGGGTTTGATTTTTTAGAAATAAGGAAGTGTGGGAATTGCAAGGAGGCAAAATGGCAAACCCTAGTGCAGGAAATCAGCAATAAAAGCATAAAAATATTTTTGATACCTTGCATGTGTTAAGGATCATAGAAGGATGATTGTAAAATGTTGCCATACTACCAAAAAATTCATCTTGGAGAAAAATTGCACCAGTTGAAGGAAAAATTGCATAATTGCATCGAAAATGAAAGATTACACACTCCCGATAAATAGGTTTCTCAGAAATCATACCAGCTTGAAAAAAACAAGGATTTTTAACCAAGGAAATTTTTTCAAGACCATATGTATGATTTGTAGGTATGATTGTACAATTTTGGAGCACATTGTATGATTTCCAAGCTTTCAAAGACCCGATTTGTGCATTTTGGAGGAGATTGTATGGAATTTTTTGTAGTTGTACAATTTGCTAAATTCTTGGATGATTTCTAACAGCCCTTGTATGTTTTGGAAGCATCGTATGGATTTTGAAGTGATTTTATATGGAGTTGTCCTGAATTACCAAGTTGATCAGAGAGTGTGCGAACGAGGTTCCCACTCAATGATGGTAGAAGCATGAGCTCTAGGTGAGAGTTATAAGCTTATTCTAATCACATTACAAAAAATATGATGGATATATCACTAAGACCACTACACCATAGAGAATCATGGACTAGAAGATCTCCCTTAGTTTACCCCATTCAAGACCAAGGATGTTGATTTCAATCACATGGGATGTGTGGTAATCATTCATGGAGAGGGAGAGGATGTAGGCCATGGAGGGGTCAGAGATATTATCATGGTGATAGAGGTGGTACACCACTACAATTTAGGAGGGAAGAGATGGATCCACCTAGGGCACACAAAAGGGAACTTCATAGTGAAGTTCATCGAGAGAAGACTCCAAAGAAGAAGGAATAACTACTTGGTGAAGCTGAAGAAGAGCAAGTGGGTATTAATGATATCACTTTTGGACAAACAATGTAAATTTTTTACAAAAAATAGTGGGAAAGGAATGAGGTAAAGTATCCATTAAAGCTTATGTTGAGGAAGGCTGAAGTGAGAACCATCACATAAATCCTACTGTAATATAAAGTATTCTTCAATGAATACTTGCTACAAATTCTTCAATCCTACGAGCCCACTATTAATCACGCTATTGTGAGAGTGGGTGATAGGTACATTAAGGTAGAGTTTTTAATGGAGGTATTTCTAAGAACATTTGGATTGCCCAAGGATGAAGCTCCAATTTTGAAGAAGATAGTAGATCCAATTAAGGCTCATAGGTTGATTACGACACTCACATCTGTGAAGTTACTTGTAGTAGACAAGATATTTGGTTCCAGAACTCATGGAATTAAATAGAGCCAATTTAAGGCTAATGAATTGGCAAGCACAATGAATGTTGTCATGGATCATTTTTTTGGAGAGTCGCAAGCTTCTAAAATGACAATTTGGATATCATAGTATGTGGAAGGTGTCTACAATGGTGTGAAGTATGATTGGAGAACCTAATTAAAGAAACATATGTAGTAGTTACTGATAACTAGAAGGAATACTTTCACCATGAATTTTCATGCCATTGCTCTTTTATTAGATGCAGTATCTGGAATGGTCATTTCCTTTCCTGGTAAGACCCAACCTCAGGATTTATCGCCAGATCAACCAACCATACTGTAATGGGAAATTACTATGCCTCTACCAAAGGCAAATCCAAAGAAATTATAGGTCAAGAAGAGCACAAAACAACCAATACCTCTGATGTAGGAAGAGATAAAGACTACATCCGATGAATATGTTCATCCTAGAAGGAAAAGAGGAAGACAGTTAGAACTTGCCTTAGAATAATAGGCACAAGACCAATAGTCTTAGGAGTAGCTAACCTCTTTTGAAGAGGAGGAGAGAATAGAATGATAATCCAATCCTATAAATATTGAAACATGTAGGCAATAGGAGAAAAATAAGAAGCTCGTGCAGAAAGAGCAACCTGAGTTGGTACCAAAGGAAGGGTACTCAAACTTAGAAGGGTTAGATTTATTGAATTTTAATATACCAAGTATGGAGGAAGTAAGAGGAGCTATGGGATCTTTGACATTGCTTTAGACCTTCGATTTTAATTTTTTGGATTCATCTAAATATTTTTCTAGAAAAAAATGATACCACCAACTCCAAAGCAAAAGCAATGGTGGTAGTTCCATTTGGGGAACCTATAAAATAAAAGAAAATAAATATTGTGATGATATGTGGTAACATTCAACAAGAGAAGGCATGCACATAGCCACCACAAGAAGAGTTTTATCCTAACCAGATAGTTTCACCCCTAAGGGGAGTGCAACCAAACCCACATGAGAAAGGGTTGGTAGAAATAAAATAGGACTTACCTAATCCATAAACAGAATTCCAAGCACTGGTGATATAATACAATATTTATAGGATATCTTCAGTATTGAGTATATTAGATCACTGGAAGAAGGAGAGACAAACAAGATAGTAACACACATTCTGCTACAAGAAGAGAAAGCAACCAGTGTGATCAAAAAAGTTGGAGGAAGTTCAAATCCATGGGATGAAGAAGAAGAAGAATAGACCCCACCATAAGATAATAATTCAGAGCTTCATACAATATTTTTAGTCGAAGTATCTAGCTTTGGTATTTTGAGGGATAAGGGTGAAAATACAGATGAGCAAGTGGAGCACTTCTTTTGATAAGCTAGTGAAATATTTTCCAGTACCAGGTTGTAGTTTTGCGTCGGTAGAAATGGACAGTTGAAATAGTGGAGGGAGCAAACCTTCACTAAATTGTGGATTGGGTGTGCAATGAATATTGTACAAGATAGATAGCACACATTCATGCATAACACCCATGGTTGTTACCTAAAAAGATGTAACTATGATGCTAGGAAGATAGGATTTACTAGAGGGAGTGAAGACCAATTACCGCAAGTGTACACGAGTGTACTTGGATAAGGAAACATGTTAGACTTGTCCATTGAATATAATGGGTACATAATTTTGAAGAGTACCTTCAAAATTGACCTTCACCTTGAGGAAATTGAATTTCCTGACATATTGGATCGAGTGGATCAACTTGGGCCTTGAACAAATTTATCAAGATAAGGAAGAACATTAGGAAGAAGTGGAAGCTACTCGAAAGGAAATGGTTGTGATGGAGGAAGAATTAGTATGCAACAAAAAATAGGCCAAGGAAAGAATGAAGAAGGCAAAAATAGAATGGGTTAGCATCAAGCAGGTTTATGAGGATAAGTTACGCTCACAGGAGGAGGAAAAAAACTTGTGATCTAGCAAGTGGAAGAGCGCTCAAAGTAGTTGGAAGCTCAACTGGTAACACAAAATGAACAATGGGCCAAATGAGAAAATTGGTTGAAGGTAGTGAAGGAACAATTGCAGGAAAGGAGCCGTAAGATTGAGATGGCAAAGGATGCGAACACTACAATGAGATCATCATGGATCATAAGGCTCGACTTAAGGCTAAGTATGAGTGTATGGTGACTTATGTTGACATTCATCAAAATTTGTAGGATATTATGGAAAAGAACGAGGAGTTATCCATAGTAGCCAGAACAAAAGCCATGTTGATAGAAAAGTTACGCAATGGAGCATCCAAGAATGAGAAGGATCTAGCTACACTTTTAACTACTGTAGAGGAGAAAACCAATGAGTATGGGTTAAAATACCTAGAATTTAGTCAATACACAACTCAATTGAAGGATGAACTTACTGCTTTGTGTATGCAGCTTGATGAGTACCACTAAGAATCATCGAACAAAACCAAGAAGACTGAGTCGATGAGGACATCGACTAATTTAAAGAGGAGGGCATATGTAGGCAACAAATCCACCTCCTAGAAGAAGAACATATGATTTTTGGATTTGCATAATTTTGTTTATTTTTATTAAAATGTACAAGTGTCAAAATGTACAAGTAGGTGTAAAACATACAAGGTTGCAAATGTACAATGTGAAATTTCAATGAAATTAGGTGAAATGTACATTTGGGATGAATTTGATAAAAATTAAATTAGACTTAGTAAAACCTTGTAAAGAATTGTTTTTGAGTTAATTCGGGATGGTAGTTGTAAGTAATGTGATGTATCAGAATCCACTTTAGAACGGTCTAAGCATGCATTATATAGCCTCCCCATTTAATTTTTTTAGGTTGTTCATTGATAGTTGAAGTCATTCATTCATTCATGGATTTATTGATTGTTCATGGTAGAGTTGTATATTATTCATTATTGATGTCTATGTTTGTTGAGCCTATTGTTGTGATCAATGATGGAGGATATAATGTACACAGATGCTTATAATATGAATATAACATAAATTCTCTTTATTTCCATATCTCTATAAATTCCATTGTACGTTTTGATTGTTGCAGGTTGTGTAATTGATGTTTGGATGCATAATTTGTTATGTTAATTGGTGGAACTGCATTATGAATGATTATGATCATCCTATAGACTTGGTGTGAGGATATGAATTGATTGCATTATGGATTACGACTGTAAAATTATATTTCCAAATAGTTGTATGATTTTTGGAAATGCTTTTGATGATTATAATTCATTGCCAATGAATTAGGGTTTGCATGTTACAAGGAAAGTGAGGAATTTTCATAAAGAAACATCCCCAAAATTGTATTGGAAGGAATGGTTGTGCAAACTCATATATTTGAGTATAAGTTGCAGCCAAGATTATTATAAATTTTACACAAGCCATACCAAATTATACAAGTGGTCGTTTACCCAATTTGGTAATAAAGCTGCAAGAGAAAACCTACCAAATAAGGGGAAATTGCTAATTTTGAGAAATCAATTAGAAAACTGATCGATTTGACTTACAAAAACACTTCTAGTGAATTGACTAAGTACCAAATTGTATAAGGTATATTTTTGTACAAATTTTTTTGTACAATTGTACGATTTTGTGACCATACAAGCTATTTGGTAAACTGACATAGTGCACAAAGCAAATTGTACAAGTTGTACGATTTGAAAAATCTAGGTTTAAGACTTTGAAAATCATTTCTAGGCCTTCTAAATCACCTCCCATTTGGGCATATTACACCTCTATTCTACATGGTGTGTGTGATGTGTGTTGACCTAGAATAAGTGACCCACTTTTGATCTACAATATCTCCCTAAGGCATGAGGAGAGAGCATACGTGAATCAATTATCCTATTTAATGTGAAGTATGGAGGGTTTATTAACCTAGAAAAAGTGACTCTCTTTTGATCTCTAAGATCACCTCAAGGCATGAGGAGAGAGCATATGTGAATCAGTTCTCCTATTTAGTGTGAATTATGTGAGAAATATTGGAAATAAAATGCTATTAATTCATAGAAAACGAATAAAAGTGCTTTGAGCCCAAAATATATTGCTAGATTTTTTATCCTCAATTTTTCCTTTCAACACGAGAGGAGAGCATACGAGTAGCAAGGGAAATTTTATTTAATGTTGCCTATGGTATAAAAGCAAATATATAAACACACATTGGATTCCTATATTAAGTGTTATTATGTATTTTGACATAAAAATGAAGTTAGGAGCACATATCTAAGGTCTAATGCTCTTTGGATTTTGTATGGAATTTTTGCATAGGCTCTATTTTTCCAAAACTTGCTTGCAATAGAAACCATCAACGTTTTGACAATTTACAACAAAAATCATCAAGGTTCTAATGATTTGCAGAAAAAATCATCTTGACAAGAATGATTTATGTTGGGAGAGACTTTTGGTCTCTATTATCTATCAAGGTTTGTCTTTCTACTATAGAGTACTGATTTTATGGTTTACCTTGCAAAAACCAAAGAACCAAAATGTCAAAATTTACTTTTGGACTTAAAATAAATACAAGAAGCAAATAATCCTAACTAGTTAAAGTCTAGAAGTGATTTGAAGCAACTACTCTAATGTCAACTAATTTTAAGCTAAAAAATATGAAGTTTGTATTCAAATAAACTAAAAGGACTGATTTTTGGAGGATTGATAGGTGGAAATAGACACTTTTGAATATTTCCAAATGGAACAAGTTGGCCTAAGAAGGCACTTGACTATGATGATGAAAAATGATAAGGAGGCAAAGGATTTTACCTGATACTTACCTAAAACTACTATGGTCATTGTGTAAAATTGGTTACCTAACAAGGAGGTCCTAGATTTGAGCTCAATAGAAACTATCAGTGTTTGGACAGTTTGGGTTGTCAACCATTTGGGTTCTAATAATTCTGGTTGTAAACCATCTTGGTTCTAATGGTTCATGCGAGAGGAATATTATTTTGAACCAGCCTTGATGGGTTCCAATTTGGATTAACTTGGATTGCTTTATGATCTACAAACATAGGAAAAAAACACATAAAGTGAGCAAAATAGGCTAAAAAGCTAACAAAAACACACAAGGAAAAAGTGAGAGAAATGGTGATGAAAAACAAAAATTTACAACCTATAAACCATGTTCACCTATGTGTGGTATGGTGTTTGAAGGTCCCACCATGTCGCAAAAATGTGAATAATAAAATGTGTCATTTCATTAAACATTGTTGATATTACAACATTTAGTTTACAAGTGCCAATTGGGCTAGAAAATAGTTTTCCAATGAGGAATTATTTTTTACAATGTAATCCTTTGGCACTCCTTTATCTCCTTTACCATCTTGAGAGGGCTCAATTTGGCACCATCCTTGGTTAGGTAGAGTCTCCAAGCCTACAAAACCAATCACTAGTTAGTAGCACCCATTGAGTCCACCCAAGTTGGACCCAAACTTATAAAAAATGAGTAAATCATGTGACTTAAATTACTACAATAAATAAAATTCAAAATGGGCTAAAAACATAATATACTTTAGTACTCACCTTTTATGAATGTTTTATTGTGTTATACCTAGCACAAAACTAGTTTTGATAGGAACTATATCGATTGATTAGGATGGTTTTGGTTGTAAATTGTCCTTGTTTGGACTATTTATTTTGTGTTGACTTTGGTGGAATTTCCTTTGATGAAGGTCTTTTGTAGGTTTTCAGGTAGCTACTCTCTGAATTTGGTGATTTTTGAAGCTTAGACTTGCAAATGACTCACAACACAAAAGCACACAAGAAGAAGCACACCATGTTATCCATGGTGTTATCACTTTAAGCAAGATGACCTCTCATAAATGCATACAAGTAGAGCAATTTTGGTAGAGTTTCCCTACGCATAATATCACTCTCTCAAAAGAAAATTGAGAGTTATTTATAGAATTTATCAAGGATGAGGGGGTCGTCAAGTGGAAGTGAGGTGGAGGTGACATGACATACAAGTGGATTGAGTGAGGGGAGGGAAAATTTTAGGTTTTTCCTTTGGATGGTCAAAGGGGCCTAAGCGCACAATTCCTCATTAATATTTTTTGGGTGGAGGAAGTCCTCACCCTACCATATGCATTAAATAATCATGAGGGTTATTTATAAAATTTATCAAGGATGAGGGGGTCGTCAAGTGGAAGTGAGGTGGAGGTGACATGACATACAAGTGGGTTGAGTGAGGGGAGGGAAAAATTTAGGTTTTTCCTTTGGATGGTCAAAGGGGCTTGAGCACACAATTCCTCATTAATATTTTTTGGGTGGAGGAAGTCCTCACCCCACCATATGCATTAAATAATCATGAGGATGTATGTAGGTGCATGGGGATGTGGAGAGTAGGGGGTATGATGGGATGGGTAGGCTAAGGTGGTAGAGTAGGGTGGTATGATAGACTAGGTTGATATGCACATATGATAGGGGAATGAAATAGTTATATGGTGAACATGGGCTAGGTGTAGGATGGGGCTTAATGGGGCATAGGTGATAATATGGAGTAAATTAATGTTTTAAGGTAAAATTGTAAAATAATAGGATATTTTGAAGCAATTGTAAAATAATTAAACATTGACATTGGACAAGGGATAATGTGACATTTTTAGGTGTTTGTAATATGAAAGTTTTAATTGACATCAATGATTTATTTGCAAATATATGAATGTTTGAATTGTACGTCAATGATTTATTTGCAAATATATGAATTTTTTAATTGCCCATGAGTGATTCATTTGCAAATGTATAAAATTGTAATTGTACATCAATGATTCATTTGAAATTAAAAAAAAAATCCATGTTAATGATTAATTTGCAAATATTTGAGATTTGCACAACAAAGTTTTATTTGCAAATATATAAAATTTTAATTACACATTAATGATTTATTTGCAAATACATGAATTTTTTTATTGCACAACAATTATTCATTTGCAAATATATGAAATATTAAATTGCATAGCAATGATTCATTTGCAAATATCTAAAAGTTTTACTTGTACATAAATGATTCATTTGCACATATAAGAAATTTTAAATTGTATGGGAATGATTCATTTGCAAATATTTCAAGATTTTAAATGGCACAACAAAATAAAAATAAATTGAAATGCTCTAAATGAAAATTAATCTATTTCTAATCTCATCAAGCTTTAAAAAAGTTAAAGGTTTAAGGGTAAAAGAAAAGAAAGAAAATAAACAAACATATATTTCCCTGATATTCAATTCCAATCCGTAAAGTGGTAATCTCAAAAAACCAACTTCGACCCAACTACTATTCACACAATCTATGATCCAAGATGATGCATTATTTAAAGGAAAAGCACAATGTGCTTTAGAGTTGCTCTATTTGATGGATTACAAGAAAAATGCTCAAAGCACTAATAATTTTGGTTTGGAAAGATCATCCAACAAACAAGAAAGAAAGAAAGACTAAGAGCCAGCTAATAGATGTTTTTTTGACCCTTCTAAATTACTAATGAGCCTATATTTATACAATTTGAGTGGCATATTTTTATATGTTACAACTAATTTTGTGGTTACACTTCAATTATGCATGTGTAAGAGCATCTATCATATATGTGTTATAATACATCAAAAACATCTACCTTATATATGCATTAGAGCATCTATGTCATATATGCATCATAATGTGTCAAAGAACCTACATCATATTGTGTCAAAGAATCTATTTTGTATATGCATCATAACATCATGTAAGACAAAAGTAAATGTAAGCATTAGAATTTATTGTTATATATTATTTATTTATTTATTTATTATTGCTATTATTATCTCTTTTTCCTTTTTTTCTATCTTTTTTTTTATTTTAATTTTTGTAATATTTGTGAGTGAGTAGTCAAGTTGGTGTGAGGTGGCCAATCGAGCAACATGATTCGTATGATGCGGATCCACGTAACTCCAATTCAAATCACACTAGTTTACTATAAACTCTTTTGTTCCCATGAGCTAGGTGGATTGGTAAGACGTTGGGCACTTACCAAGAGGAGACCTAGGTTCAAACCTCGGGGGCATGCCCAATTTGGGCAAAGGTAGTATTCTGACCTGAGTTCGTTGAGTGCATGTCAGCTTGATGACGATAGTACCAACCCCAAGCCACCGAGGGTCTCTCTCACTCTGGGTCATGTTTACCAAGGCAATATAAGGGTTATAGTGGTAGCACCATGATTTGATACTACAATAAGAGGTAATGCAACTTGACCCTATGACCAAATGTTAAAAAGGAAATTAGTTACTAATTCCTTTATGTATTAAAAAACATAAGTTTAATTTTTAATCGTAATGCACGAGAGACAAACTATCGACAAAATATATTAAGTGCTCGCTTTCCTCAATAACCATATTAAAATAAAATCTCATAGATAATAATGCAAAAAAAAGACCATTGGAAAGTTTTTTTTATTTAAAATATAGACAAGTTTATACTTTATGAAAAGCTTATTTCAAACCCTATCTAATGGAAGATTTTATTTTCCTTTACTTTTCTCTTTTTTTTTGGAGGGTGGTTAAACAAGATAAAATTCACCATAATTAAAATAAAAAGGCTTATATAAGAGCAAGTGCAACAACAAGACCAATTCACGCTAACTTAGGTATAAAATAGATAGATGAAAGAAACCAAAAAAGGAATAAGAGGATAGGATGTATACCTTTGTCTACTAGATATAGTTGAAATAAAGAAGAATTTTATTTTAAAATGCCTAGAATATAATAATATTCAAGATAACCACATTTATACACTAATAATTAGATTCATTATATCAAATATTTGAAAAGAAAAATATAAAGATCAAAATCAATAGTAAAAATCAATACTATAAAAAATTATTATTAAATCAAAATTTAAAATGACATGTGGCTACAGATATGTACTCAAGCCAACAAATTTGTTATGGAGTTGGATCACCTGCAAGTTCTTTCGGTGCATTGGGCCAATGCTCCATGTGCAATCAATCGAATCTCGGATCCCCTTAGAGCACTTTTCTCAAGAGTGTTTTCGGTCCCACTCTCATCTTCGGCCTCCGTCATATTCAAGAAGTACTTTAGCAGACAGACACTGGTCCTAGTTCTCGCCAATCAGGAAGTGACCTAATATTGACATTGCTTGTTCGCCCCACCATGTTGGGGTATGGGATGATGTTCAACCAGTTTCACTTGGTCTAGTTATTGGTTGGAACAACGTGAATATTGAAGGCCTTAATGAGAATCGCGATGCGGATGAGTGGATTCTCATCCAATAATCACTACCAGTTTATGCAAGACGACACAATATCCCATTTATTTGATCAATGATGATTGATAAACTTGTGTTTTGTTGACAACTTTGTTTCCTAACCCTTGTCAATAAAGTTTAATTTAATTTCCCATAAAATATGTTAACCCACCCACTTTTTTTAGTGTGAAGATTGTTGTATTAATTTAATATAAATAATATTTTTAAACAATATTTTTTAAAAATTAAAATGATAACTATAATTCTTTATAAAAAATAATATTATTTAATTTTTTTAACTTCATAAACTTTAAAAACCTTTTATTATAATTTTTTTTCTTCTGTGTTAAAAACTAAATAAATAACTTTTATTTTCCATAAATATTATATAGACCTTTCCATACTCTCTCAAATCTATTATGCTCGGGTAAAACATTCTAATAATACTATACACATAGAATATAAGTACCTACTTACCTATAAGAAGACTCTCGTCATGCCCAAAATGTTGTCGTGACCCCTCCGCTAGGACTTTCTAAGAAAACGGAGCATTTTAATTGAGATTAAATTCGCAAGCGCTGTTATATCCAAAAACATGAGGGCCAGTCAACTATTTCCGTATTTCACATTTAAAATATTTTTTTGTTTTTTTTCGCATTTATAATTAATAGGGAGGGCAAGATTCAGTCTTTTAAGTCAATGTGTAGTCAAATCATGAGGTAAACCTATTGTAGTAGTTGTCTCGCTTTATCAATAATCCTGGGGGCTGGGTCTTTCGTCAACGTCAACCTCAACCTCAAGGAAACATAATGTTTATCAATTTTTTAAGAAACTCAGGCTATTTCCTAATAAATAAATAAGCCTAGCTATATAATCTAAGGCAAATACGAGTTGAATTCGTCTACAACCACCTTGTTAGAATTGACTATGTCTCGTGTGGAGTCTAATTGTTTTGAACGATTCTCCTTAGGACAACTTTCTCCGTTGGAAATCTCGAGATAAGGCTGAAGTAGTATACATTTAAATAAGATGACTTTCTCATCATGTTGGGATCGTTGTTTGAAGATGATTATACTCAGTCAAATTTCAATTATGAAGTATGATTTGCTATAGGGAAAGATGCTCATTATATAACCACATCATTCAGTCATAACAGCAATTAGTTGTTGTGGAAACGAAGTATCGCTTGTGAAGGCCTCCTGCACTCAATAGCTTAGGGGAAATCAAATTGCCTCCGCAGATCATGAGCCTCCATCTCACCAATCAGTCTTCCACGTCTCTCGTTGAATCGTTGCTTCTCGTTTCCAAGGAAATCGATTCCTTGGAGAAGCCAAAACAATGGCGTATTCAACACGTCGCCTGCATAACTCGAAGAGTAAAGGTGATGTCTCTGCTTTTTCAAGAGCTAAAGGATAAGGAGGATTTAATCTTGCCTCCTTCCGCGACGGTGAGCCTGAGAGAGCTCCTCATCATCATAAAGAAGAGCAAGGTCATATTACAGGTTTTGTACAGGAACAGGAGGAGCCGCATATGGCGTCTTCTGGAGAGCGACTCTATCTCTCGACGGCTGGACGAGATGAGGCGGGAGATGGCAAAGGCACTGCAGATGTTGCCTCTGGGGCTGTTGCCCATCTCGGAGGACGTACGGGAGCACCTGGACCTGCTTAGGAGACAAGTCACCAAGACACCCTCTGCTTCCCACAACGGCCGGAATGAGGAGGAATCGCGACTACAGCACGAGGTGAATGAGGCCATCAGGATGTTGGAGGTGGAGAAGGCACCGCCGCCGAATCCGGGGAGGTTGCGAGCCACGTTTGAGAAACTTGGCCTCGGTAGCTTTTCGAAATGCAGGGCGGAGATCCACAAACTACAGGACGAGTCGTCTTTCCAGGCTGACACAGGCGCCGGCATTTCTGCGTTGGGCAGAATTCAGCGTCTGATCAGCTTGGTCATCTACGCCAAATCCGTCTTGTTTGCTGATGACGAGGAGGAGGAGGAGGGGGAGGAGGACTGCGGACTGGTATCGTTTTCTCCCACCTTCCGCGACGCGGCTGCGTTAAACAATTCGAGAAGCATGAGATCTTATTCGTGTATTCCGGACGAGATGAAGTGCCCGATCTCGCTGGATCTAATGAGGGACCCCGTCATCGTGGCTTCGGGTCACACGTACGATCGGGCGTCAATCTCAGAGTGGCTGGAATCCGGCCACTGCAAGTGCCCTCTTAGCGGGCAGAAGCTCCCCCGACAACCGTTGCTCACTCCCAACTACGCCCTGCGGAGTCTCATCAGCGACTGGTGCGACCGTCACAAGGTTCCCTTCCACTTCAGACGCGAAGAAAACAGCGCCGTGGCTCAGGAGGCCGTCAAGACGACCGTCTCCTACTTGGTGGGAAAGCTCGCCACTGGCTCCCGAGAGGTGCAGACGCAGGCGGCCTACGAGCTCCGCCTCCTTGCCAAGTGCGGCACCGAGAACCGTAAGTACGTGGCGGAGGCCGGGGCGATTCCCTTCCTCGTACATCTCTTATCGTCTTTGGATCCCAGGGCGCAGGAGAACGCCGTCACTGCTCTTTTCAATCTCTCCATATACGACAACAACAAGGTTCTTATAATGGCGGGACACGGCGCAGTCGACGGTATTGTGGAAGTACTGGAGCGGGGCGGCACAAGGGAGAGCCGTGAAAACGCCGCCGCCACGCTCTTCAGTCTATCCGTGGTGGACGATTACAAGATCGTCATTGGCGGCAAGGCCGCCGCCATCCCTGCTCTGGTGCGTCTCCTTAGCGAGGGGAGCACCAGAGGAAGGAAGGATGCCGCCACTGCTCTTTACAACCTTTCCTTGCACAACGACAACAAAGCCCTAATGATAAGGGTCGGTGCAGTTCCCGTGCTGGTGGATCTTGTTGTCAACAGTGATGAGAAGTCGGGTGCCGGCGTAATGTACGAGGCCCTCTCCGTGCTCTCTGTTCTTCTTGGGTGTGCAGAAGGATTGGAGGCCATTGGATGCAACAGCGTTCCGCTCATTTCCACGCTAATTGATTTGGTCAGAGTGGGAAGCGAGAAAGAAAAGGAGAACGCCATTGAAGTTTTGGCGGCCATGTGCAGAAGCGGTGGGGATTATATGGTGAGGAGGTTGGTTACACAATTTTCAGAAAGTATTATTCCGACCCTGCAAATAGTGGGATGGATGGGATCTCCTCGAGCCAAAAAGAAAGCAACTGCGCTTCTCAAACTTCTGGAGATGCAGCTGCTGAAACCCTGAGTTGTTGTATATGAACAAAGACGTTGGAAAATTGACTGTCATTTTAACGTTATGCAGAAGCAATTGTGCTAAGCTATCTGTTTAATTTAATATATATTCTATCCCTATTGGAATGAGATTCACTCTGGTTATGTTTGGGGAATAAAACACCCCACTTTTATTAAACACATAAATTGCTTGCGACGTGACATTCAGACAAGGCATAGCCGAAAGGTGTGTATTTTAGATGTGGAAGAGGAGAGTTCTCTGTAACATATTGCCCGTTGTTTTAATCTATAATTTTAATAACATTTGAGGCATTAATCTAGAATTTTAATAGAGTTTTAGGCATTGACTGTCATGCATGAATTTTGTGAGGCATAAATGAATTCAATCTGTGTTATAATTGAAATGATTTTAATTATGTTTAGGAGAATAGTTTATAGCATTAAGATGAAGTATAGTTTAAAATTTTATTTTATGTTAATTTAAATTTTAGATATTTTATTTAAAAATTTTAAATTTAAATAATATTAGGGAAAAAATTGTTCACAAAGTTTGTATTCAATTGAACTAAAAGAAATGGTTTTTTTGGAGGAGTGATAAGTGGAAATAGGCATCTTTGAATATTTTCACATGGAACAATTTGGTCCAAGAAGGCACTTGACTGTGATGATGAAAAATGATAAGGAGGCAAAGGATTTTACCTTATACTTACCTAAAACTACTATGGTTATTGTGTAAAATTGGCTACCTAACATGGAGGTCCTAGTTTTGAGCTCAATAAAAATTGTCTGTGTCTGGATAGTTTGGGTTGTAAACCATTTGGGTTCTAATAGTTCTGGTTGTAAACCATATTAGTTCTAAAGGTTCATGCAAGAGGATTATTATTTTGGGCCAACCTTGATGGGTACCAATTTGGATTAACTTGGATTTCTTTAATATCTACAAACATAGGAAAAAAACAAAAAGTGAGCAAAATAGGCGAAAAAACTAATAAAAACACACAAGGAAAAAGTGAGACAAATGGTGATGAAAAATAAAATTTTACAACCTATAAACCATGTTTACCTATGTGTGGTATGGTGTTTGAAGGTCCTACCATGATTGCCAAAATGTGGATAAGAAAATGTATCATTTCATTAAACATTGTTGATATTACAACATTGAGTTTACAAGTGTCAATTGGGCTACAAAATGGTTTTCCAATGAAAGAAAAAGAAAATGAATTTTTTTAAATGAAAACTAATCTATTTCTATTCTAATCAAATTTAAAAAAAGTTAAAGGTTTAAGGGTAAAAGAAAAGAAAAAAATAAACAACCATATATTGCCTTGATATTCAATTCCAATTCGTAAAATGACAATCTCAAAAAATCAACTTCGACCCAACTACTACTCACATAGCCTATGATTCGAGAGATGCAATATTTAAAGAAAAGCACAATGTGCTTTAGAGTTGCTCTCTTTGATGAATTACAAGAACGATGCTCAAGCACTAATAATTTTGGTTTAGAAAGATCATCCAACAAACAAGAAAGAAACGAAGACTAAGAGCTAGCTAATAGATGTTTTTTGACCCTTCTAAATGACTAATGAGCCTATATTTATACAATTTGAATGGCATCTTCTTATATGTTACAACTAATTTGGTGGTTACACCTCAATTATTGTAAGAGCATCTATCATATATGTGTTATAATACGTCAAAAATATTCCTTCATATATGCATTAGAGCATCTATGTCATATATGTGTCATAATGCATAAGAGTATTTGCATCATAATGTGTCAAACGAATCTGCATCATAATGTATCAAAGAATCTACTTCGTCTATGCATCATAACATCTTGTAAGATAAAAGTAAATGCAAACATTAGAATTTATTTTTATATATTATTTATTTATTATTATTATCTCTTTTTATTTTTTTTCTCTTTTTTTTTAATATTAATTTTTGTAATCTTTGTGACTGAGCAGTCAGGTTAGTGTGAGGTGGCCAATCGAGGAACATGATCTGTATGATGCAGATCCACGTAACTCTAGTTCAAATAACACTAGTTTACATAAACCCTTTTATCCCCATGGGCTAGGTAGATTGGTAAGACATTGGGCACTTACTAAGAGGAGACCTAGGTTCAAACCTCGAATCATGCCCAATCAGGGCAAAGTTAGTAGTCTGACCTACGTTTGTTGAGTGTGTGTCAACTTGATGGTGATAGTACCAACCCTAAGCCACCGAGGGTCTCCATCACTTTGGGTCATGTTTATCAAGGTGAGATAGGGGTTATAGTGGTAGCACCATGATTTGATGCTATAATAAGAGGTAATGCGACTTGACCCTGTGACCAATTATTAAAAATGAAAGTAGTTACTGATTCCTCTATGTATTAAAAAATATGATTAGTTTAATGTTTAATGGTAATGCATGAGATATAAAATATCAGCAAAAGATATTAAATGCTTGCTTTCCTCAATGACCATATTAAAAAAAATCTCATAGATAATAATGCAAAAAAAAGGGAAGGTTTTTTTGGTTTAAAATATAGATAATTTTATAATTTATGAAAAGCTTATTTAAAACCCTATCCTTAAAACCTTATTTATGAAAATTAAAAAATCATCAAATTTAAAACCTTATCGCATAAATTCGGCGAATAAACTCTAAATTCAGCCAAAAAAAAATTGGGTGAAAAACAAGCATTAAAAAACCTAAAATCAAATTTTGTTGTTGAAAAAATACAAAGAAAATTTTATAAACATGACAATTGTGAACAAACCCTCTTGCTCCCTCAGCAACATGCAATTTGGAAGCGACCATTTTCAATCTATTCTCAACCTTATGGGAATGTTATTTTCTTTATTTATTTACCATCATTTGAGAGAACGAATAGCTTTTAAAGTTGTATTAACAAATAAATCTCTCATTTTTTATTTTTATTTTTAGCAAAAAACCCCTTGCAAGGCTGCCTTGGTCTAAGAGACCACGAACAGGGTGATCTACACCGTCAAAGTCACCTCGGAGTCCCACCCGACCCTGCATGCACCAACATTATCAATTGGATTTTGGATACCCAATTCAGATTTTTGGTAGGGTGGATATTTGAACCTGGGACCTCCCTTGGAGGATTGCCCTCTTCTCTCCAACTCACTACAACACCTGGGTATAAATCTCTCATTTGAAGGCTTCATTAGTTCTTCAAAATTAAAAAAAATACATTGCTCTTTAATCCTAAAATAAAAGGAAAAAATATTGCTCTTTAACCCTAAAATAAAAGAAAAAACATGGCTCTTTAACCCTAGCTTCTAAGAAGACCTAAAATTAATTTTTTCTAAATTTTAAACTTGAATAGTATAAGATATTCTAAGTTTTTGTTTTATATTTGAACATTTTTTTATGAATTTTTATTGTAATTTGTAAAGAAAAAAAAACATCGCTCTTTAAACCTACTTTTAACGATACCTATAATTAAACTTTTCTAAATTTTAAATTTGAATAGTATAAGATATTCTAAGTGTTTTCTTTTATGCACGATGGTGTTTTCTTTTATGCATGATGGTTTTATGATTTTTTATTATAACAGGTAGAAAATTTATAATTTATATTTCAAAAAAATTATTGATTTAACCTTTAAGAATCTTCTCATGCCTTAAAAATTACTATATTTACATAAAGTTATAAAGTTATAAAAATGTTTATATTTTAAAAACATATTTTAATATATTCTAAAGTATATATTTAGAAAATATTATTATTTTTTATATTTGATTTTCAAATTTTATATAAAAATTAAAAATAAAATTATATATATATATATATATATATCCAATTTTATGTCAAATTTTTAAATATTTCGATTTTTTTTCAAACTTTAAAAGTATGAAATTCAAATACAAACTCAAACTTAATAACTAAGACCTTGTATAATGGAAGAGTTTATTTTCCTTTCCTTTTCTCTTTTTTTTTTTGGTGGTTGAATTTCATACACAAACCTAAAAAAACAAGAGAAAATTCACCAAATTAAAAAAAATCTTATACAAGAGATAGTGCAACAACAAGACCAATTTATGCCAACTTAAATGTAAAATAGATAGGTGAAAGAGACCAAAAGAGGAATGAGAGAATAGGATGTATACCTTTCTCTACTAGAGATAGTTGAGATAAAGAATAATTTTATTTTAAAATACCTAAAATATATAATGTTCATGATAACCACACTTATACACCAATAATAGATTCATTGTATAAACTATTTGAAAAGAAAAATATAAAGATCAAAATCAATAGTAAAAAATCAATACTATAAAAAATATTTATTAAAACAAAATTTAAAATGACATGTGGCTACAAACATGTACTCAAGCAAACAAAGTTGCTATAGAGTTGGATCACTTGCAAGTTTTGCAAGTTCTTTTGGCACACTGGACCAATGCTCAGTGTATAGTCAACCCGATTCCAGATCCCCCTAGAGTGCTCTTCTCGAAAGCGTTTTCAATACTGCTCTTGTCATCGACCTCCATCATATGAAAAAAGTGCTTCCGCAGACAGTCACTGGTCCTAGCCCTCGCTAGTCAGGAAGTGGTCTAATGTTGACATTGCTTGTTTGCCCCGTCAGGTTAGGGGTGGGATGATGTTCAACCATTATCACTTGGGCCAGTTGTTGGTTGGAGTGACGTAGGTATTGAAGGCCTGAATAAAAATCGCGATGCAAAAGGATGGATTCTCATCCCATAATCACTAGCAGTTTATGCAAGACAACACAACATTTCATTTCTTTGATCAATGATGATTGGTAAACTTGTGTTTTGTTGGCGGTTTTGTTTCCTAACCCTCGTCAACGAAAGTTAATTTGATTCCCCATGGAATGTGTTAGCCCACCCATTTTTTTATTGTGAAGGTTGTTATCTTAATTTTATATTACTTCATAAACCTTTTATTATAATATTTTCCTTCTATATTAAAAACTAAATAAATAACTTTTATTTTCCATAAATATTATATAGACCTTCCCATACTCTCTCATAAAACATTCTAATAATACTATACACATAGAAAATAAGTACCTACTTACCTATAAGAAGACACTCGTCATGTCCAAGATGATGTCGTGACCCCTCTGCTAGGACTTTCTAAGAAAACGGAGCATGTTAATTGAGATTAAATTCGCAAGCGCTCTTACATCCCACTTAGTTCGTCTTAGCGGGTTGGTATATTTTTTTCCCTAGAACAACAGGGCCACCCTACTATTTCAGTACTTCACATTAATAATTAATAGGGAAGGCAAGATTCAGTCTTTTAAGCCAATTCGTAGTCAAATCATGAGGTAAACCTATTGTTGTAGTTGTCTCGCTTTATCAATAATCCTCGGGGCTGGGTCTTTCGTCAACGTCAACCTCAAGCAAACCTAATGTTTATCAAATTTTTAAGAAACTCAGGCTATTTCCTAATAAAGAAATAAGCCTAGCTATATAATCTAAGGCAAATACGAGTTGAATTCGTCTACACCTACGTTGCTAGAATTGACTATGTCTCATGTGGAGTCTAATTGTTTTAAACGATTCTCCTTAGGACAACTTTCTCCGTTGGAAATCTCGAGATAAGGCTGAAGTAGTATACATTTAAATTAGATGACTTTATCATCGTGCTGGGACCGTTCTTTGAAGATGATTATAATCAGTCAAATTTCAATTTGAAGATGATTATAATCAGTCAAATTTCAATTATGAAGTATGATTCTCTATAGCAAAAGATGCTGATGATATAACCACATGATTCACTCATAACAGCAATTAGTTGCAATGGAAACGAAGTATCGCTTGTTAAGGCCTCCTGCAAGCGCTCTAATATCCAAAAACATGAGGGCCACTCAACTATTTCCGTATTTCACATTTAAAATATATATATATTTTTTTTTCGCATTTATAAGTAATAGGGAGGGCAAGATTCAGTCTTTTAAGTCAATGCGTAGTCAAATCATGAGGTAAACCTATTGTTGTAGTTGTCTCGCTTTATCAATAATCCTCGGGGCTGGGTCTTTCGTCAACGTCAACCTCAAGGAAACCTAATGTTTATCAATTTTTTAAGAAACTCAGGCTATTTCCTAATAAATAAATAAGCCTAGCTATATAATCTAAGGCAAATACGAGTAGAATTCGTCTACAACTACCTTGTTAGAATTGACTATGTCTCGTGTGGAGTCTAATTGTTTTGAAAGATTCTCCTTGGGACAACTTTCTCCGTTGGAAATCTCGAGATAAGGCTGAAGTAGTATACATTTAAATAAGATCACTTTCTCATCATGTTGGGATCGTTGTTTGAAGATGATTATACTCAGTCAAATTTCAATTATGAAGTATGATTCGCCATAGGGAAAGATGCTCATGATATAACCACATCATTCAGTCATAACAGCAATTAGTTGTTGTGGAAACGAAGTATCGCTTGTGAAGGCCTCCTGCACTCTATAGCTTAGGGGAAATCAAATTGCCTCCGCAGATCATGAGCCTCCATCTCACCAATCAGTCTTCCACGTCTCTGGTTGAATCGTTGCTTCACGTTTCCAAGGAAATCGAGTCCTTGGAGAAGCCAAAACAATGGCGTACTCAACACGTCGCTTGCATAACTCGAAGAGTAAAGGTGATGTCTCTGCTTTTTCAAGAGTTAAAGGATAAGGAGGAGTTAATCTTGCCTCCTTCCGCGACGGTGAGTCTGAGAGAGCTCCTCATCATCATAAAGAAGAGCAAGGTCATATTACAGGTTTTGTACAGGAACAGGAGGAGCCGCATATGGCGTCTTCTGGAGAGCGACTCTATCTCTCGACGGCTGGACGAGATGAGGCGGGAGATGGCAAAGGCACTGCAGATGTTGCCTCTGGGGCTGTTGCCCATCTCGGAGGACGTACGGGAGCACCTGGACCTGCTCAGGAGACAAGCCACCAAGACACCCTCTGCTTCCGACAACGGCTGGAACGAGGAGGAATCACGACTACACCACGAGGTGGACGAGGCCATCAGGATGTTGGAGGCGGAGAAGGCACCGCCGCTGGATCCAGGGAGGTTGCGAGCCACGTTTGAGAAACTTGGCCTCGATAGCTTTTCGAAATGCAGGGCGGAGATTCGAAAACTACAGGACGAGGCGGCTTTCCAGGCTGACACAGGCGCGGGCATTTCTGCGTTGGGCAGAATTCAGCGTCTGATCAGCTTGGTCATCTACGCCAAATCCGTCTTGTTTGCTGATGACGAAGAGGAGGAGGAGGAGGGGGAGGAGGACTGCGGACTGGTATCGTTTTCTCCCACCTTCCGCGACGCGGCTGCGTTAAACAATTCGAGAAGCATGAGATCTTATTCGTGTATTCCGGACGAGATGAAGTGCCCTATCTCCCTTGATCTAATGAGGGACCCCGTCATCGTGGCTTCGGGTCACACGTACGATCGGGCGTCGATCTTAGAGTGGCTGGAATCCGGCCACTGCAAGTGCCCTCTTAGCGGGCAGAAGCTCCCCCGACACCCGTTGCTAACTCCCAACTACGCCCTGCGGAGTCTCATCAGCGACTGGTGTGACCGTCACAAGGTTCCCTTCCACTTCAGCCGCGAAGGAAACAGCGCCGTGGCTCAGGAGGCCATCAAATCGACCGCCTCCTACTTGGTGGGAATGCTTGCCAACGGCTCCCGAGAGGTGCAGACGCAGGCGGCCTACGAGCTCCGCCTCCTTGCCAAGTGCGGCACCGAGAACCGTAAGTACGTGGCGGAGGCCGGGGCGATTCCCTTCCTCGTACACCTCTTATCGTCCTCGGATCCCAAGGCGCAGGAGAACGCCGTCACTGCTCTTTTCAATCTCTCCATATACGACAACAACAAGGTTCTTATAATGGCGGCACACGGCGCAGTCGACGGTATTGTGGGAGTACTGGAGCGGGGCGGCACAACGGAGAGCCGAGAAAACGCCGCCGCCACGCTCTTCAGTCTGTCCATGGTGGACAATTACAAGATCGCCATTGGCGGCAAGGCCGCCGCCATCCCTGCTCTGGTGCGTCTCCTTAGCGAGGGGAGCACCAGAGGAAGGAAGGACGCCGCCACTGCTCTTTACAACCTTTCCATGCACAACGGCAACAAGGCCCTAGTGATAAGGGCCGGTGCAGTTCCCGTGCTGGTGGATCTTGTTGTCAACAGGGATGAGAAGTCGGGTGCCGGCGTAACGAACGAGGCCCTCGCCGTGCTCTCTGTTCTTCTCGGGTGTGCAGAAGGATTGGAGGCCATTGGATTTAACAGCGTTCCGCTCATTCCCACGCTAATTGATTTGGCCAGAATGGGAAGCGAGAAAGAAAAGGAGAACGCCATTGGAGTTTTGGCGGCCTTGTGCAGAAGCGGTGGGGATTATATGGTGAGGAGGTTGGTTACACAATTTCCAGAAAGTATTATTCCGACCCTGCAAACAGTGGCATGGATGGGATCCCCTCGAGCCAAAAAGAAAGCAACTTCGCTTCTCAAACTTCTGGAGATGCAGCTGCTGAAGCCCTGAGTAGTTGTATATAACAACGACGTTGGAAAATTGACTGTCATTTTAACGTTATGCAGAAGTAATTGTGCTACGCTATCTGTTTAATTTAATATATATTCTATCCCTATTGGGATCAGATTCACTCCGGTTATGTTTGGGAATAAAACACCCCACTTGTATTAAACACATAAATTGCTGGCGGCGTAATATTCAGACAAGCCATAGCCGAAACCGAAAGGTGTGTATTTTAGATGTGGAAGAGGAGTGTGCTCTTTAACATATTCAGACAAGCCATAGCCGAAAGGTGCGTTTTAATCTATCTATAATTTGTTTTACTAAATATTTTTTATAACATCCACCATATAATTGAATTGAACCTGAATCATATATAACCTATAATATAAATTGAACCTGAATCATATAACCTATAATATAAATGTCATTCTTACTAATAAACCATAAGGTGTCGTTCTTTAATCTATAATTGCCCGGCTTTTTAATCTATAATTTTAATATCGTTTGAGGCATTAATCCACAATTTTAATAAAGTTTTGAGGTAAGACCACACATGCATACAAGCCATAAGCTAAAGAAGTCCATCCATTTTAGATGTGGAAGAGGTTAATCCACAATTTTAATAAAGTTTTGAGGTAAGACCACACATGCATACAAGCCATAAGCTAAAGAAGTCCATCCATTTTAGATGTGGAAGAGGAGAGGGCTAATTAAAATATTATGAGGCTTTTTAATTTTTTTTTGAGGAAAAATCAATAATCATTTTCAAGAGGTTTTGAACACAAGATCACTTAAGAAACAATCACTATCTTAATCACTAGGACAACTGTCAACTAATCTATAATTTTAATATCGTTTGAGGTATTAATCCACAATTTTAATAAAGTTGAGGCATTGGCCATCATGCATATGATAAACTTTGGGAAACATAAATAATTTAATTTTGTATGATTAATGAAATGGAATGATTTTAATTATGTTGATGGGTTGAAAATAGTTTATAAAGATGGAGTATGGTATATTATTTTATTTTATTTTTAATTTAAATTTTAAAAAAATAATATTTTATAAAAAAATATTTAATAAAGTTTTATATATATATATATAGGAGTAAAATAGTTTGACATTTGAAGTGTATTTTTTTAATTGTTTATTTTGATAAGAAGTTTCTTTGTATTTTTTATTATTAATTTTTCAAAAAGTATTTTGAGTTCACTTTTAAGTGTCCTTATATGCATTCTTATGTTGTAGGTTTCACATTTGATGATAAAATGCTTTTTGGTCCCCATTGCTCCTGATATGCAAAAGACATGTATTTGTTTTTTTCATGCTTTGTTTTTTGGTCCATCTCCTAGTTTTATACCTAAGTTTTGTGAATTGGATCTTAGCTAGGTTATAAGCATTTTTTCCTTCCACTTGATCTTTTCTTGTATGTACCATTTGTTTTTGTTCATAATTTGGGTTGAACTCATTAATGTAATACTATTCTTTCATTCAATTCACATGATAAGTTTTAATTTTTCCCTCATATAATGATTAATTTCTTTGTTGAAGCTTGGGACCTCATGAAATTTAGTGCTTCTTTTTTCCAATCATTTGTTGTTTTCTTTCATCAATGTGTCTTTTCTTCTATTTGATGTTTCTTTGATTACTTGTTTTTAGAAACATGATATCTTTCATTCTTTCTATTTATTTAGGTATCCTAATTTTTTTACCATAACTTCTATTTTAGTGGATAAATCTTTGTCTCAACAAATAAAATATCACATGGGATTGATAATTTTTCTAAAATTATTTGTAATTAGTTTCTTTTGATTTTTTTCTTTTTGTCTTGATTTAAATTCTGATATATTGCTAACCCACACCTCACATCCATATAACACCACTAAAATAAACAATAACCCAAAAAGAAACCCTAATGGATTTTCAATCCCATAACTCTGTTTGTCTACCCTATGCCCTCCATTCTACTTGTATATGTTTCATCCTACATGTTCCCTAATTGAGTTTGCTTTGAAAATCTAACCTAAGGTAGTTGTATTTTGTTATTACATCTAAGGATTTTCTTCAAACAAAATAAATTATATGATTTCTTTTGCTCTTCAGTAGATAATATCGTAACCTTAATATTGCTAGTCTTTACTTGCAACCTAACTTCTTTACAAGATGCTCTAAAGACTTTAGATCTTCTTTTAAAATTGTAAAATCTCTTGTAAATCAAGATGATATCATTAGCATTGAGAAGTTGCACTACATAAATAATCAATTGTATTCCCTCTCCTCCCATTATTTTTATCCCTTCCTCCAATTTGTCAATTTAAAGGCACAATAAAGTAGGTGAGAATGGATAGCCATGTTTCACCTTGATAACACTTGAAACACTTTGAAAATCCTTCTAGAGTTCTACTTTTTGCTGAAAATATTTCTCTATATTTTTTATTTAGAACTCTTCAAAAATTTTCATGAGTTAAAGTGTACTCATATAGATTATTATGTCTTTGCAAGCTTTATATTTTGTGCTAAATTCTTTTTGGTCTCCATTGCTCCTGCTATGCAAATGACGTATATTTGTTTTGACCATACCTCTTGAGGTGTTATCCATTTACCAGTTTTGTATCTAAGTTGGTGTGAACTAAATATTAGCTAGGATATAAGCACTTTTTCCTTTCATTTGATCTTTTCTTTTTTATACATTTATAAACAAATTAGAAAGAGTTAAAATTGATGCTGATATTTTAATATTATTTTATTGAGTAGGTTGTGGCAAAAAGTAAAACTCTAGAAGGATTGTCAAAGTGTTTTAGGTGATATCAAATTGAAACATGGCTATCCATTCTCACCTACTTTATTGTACCTTTAAATTGACAAATTAGATGAAGGGATGAAAAGAATGGGAGGAGAGGGAATACAATTGATTATTTATGTAGTGAAACTTCTCAATGCTAATGATATCATCTTGATTGAAAAGAGACTTTACAATTTTAAAAGAATATCTAAAGTCTTTAGAGAATTTTGTAAAGAAGTTAGGTTGCAAGTAAAGACTGGCAAGATTAAGGTTACAGTATTCTCTACTGAAAGAGAGCAAGAGCAATCATATAATTTATTTTATTTGAAGAAAATACTTAGATGTAATAACAAAATACAACTACCTTAGGTTAGATTTTCAAAGAAAACTCAATTAGGGAACATGTAGGATAAAACGGATACAAGTAGAATGGAGGGCACATGGTACAAAGGCAAAGTTATGGGATTGAAAATCCATTAGGGTCTCTTTTTGGGTTATTTTTTATTTTAGTGGTGCTATATGGATGTGAGGTGTGGGTTAGCAATATATCAAAATCTAAATCAAGACAAAAAGGAAAAAAACAAAAGAAACTAATTACAAATAATTTTAGAAAAATTATCAATCCTATGTGAGATTTTATTTGTCGAGACAAATATTTCTCCACTAAAATAGAAGCTAAGGTAAAACTATTAGGGTACCTAAAGAAATAGAAAGAATGAAAGATATAAGTTTCTAAAAACAAGTAATTAAAGAAACGTCGAATAGAAGAAAAGACACATTGATGAAATAAAACAACAAATGATTGGAAAAAATGAGCACTAAATTTCATGAGGTCTCAAGCTCCAACAAAGAAATTAATCATTATATGAGGGAAAATTAAAACTTATCATATGAATTGAATGAAATAATAGTATTACATGAATGAGTTCAACCCAAATTGTGAATAAAAACAAATGGCACATACAAGAAAAGATCAAGTAGAAGGAAAAAAGCTTATAGCCTAACTAAGATCCAGTTCACACAAAATTAGGTATTAAACAAGGATATGGACACCACCTCAAGAAGCGATGAAAACAAATATATGTCTTTTGCATATCAGAAGCAATGGGGACCAAAAAAACATTTTGTCATTTAATGTGAAACCTACAACATAAGAATGCATATAGCACAAACTTAGATATGAAACTAGGAGATGAACACCATCTCAAGAATCATGATGAAAACAAATATATGTCTTTTGCATATCAGAAGCAATGAGGATCAAAAAGCATTTTGTCATCAATTGTGAAACCTACAACATAAGAATGCATATAAGGACACTTAAAAGTGAACTCATAAAACTTTTTGAAGAATTAAAAATAAAAAATACAGGGAAACTTCTTATCAAAATCAACAACTAAAAATACACTCCAAAAAATAAAAAGATGTCAAAATATTTTACTTATATATATATATATATATATATAAATAATTATATGACTTTCTTAAATATTTTTTTATAAAAAATTATTTTTTGAAGTTTAAATTAAAAAAAAAAATTATATACCATACTCCATCTTATAAACTATTTTAATCCCATCAACATAATTATTTTGTTAATTATGCAAAATAAAAAAAAATTTGATACATAGAAGAATTGGTAACTACCTTTCCTTTTTGAGCAACTGGTGCTACCACTATAACCCCTATCTCCCTTGGTAAACACGACCCGAAGTAAAGGATACCCCTAGTGGCTCCAGGTTGGTACCGCCATCATCAAGCTAGCACACACTCAATAAACTTAAATCAGACTACGCTCCAAGTTAATACCACAATCATCAAACTAACCCACACTCAACGGACTCAAATCAAACCATACCCATGAAATTTGAACTCAAAACTAAATTGTTTATGCTTCCAAAGTTCATCATATGCATTACGGCCAATGCCTCGAAACATTATTAAAATTGTCGATTAATGTGTGAGGGCAATATATTTTTTTATATAAGCAAGCTCATACACATTCACATATACTACGCTCCATAATAATCTCTTAAAAAATCCAAAAACCTTAACCACATTAATTCGCACACTTTCTCTTCCATATCTAAAGTGCATTTCTTTACTTCATCGGAAACCTATGTGGTTAGTGCTCACCGAGGAAAAAAAATGCACTTCTTTCGCTTATGGCTTGTCTGCATGTCAGCGTCTCAAGCAACCAAACATAACTGGAGTGAATCTGATCTCAATAGGGTTAGAATATATATTAAATTAAATTAGTACAATTACTTCTGCATAACGTTAAAATGACAGTCAATTTTTCAGGACTTAAGCAGCTGCATCTCCAGAAGTTTGAGAAGCGAAGTTGCTTTCTTTTTGGCTCGAGGGGATCCCATCCATGCCACTATTTGCAGGGTCGGAATAATACTTTCTGAAAATTTTGTAACCAACCTCCTCACCATATAATCCCCACCGCTTCTGCACATGGCCCCCAAAACTTCAATGGCGTTCCCTTTTTCTTTCTCGCTTCTCACTCTGACCAAATCAATTAGCGTGGGAATGAGCGGAACGCTGTTGCATCCAATGGCCTCCAATCCTTCTGCACACCCAAGAAGAACAGAAACTCTCTCAGGCTCACCGTCGCGGAAGGAGGCAAGATTAACTCCTCCTTATCCTTTAGCTCTTGAAAAAGCAGAGACATCACCTTTACTCTTCGAGTTATGCAAGCGACGTGTTGAGTATGCCATTGTTTTGGCTTTTCCAAAGACTCGATTTCCTTGGAAACGAGAAGCAACGATTCAACGAGAGACGTGGAAGACTGATTGGTGAGATGGAGGCTCATGATCTGCGGAGGCAATTTGATTTCCCCTAAGCTATTGAGTGCAGGAGGCCTTCACAAGCGATACGTCGTTTCCATTACAACTAATTGCTGTTATGACTGAATGATGTGGTTATATCATCGGCATCTTTCCCTATAGCGAATCATACTTCATAATTGAAATTTGACCGAGTATAACCATCTTCAAACAACGGTCCCAGCATGATGATAAAGTCATCTTATTTAAATGTATGCTACTTCAGCCTTATCTCGAGATTTCCAACAGAGAAAGTTGTCCGAAGGAGAATCGTTCTAAACAATTAGACTCCACATGAGACATAGTCAATTCGAATAACGTATTTGTAGACGAATTCAACTTGTTTTGGTTTAACGTAGCATTCGCCTTAGATTATATAACTAGTCTTATTTCTTTATTAGATTCTAACCTGAGTTTCTTAAAAAATTATATAGTTAGTCTTATTTCTTATTTCTTTATTAGATTCTAGCCTGAGTTTATTAGATTCTAGCCTTAGGTTTGCTTGACGTTGACCTTGACCGAAAGACACAGCCCCGAGGATTATTTATAAAGCGAGACAAATACAAACATTAGGTTTACTTCATGCTTTGACTAAGCATTGACTTAAAGACTAAGTCTTGCCCTCCCTATTAATTATAAGTGTGAAATACTGAAATAGTTGGGTGGAAAAAATATACCAATTCGCTATAGACGAACTAAGTTGGATGTAAGAGCGCTTGCGTATTTAATCTCAATTAACATGCTCCGTTTTCTTAGAAAATCTTAGGAGAGAGGTCACGACAACATTTTGGGCAGGATGAGGGTCTTTTTATAGGAAAGTAGTACTTATAATCTATGTCTAGAGTATTATTACAATATTTTATTATATGGGTTTTGAAAGGAATTTGTAACTTTTTACAAAGAGAAGAAGGTTGAGAAAAGAGTTTTCAATTAAAAAATAGTTGAAGAAACAAACTTTCTGTGGGTTATTGGAGAAAAACAGTTAAATCGATAAATCAGGGTCATCCCACCCAAAATCATATAGAAGATGGAAAATTTGAATTAGGGCCATTCCGCCCAAAACCATACAAAGGATGGAAAATTTGAAATAGGGCCATCCCACCCAAAACCATATAAAGGATGGAAAATTTGAAACAGGGTCATCCCACCCAAAATTTAAAATTGAAATTTGAAAATGAGGTAGGAAAAACAAAAAAATTGAAAAAATTGTTCTCGCCCATAGGCGACTAAGGATGCAGCTATAGGATACATACCAGGAAGCATCTACAAGATGCAAACCAAAGCAATCCATGAAGCAGCAACTGGCTAGGATGCCAATCATGATGCAAACCAGGAAGCAGCGACAGGAAAGCGAACAGGATGCAGCAACAAGATACGGTCCAGGAAGCAGTAGAAACCCAGGGATGGTACATCACAAGCTAGAAAAGTGGAACAACAATCTTGAGGATCTCCTCAGGCTAGGAGATCCTCTTGCACACATAGGTGAACTTCAAGGAAGCCAAAAGACCTAAGAAAATGAAGGCCCGCAAAACCCAGGTGAAGAGCAGAGATGGGCAAGAAGATTCCAAGGATCCATATCTGGAGGAGTCAAGATAAACCAAAGCTATCGACAAAGCACAGGTCCACTCCCCAAAGATCGAAGGATGCAATATGGTACCCCGAGCAACCAAAAAGGATCTAGAACCCTCCATCCTTGCAGACGAATAGCTTCAAGGACTGAACCTAGGAAGCCAATGGATCCACTCAATAGCATTCAAAATGCAAGGCCACCCTCAAATCCAAGAAGAAATATTTGAGTGTACACCAAAAGGATCAAGATCAAGTAGGAAGAAGCCCCCGAATAGGAACCCAAAAATGAAGCCCACCCATAAGAAGGGACCACCAACAAGCACCCACCCATGACCTCACCACTCCGCACGAATCGAAGGGACTCTGGCCTCTAGCACCAAGAATAACACAACCACTATTGGAACTGGAGAAAGAAATCTCTATAGGCCACCGAAGCTAGGAAATCCAACACAACCAAGGGACCAAAAACTGAAATTCATCATAGAAAAACAACCCAAAATCACCCCAATTGGTTTGGGACAATAAGTGGCCGCTGTCTCCCTGGAACAACTAGATATAGCAAGAAACTACTGAACCCAGAAGAAAGTAGCACAAACCAGCCACAAACCCACAACTAGTAGAGAACCCTAGCAACAAAGCCAAACAAGCATAGAGCAACCACACAATCGGAGTCGAAGGCAACCAAGGGAACACCATCAAAAAATTGTAGCAAAACACCATACCATTGTATGTGTTATCACAAGATCACCCCAACGGGTTTGGGTCAGTAGATGGCCCTTTCCCCTCCTTGGAAAGCCAAAAAAAAAAGAAACTACCGAACCCAGAAGAAGTGTTGCACCATCCAACCAAATCCCCAAAACTGACAACCCAAGAAATGCAGCTGCCCTACACACCTGCCAACTAGAGCGAGATCCAACCAAGGGATCAACAACCAAAAATTTACATGGAGTCAAAGGCAGCCAATGGAACACCCTCAGATAGCTGCAACAAAACACCATACCACTATATGTGTTCTAGCAAATTTACCCCAGCGGGTTTGGATCAGTAGATGGCCCTTTCCCCTCCTTGGAAAGCCAAAATATATGAAACTATTGAACCTAGAAGAATTGTTGCACCATCCAACCAAGTCCCCGAAACTGACAACGACCCATGAAATGCAACCAACAAGACCTCCAGCAAGCAAAACACCCTAGACACAGGCCACAACAGAGAACTAAGCATGACTAGTAGCCAGATCCAAGATAGGCTAACTTTTATTTTGTTTGCACCCGATCGTGGTTCTTTGACTATGATCTGAAGCATTCTCCTCTACGCATGATCTTGCGCTGTAAATACGAAGCACAAAGGTCACATATAGGGCTTCGGTTGTCTACGTAGTCCTACAAGTACATGCAGTTAAGTTGTGCACAATGAGACTCCATCTAGGCCTACGCGGCTTAGGCTACCCGTGCTACCACACCTACCTACAGCGACCTAGCTACAAATCTGACCTGGGCCTGATCTGGGTCTGTGCGGCTTGGGTTGCCCGCGCTACCTGCAAGCATAATAGATTTAAGAGAGTATGAGATGTTCTATATAATATTTATGGAAAATAAAAGTTATGAGATGTTCTATATAATATTTATGAAAATTAAAAATTATTTAGTTTTTAATATAGAAGAGCAAAAAGAATTATAATAAAAGGTTTTTGAAGTATACAAAATTTTTTTATATAAAGAATTTTAGTGATCATTTTAAATTTTAATTAATTGTTATTTTTCTATAGTATTGATTTTTTACTATTGATTTTGTATATATATATATATATATATATATATATATATATATATATATATATATATATATTAAATAATTTATACAATGAATCCATTATTGGTGTATAAGTGTGGTTATCATGAATATTATTATATTTAGGCATTTTAAAATAATAAAAAAAATTATCTCAACTATCTCTAGGAGACAAAGGTATACATCCTATCCTCTCATTTCTCTTTTGGTCTCTTTTACCTATTTAGTTTACATTTGGTCTTGTTTTTTCGCTTGGTCTTGTATAAGCCTTTGTTTTTAATTGTGATCATTTTTCTCTTGTTTGTTTGGGTTTGTGTATAAAATTCAACCATCCCCCAAAAAAGAGAGAAAATGAAAGGAAAATAAACTCTTCAATTAGATAGGGTTTGAAATAACCTTTTCATAAAGTATTAACCTGTCTATATTTTAAACCAAAATAAAAACCTTCCTAATAGCTTTTTTTTGCATTATTATCCATAAGATGTTTTTTGAAACTACATTATTGTGTTTTTTTAATACATAGAGGAATCAGTAACTACCTTCCTTTTTAACAACTAGTCACAAGGTCAAGTCGCATTGCCTCTAATTGTAGCATCAAATCATGGTGCTACCACTATAACCCCTATCTTTCCTTGGTAAACACAACCTAGAGTGAGGGAGACCCCCGATGGCTTGTGGTTGGTACAGTCGTCATCAAGCTGGTACACACTCAACAAAGTCAAGTTAGACTACTACCTTTACCCAAATTGCACATGACCCTAAGGTTTGAACCTAGGTCTCCTCTTGGTAAGTGCCCAACATCTTACCAATCCACCTAGTCCTTGGGGACAAAAGGGTTTATGGTAAACCAATGTGATTTGAACCGAAGTTATGTAGATTCACATCATACAATTCATGTTCCTCGATTGGCATGTCTCACACCAACTTGGCTACTCACTCACAAATATTACAAAAATTAAATTAAAAATAAAAGAGAGAGAAAAAAAGAAAAAGAGACAATAATAATAAATAAATAAATAAACAATATATAACAATAAATGCTAATGATTGCATTTACTTTTGTCTTATAGGATGCTATGATGCATATATGAAGTAGATTCTTTGATGCAATATGACATAGGTTCTTTAACACATTATGACACAAATGCTCTTATGCATTATGATGCATATATGACACAGGTGCTCTAATGTATATATGAGGTAAATTTTTGACGTATTATAACACATATATGATAGATGCTCTTACATATGTATAATTGAGGTGTAACCACCAAATTAATTATAACATATAAGAATATGACACTCACATTGTATAAATATGGGCTCATTAGTCATTTAGAAGGGTCAAAAAAATCTATTAGCTAGCTCTTAATATTTGTTTCTCACTTGGTTGTTTGATGAGCTTTCTAAACCAAGCTTATTTCTTTGAGCATTATTCTTGTAATCCATCAAAGAGAGCAACTCTAAAGCATATTGTATTTTTCCTTTAAATATTGCATCGTCTTGGATCGTAGGTTGTGTGAATAGTAGTTAGGTCAAGGTTAGTTTTTTGGGATTACCACTTTACGGATTGGAATTGAATATCAGGGCAATATATTCTTGTTTATTTTCTTTCTTTCCTTTTACCCTTCAACCTTTAACTTTTATTAAGCTTTATTAGAATAGAAATAGATTAATTTTCATTTAAAGCATTTAATTTTCTTTTTATTTTGTTGTGCCATTTAAAATATTGAAATATTTACAAATTAAATATTTCCAAATAATTTAAAATTTCATATATTTGCAAATGAATCATTGATGTGCAAGTAAAACTTTTAAATATTTGCAAATGAATCATTGCTATGCAATTTAAAATTTCATATATTTGCAAATGAATCATTGTTGTGCAATAAAAAATTTCATGTATTTACAAATAAATAATTAATGTGCAATAAAATTTTTATATATTTGCAAATAAAACATTGTTGTGCAAATCTCATATATTTGCAAATTAATCATTGACATGGATTTTTTTTTTATTTGCAAATTAATCATTGACATGGATTTTTTTAATTTGCAAATGAATCATTGATGTGCAATTAAAATATCATACATTTGCAAATGAATTAGTGATGAGCAAGTAAAAAATTCATATATTTACAAATAAACCACTAATGTACAATTCAAACATTCATATATTTGCAAATGAATCATTGATGCACAATTAAAACTTTCATATTGTAGGCACCTAAAAATATCACATTATCCCTTGTCCAATTTCAATGTTTAATTATTTTACAATTGCTTCAAAATATCCAATTATTTTACATTGTTACCTTAAAATATTGATTTACTCCATATTAGCACCTATGCCCCATTAAGCCCCATTGGACACCTCACCCATGGTCACCATATGACTATTCCATTATGTGCACATTTCCCTAGTCTATCATACCACCCTACTCTACCACCCTAGCCTACCCATCTCATCATACCCCCTACTCTCCACATCCCCATACACCTACATACATTCACATGATCATTTAATGCATATGGGTGGGTTGAGGACTTCCTCCACCCAAAAATATTAATGAGGCATGGTGCACTCAGGCTCCTTTGACCATCCAAAGGAAAAACCCAAATTTTCCCTCCCCTCACTCAACCCACTTGTATGCCATGTCACCTCCACCTCACCTCCACTTCACCACCCCCTCACCCTTGATAAAATCTATAAATATTCGCCGATTTAATTTCATTTGAGAGAGTGATATTATGCTTAGGAAAACTTTGCCAAAATTGCTCTAGAATATACTTGTATGCATTTATGAGAGGTCATATTGCTTAAATTGATAACACCATGGATAGCATGTTACGTTTATTCTTGTATGCTTTTGTGTTGTGATTCATTTGCAAGTCTAAGCTTCAATAATACTATCTAAAAACCTACAAAAGATCTACATAAAAGGAAATTTTACCAAAGTCAACACAACAAAAATAGTCCAGACAAGGACAATTTACAACCAAAACCATCTTGATCGACCGAGATAGTTCTTGTCAAAACTAGTTTTATGCCAAGTATAACACAACAAAATATTCATAAATGTGAGTAACAAAGTATATTATATTTTTAGCCCATTTTGAATCTTGTTTATTCTAGTAATTTAAAATATATTATTTGCCTCTTTTTATAAGTTTGGGTTCAACTTGAATGGACTCAATAGGTGCTATTAACTAGTGATTGGTTTTGTCAGCTTGGAGACTCCACCTAACCAATGATGGTACATAAATAAACCCCTCTCAAGGTGGTCAAGGAGATATAGGAGTGCCAAATGATTGCATTGTAAAAATAAATTTCTCATTGGAAAACCATTTTGTAGCCCCAATTGGCACTTGTAAAATCAATGTTGTAATATCAACAATGTTTAATGAAATGGCACATTTTACTATCCACATTTTTGCGACCATGGTAGGACCTGAAAAGACCATACCAAACATAGGCAAACATGATTTTTAGGTTGTAAAATTTTATTTTTCATCACCATTTCTCTCATTTTTTCTTGTGTGTTTTTGTTCACTTTTTAGCCTATTTTGCTCACTTTCTATGTTTTTTCCTTTGTTTGCAAATCTTCAAGCAATCCAAGTTCATCCAAATTGAGACCTATCAAGGTTGGTCCAAAACAATATTACTCTTGCATAAATCGTCAGAACCAATATGGTTTACAACCATAACTATTAAAACCCAGATGGTTTACGATCCAAACTGTCCATACATTGTAGTTTCTATTGAGCTCAAAACTAGGACCTCCCTATTAGGTAACCAATTTTACACAATAACCATAGTAGTTTTAGGTATGTATAAGGTAAAATACTTTGCCTCCTTATCATTTTTCATCATCATAGCCAAGTGCCTTCTTGGGCCAAATTGTTCCATTTGGAAATATTCAAAGGTGCCTATTCCCACCTATCACTCCTCCAAAAATCAGTCCTTTTAATTCAATTGAATACAAAATTTATATTTTTTAGCTTGAAATTAGTTGTCATTAGATTAGTTGCTTCAAATCACTTCTAGAGTTTAACTAGTTAGGATTATTTGCTTCTTGTATTTCTTTTAAGTCCAAAAGAAAATTTTGACATTTTGGTTCTTTGGTTTTTGCAGGGTAAACCATAAAATTAATACTCTATAGTAGAAAGTCAAACCTCGATAGATAATGGAGACCAAAAATCCCTCCCAACATAAATCATCCCTATTAGGCTGATTTTTTTTATAAATTGTTAGAACCCTAATGATTTTTGTTGTAAATTATCAAAACCCTAATGGTTTCTATTACAAACAAGTTTTGGGAAAATAGAGCCTATGTACCAGTCCCACACAAAATCCAAAAAGCATTGGACCTCAAGAATGTGCTCCTAACTTCATTTTGAGGTCAAATTGTATAATAACACTTAACATAAGAATCCAATGTGTGTTTGTAAATTTCTTTCATACCATAGGCAACATTAAACAAAAGTTTCCTTGCTACTCATATGATCTCCTCTCGTGTTGAAAGGTAAACTTGAGGATATAAAGTCTAGCAATATATTTTAGGCTCAAATCACTTTTATTTGTTTTATAGGAATAAATAGCATTTTATTTTCCACAATTCTTACATAATTCACACTAATAGGAGAACTGATTCACATGTGCTCTCTCCTCATACCTTGAGGTGATCTTGGAGATAAAAGTGGGTCACTTATTCTAGGTTAATGAACCCCCCATACTTCACATTAAATAGGATTATTGATTCATGTATGATCTCTCATTATCCCTTAGGGAGATCTTGTAGATCAAAAGTAGGTCACTTATTATAAAATCCATCACCTATTCTCAAAGATCTTGCCTGATCATTATAGTGATGGGAGTCCAACTACTAGGCAAATTTTTTAATTCATTTGACTGACGTTTTGGCTTCTCTTTCTTTGGTCCATCCCCTTATTCCTAAGTGTGATTTCCATAATGCAAGGTGGTGGTTTTTTTCTTTGAGAGTCCTTGGTATACCAAGTACTATTTTCATGAAATTAATAAAGTTGTTGCTTAGGAGGAGTGATAGTCAATTTTTGATTGTTCTCAATACTTCATTATCTATCCTGAGGATTGCTGATGGATGCCACTAATGTTGTTTTCAGATTTTGAGACCTAAACTTTCTTAAAAAAGGAAAATTCTAGTGTTCCTAGGTAACCATCACGGGGATTCAGTTTCCTTTCGTTTTCTCTCTAGTGTTTTTGGAAGTAGTATACCCATTTTGCTATCTAGTTGGAAAACCTTTAGTACTGGGGCTTGGAATATGGAAGAAGTATTAATTAAGCTGAGTACCCTCAAATTGGACAAGGAGATCAAGAAGACAATGGAAAACTATGGCCTTCTTTAGTGGTTGATGGATTTTAATGGGTATGACATGGACATTTCAAAGAAAATGATCTATTCATGGAGGAATGATATGGTTAAAGTTGGCAATCTAGAATTTGAAATCTCTATCCCACTAAACATAGAGGTTACAAGGCTCCCTTTGGATGGTGATTTTCTAAACAGGAAAAAGCACTCCCTCACCAAAGAGATTAGGTATTTTTAGGAGAATATGAAGAGTTGGCTAAAATTTAAAATGAGTGCCAAAGAGATTTCCTTAAGTCAACATGGAACAGGGTGGACCTTGTCATTATGGAGTACTTTACTCTGGATGAGAATAAAGATATCCTAAGAAGTTATCATTTCATATTCTTGAACCAACTTCATTGCAAGAGTCCCTTCAAGTCTATGGATAAGTCCATATTGTAGGTTAAAATGGAAGATACGTTAGACCTCATTCACCAGGTCTTGGTGAAAATAATGTTTTAGTGGTCACTTTGTGCATAGAATAAATTACTTCATGCATAGGAGAAATCAAAATTATAATGGGGTGGGATCAATGAGATACAAAAGTCTCATATATGGCCAAGGATGTGGTTAGTGGTGGTGATCCAGAGGATTTATTCTCTTCCTATTTTGGGTTTTCTTGTGTTTTATGTGTTGGTGGTGGTTCCTTCTATTCAGATGTTTACCCCATAGGTAAAATTTTCTTGTTAGATGGTGGGCTTTTTGGGTTGTATTTTCTTAGGACCCAATGATTTTCTGGCCTTTGGCCTCCTTTAGTTTTTTTATGTGTTTCTCTCATTGTTTTCTTTCCTAATGTACAAGATGTAATTTTAAGTGGTGGTTGGTCCCATGATCTGAGTTAATGTCACTCTCTATAATCTCTAGGTTCTCATCTAGAAATGTAGTTTTTCTTTCTTTGTAACAGGTTTGGGGATCCTTTAAAAACCCCTTCCTTCACCTAATCAAAAAAATAGTCAAACCTTGGTCTCCTCCTTGATAATTCAAAGATCATGCTACTTGACAATTGATGGTGATATTTTAATTTATTTTATTGAAAAAATTATTTATAAATCATAATTTTGAAACTTATCTATCAACTTAATATAAAATTTGGTAATTATTAAAATATGTAATCAAGATTGTTTTTGAATTTACATAGTGGAATCGGTAGTTGTCATGAATTCGGATATGTTGTCCAACTTTTATGAATGCCACAGTATTCTCTGATGTCCATCCCGAAAGCTGCCACATAGATCTTTGTGCAGTCTGCCCCTATAACCACCATGCCATAATCATTTAAAAAAATTTATACCATTGAAAGCACCAAGAAAGAGACAAGCATTTAGTATAGTGAGGCCTGAGATTTGAACCTTGGACCTCCGTCCCCTTTATAGGGTTTGGTCAAACCAATTGGTCTACACCTCAAACCTAATAAAGAAATATTTTTAAACAAATATTTTTCTTGAATTTATTTCTTTCTAAATTATACATTTATAAACAAGTTAGAAGTTTTCCTCCTTTCATGATTTTTAATAGGAAAACAAATTTACAAGTATTTATCACTATTTTTTATAGACCAGTGTACAATTAGGGAGGTAGATGTAGATCTAAGTGGTGGAGATATTTTACGAAGGTAGAGGAAACAACAAAATAAATGAGGTAGAGATAGATTTGAGGAGTGGATGTAGATTTTAAAGGTAGAGGAAAATTCCATTGGACCTAATAGACCTAGGTGTAGCTGATAGATTTGGGTGCATGTGTGAAGGTTCCTTTAGTGACAAGATCATACTACAAACAAAGGTATATTTAAAAAAAGTATAAAGACAAAGATAAAACCAAGAAAGCCTTCAAACCCAAATACCTTATTTATTTTTTCCTTCTCTTGTTATTTCTATATTATGATCTAAAAGTCCAATAAATACATTTCATGGGGCCAAGGCTAGGCATTTTAAAAATTAGCTATGAAACACTTTGGTGCATGATGGTTAGAAAATATAGAATTAGGTAATGAAAATCCCACATCCTAAAGGAGATAAAGAAAAAATATATGAGATTAACTTGAATATAGTAGTTGATAACATGGCTAACTCATCTCATGAAAGAATAATATTTTTAGCAGAACACATAGGGTTTGTGAAACATGAGATACTAGAATTGAATTTAGTCATTAGGGAATAAAAAACCTCCTCATGATACAACAAAAAAAGGCTTTTGAAACAAGCTATTCAAATAAATCTATTGGAGACATCACTAAAAAAATTGAAATCCTCCACTACCATGGGATCAAGCAGTAGTAATTATTATATAGAGGGACATCATCTTCAAACTAAGTTGTAGGTCAACAATGGAAAATATTATGATTAAATAATAAGGATTGCAAAAAATGATTAGAGTAGACTAGATGATTGATACAAGTGGTAAGAGAGCTAACAATAAAAAGGAACAAAGAGAATTAATAGATAAATAATTATTAGAAGAAAAGGAAAGATAAAATAGGTCAATAAACATCATCATTAATGGAATAAAATAGCATGGAGAATAAGAGAACGTAGATAACTTGAAAAGGAATTTATTTTTTTATAAACTTTGTTGGAGTGGACAAATTCATTAAGAATGTGAACTAGAAAATGTACGAAATTACATGAAAGCTAAACCAATTTGTGTCACAATGTTCAATGTAGGAGATTAAAGGTAAGTTCTCCAAAATAAAGTATTGCTATAGAAGTCACATTTTAATTGAATGGTGATCTTAATCCTATGCAACAAAAAGAGAAGAGGGAAAAATAAGAATAGGTAAAAATGACATGGAGTGAGGGTAAATGCATGGTTAAAAAATGGAAAAGAATACATTATAAATAGGAACAATTCAAAATAAAAATTATTTGAAAAATTGTCAAAATGTTTTGAGTGATATCAAGGTGAAACATGGCTATCCATTCTCACCTACTTTATTGTGCCTTTAAATTGACAAATTGGAGGAATGGATGAATAGAATGGGAGGAGAGGGAATACAATTTATTATTTATGTGGTGAAACTTTACAATGCTAATGATATCATCTTGATTGACAAGAGACTTTACAATTTTGAAAGAAAATCTAAACTCTTTAGAGCATTTTGTAAAGAAGTTAGGTTGCAAGTAAAGATTAGCAAGATTAAGGTTACAGTCTTCTCTCCTCAAAGAGAGCAAAATCAATCATATATTTTGTTTGAAGAAAATCCTTAAAGGTAATAACAAAATACAAATACTTTAGGTTATATTTTCAAAGCAAACTCATTTAGGAAACATGTAGGATGAAATGAATACAAGTAGAACGGAGGGCACAAGGTAGAAAAGTAGAGTTATAGGATTGAAAAGCCATTAGGGTCTCTTTTTGGGTTATTGATAATTTGAGTAGTGCTATATGGATGTGAGGTGTGGACTAGTAATATATTCGAATTTAAATCAAGATAAATAGAAAAAAATCAAAAGAAACTAATTATAAATAATTTTAGAAAATTTATCAATCCCATGTGAGATTTTATTTGCTGAGATAGATTTCTCCATTAAAAATAGAATCTATGGTAAAACTATTAGGGTATCTAAAGAAATAGAAAGAATGAAAGATATCAAATTTCTAAAAACAAGTAATCAAAGAAACAACGAATAGAAGAAAAGACACATTGATGAAAGAAAACAACAAATGATTGGAAAAAAATGAGCACTAAATTTCATGAGGTCCCAAACTCCAAAAAAGAAATTAATCATTATATGAGGTAAAAATTAAAACTGATCATGTGGATTGAATGAAAGAATAGTATTACATTAATGAGTTCAACCCAAATTGTGAACAAAAACAAAAGGTATATACAAGAAAAGATCAAGCAAAAGTAAACAAATACTTATAGCATAGCTAAGATCTAGTTCACACAAACTTAGATATGAAACCAGGAGATGGACACCATCTCAAGAAGCATGATGAAAACAAATATATGTCTTTTGCATATAGAAGCAATGGAGACCAAAAAAATATTTTGTCATCGAATGTGAAACCTACAACATAAGAATGAATATAAGGACAATTTAAAGTGAACTCATAAAACATTTTGAAGAATTAAGAATAAAAAATAGAGTGAAACTTCTTAACAAAATAAACAACTAAAAATAATACACTCCAAAAAATTAAAAAAAAATGTCAAACTATTTTATTATATATAAATATAAATATATATATAATTATGACTTTATTAAAATTTATGAAATTTAAATTTTACAAAATAAAATTATATACCATACTCTATCTTTTAAATTGTTTTTATGCTTCCAAAGTTCATCATATGCATGTAAACCAATGTCTCAAAACTTTATTAAAATTGTCGATTAATACCTCAAACGATATTAAAATTATAGATTAAGACATATATATATATATATATATATATATATATATATATATATATATATATATATATATATATATATATATATATTTACACAAGATTTCGACCTAGCCAAAATCTGAAAAGAATTTATCGATATCCAAGTCGGTTCTACCCGTATTCATCAGAGAGTGGTTTACATTAACCTCCTGAACACCTGTTATCATTGCCAGTTAGCCTCCCATCGCATTAAGCATTGCCCTCTAATGGCAGAAACGTTTAAGGCCAAAGCGACTGGTGCAGTTCTTGTTGCTCCTGGTGGTGTTGCTGTCTCTCCCACCACCCCACATCCTCCTTCCAAGGGTGGTGAGTGGATTGAAGTTTTAAGGAAAAAGGTAAAGGAGGAAGGGTGGCTCAGACTGGGTATGCCTCTTTTGCTCAGGTTTTAGTGCCTAAGCCTCCTCTATCACAATCAATCTTGGAATCGACCCTGGTCCATTCTCCTCCTCATGTTGAGTCTGTCAATCGAGACGAGGGGTTTCTATCCTCTTAGCCCTTAAGATCTTTGGTTGTGACGACGGTTGATGGAAGCTCTTCTCAAAGCTTAGGATGAAGGTCTCGAAGCCCTCGACATGGTGAATGACTTATCCATCTATATAAGCAAAGGCAGTTGTCCTCCTCTTTTGTTGCCATGGAGGCCTTTAGAAATAATCCCTACCAATTGTTATCAAAATCTGGTCCGGAGGCCAGTGGGGATATGAACCTCAACTCTTTTTAATGTGGTTCCTCTTTTGGAATGTGCGTGGGTTGACAGACCCAGTTCAGTGCTATATGATTTGGGATGAGCTAAATATTTTCTCTAGTCTTTACGATCGTTCAAATTTTATTTGCTTGCAAGAGGTCAAGGTGGCAGGCTTCAATTTGTAGTCTGCTTGCTCTTTATTATGGCCTGGCAGTCAGATGTATAATACTAGTCACAATCAGGGCAGTGGTGGAGCTGTCATTTTTCTTAGTCCTAGGTGGACTCACAATTTTGTCACATGGGGTTCTGACCCTTCTCACCGCGTAGTGTGGGTCTTGCTCGAAGTTAGTGGTCTCTCCTTTTAGATTTTAAACGTCTATGCCTCAAATGAGGTCCAAGACAGATGTGCCCTATGGAGATGGTGTGCCTGTGGTCTGGTTGATATGTGGTGACTTCAACATGGTGGAGAAGGCTTATGACAAGGTGGGCCAGTTCTCTAATATGTGGGTCTTGGGGGAGCACCAGGCATGGTACTTTATGAAGAATAAGTTAGGGGTTTTCAACCCCAAAATTTGCTTTTCTGTGAGTTAGTTTCCTGAACACTTGTGGTTCATGTGGTCTAATTTTTAGTCCAATTTTGCTAGGGTTTTAAAAATATTGGACTGGGCAATGTTGTCAGGTCAGGGTGATTTTTCCTTTTCTTGTTGGCTCCCCTCAGTTCCCTTTTTTGAAACCCTTCTTGGTTTAGTTTTTTCTAACCATTCGCTCATTTTGTTTTCTATTCATGCTTCTGCCACCTACCAGTGGCCTATCTATGCTCGATTATTTCTAAATACCTCTTTTCTGCAACACTCTACCACTACCTATCACATCCATCGGATCTGGAACCTTGTCCCCAGACCCAGTGGTGATTCGATTTGGATTGAGTGGTGGAATGATGCCCTTTTTTATACCACTTCTTTGCTTTGAAGTTTGGGGAAGAAGGTGGCGCAGCTGCGTCATCGTTCCAATATCATTTTGCATAACGAGCTTGCTTAGGCCTCCCTCCGTCTTGAGGCTTCCCCATTCGACACTTCCATTCAGGCACATGTTGCTCATATCTGGTATGAGCTTAAGCTTGTTGAAGCTTATGAGGCCAGAGGGGCTCAGATTCATGCACGGTTACATTGGCTTAAAGTGGGCGACCGTGTCTCTAAGGAGTTTTTTCATAAACTCAGGCCATCTCGAGCCTCTATCCAATTTCAAGCTCTCATGATTAATGGGGTCTGAAGCTCATATTTCCCTGAGATTTCTAAGGAATTTTTCAAGCATTATTCTCAAGTTTTTGCTGCTCAGCCATTTGCTCCCGAAAGAGAGTAGGCCCTTCAATATTGCAAAGTAGTTATCCCCTGTTGTCTCTCTCTAGGACAGCGTGACAACTATGAGTGTTCATTATCAATTCAATACCTTAGGGATTCCTTGTTCCAAATGGCAGACGCTAAGGTCCCAAGGCTTGATGGCTTCCCCTATGAGTTTTATAAGACTTTTTGGGAGCTTGTTGGCCCTGATTTGCATAAAGTGTACTTGGAAGCCCTACAAAATGGCTCTCTCGACGCTCTGATTAATAAGGGAATTTTCAAATTCATACCTAAATCTGGGGACCCTGAAATCATCACGAATTGGAGGCCAATTACGCTGCTCAATGTTAGCTATAATATGATTTCCAAAGCTTTGGCTCTATGACTCAGGGCCATCCTCCCAGTCATTGTGCGTCTAGAGCAAACTGGGTTCATTTAGAACCATTATATTTTGGATAATATTCTGGCTGTGTGGGAAGGGATGGAGTGGGCTTGCAATTCTGGTCAACATTCTCTCTTCCTTAAGCTTGATTTTGAAAAGGCTTATGATTGCATTGAGTGGGTGTTTATCCTTTCTATGCTTACTGCTTTGGGCTTTGGTCCTCAGTTTATCTCTTCTGTCAAAATGCTTTTTTAGGATGCGTCAGCTATGTTATCCCTCAATCGGCTTCAAACGAATGCTATTGGTCCGCATAGATCTATTCGATAGGGGTGTCCTCTTGCCCCATCACTTTTTATTTTAGCAGCAGAAGATTTTGGATACTTTTTGGCTAGTCGTGCTTCTCTTGGGCTGATTCGAGGTATTTCCCTCCTTGAGAATGTTGGGCAACTCTTAAATGGCCATTTTGCTGATGACTCCTTTCTCACGCTAAATGAGGATGAGCAATCCCTATTAGTGGTAATGTCTTGCCTTGACATCTTTTGCCAAGCCTCAGGGTCTACTATTCAATGGAGGAAAATATCTTGTTTCAAGAAATCTCTACTGCCTCTTCCCCAATGACTGCAGCATGTGCAGTGGAACTAGATTCAGTCTGGCGAGTTTTTTTATTTTTTGGGCATTCCTTTTGCTTTTCAAGGCTCTTCGTCTCAACTTTGGGCTTATGTCATTAACAAAGTTGAACGTAAGTTGGATTGCTAGACTACCAAGAAGCTATCTTTGGTTGGCAAATTTCAAATTTGCTCGAAAGTGTTGGCTTCTACTCATGTTTATTACTCTTCTTGTTGGGTCCCCTCCAAGGCTTGTTACAGTCGGCTTGAAAAATTACTATGGGATTTTCTATGGTCTTTAGGGTCTGAAAGGAAGGGTTTTCATAGAGTTCAGTGGGATTTTTTTTGTCTCCCATGGTCAACAGGGGGCATGGGCTTGCTTGACTGTCAACTTCAAGGGGCATATTTTTGTGCCAAGTGGATTATGCGGGCGCTCAAAGGGTCTGAGGCATGGAAAGTCCTTATATGCCACTACATTTTAGCTAGGCTCCCTTTGAATCGACATGCTTGGACTAGCTTAGATCTGCTCTCTCTGGTGTTGGCCCCTATTTTTATTAAGATCCTTGGTTCTTTTGTTCTTAAAAGTGTATGGATGACCTAGCAACAACTAAATTTTTGGATTGTTTGGAAAGGGGTTCATGCTCGCTCCGGCCTTTCCATTAACTAGCTTAATATTTGGTGGTCCCCTATTTTCAAGATCCAAGGTAAGCCGTTAGCGCAAATTCCCTAGGTTCATGCTCAAAAATTTTATAAGTGAGGCATTGCATCCATTTCTGACTTCTATTCCAGAGAGAGCAAGGACTGGATTCCTTGGCATGAGTTCAAAAGGTTTTTTGGTTTAAACAGCACTAATAAGGCTACTTATGACATTGTTCTCGACCATACTCCCTTTTTGATGTGGCAAAAACTTGGAGTCAGATCTCAGAAGCCCTAGTGGAAATACTAGGCCTGGTATAAAAGCACTTCACTACACAATTACTCTACCAAGCAAGGCTATTAGTGGCTTTCACCAACTACTCCTACAGTGCCTAAGCTAAATGTTAAATGGGATCTAATCTACACGTCCTCTAGGTGGAAAACTTGGTTTCAGGTTGCTTGGGCATCTTATCTGGAGCCAAAGAGAGGCTTTTTTTCCTGGAGCTTGTTGTATCAAGGCTTACCCCTTGGCAACAGGCTCTCTTATATGGGGGTTCTTGATCCTCGTTGTGCCTTCTGTCATGAGCTAGAATCTTATCTACATTTTTTTGGGCCTGTAGGCGGGCTACTCTCGCTTGGAGCTGGGTTGGCTCCTTCTTTGCTCCCTTTATGTCTTTGCCCCTTACTTGGCATCATGTTTTGTTGGGTGATTCTATCTAGTTCTCTCTCCCGTTGAGGGAGGTGTGGCACTTCTCAGCTTGGACCGCCAGTGTTCACTCAACAGCCCACGCTCGGGCCTTCCGATGGTTGGGGGGCCTCGGGTAGTCATGATCACCATTCCGGTCGGTCTCAACCCTCTTTCCCCACCACTCATGTTTCTCGGTGGGGTGTGGATCAACTTGATGGATGGGGAAGGCCCTCCACTGCTGAGGATAATATTTGGCCTGCCAAAGACCTTTGTCCTTAAGGTCTTGCCAACTGTAAAGGGTTTCTAAGATTTGTGGGGTGTTAGGTGTTTTTGTTTATGTGCTCTTAGTTTTCCTTATCCGCTATTAGGATAAGTTTGTAGCTTTTGAGGTGTGATTCCTTTCTCCACCCACTCTTTTTTCTTTTCTTTTTTTTTGGTAAAGGGCTGTTTCTTCTATTTAGTACGAGTAGCCTTTCAATTTAAAAAAATCACAAAAAAAATTAGAATGATTTAAACCTGGCAGCCCAAAACCCTATTGATTCGCACTCTCTTCTTCGATATCTAAAATGCAGTTCTTTCGCTTATGGCTTGTCTGCATGTCAGCGTCTCAAGCAACCAAACACTACCGGAGTGAATCTGATCCCAACAGGGTAAGAATATATATTAAATTAAATAGATAGGTAGTACAATTACTTCTGCATAACGTTAAAATGACAGTCAATTTTCCAACATCGTTGTTCATATACAACAACTCAGGGCTACAGCAACTGCATCTCCAGAAGTTTGAGAAGCGAAGATGCTTTCTTTTTGGCTCGAGGGGATCCCATCCATGCCACTATTTGCAGGGTCGGAATAATACTTTCTGAAAATTTTGTAACCAACCTCCTCACCATATAATCCCCACCGCTTCCGCACATGGCCGCCAAAACTTCAATGGCGTTCTCCTTTTCTTTCTCGCTTCCCACTCTGACCAAATCAATTAGCGTGGAAATGAGCGGAACGCTGTTGCATCCAATGGCCTCCAATCCTTCTGCACACCCGAGAAGAACAGAGAGCACGGCGAGGGCCTCGTTCGTTACGCCGGCACCCGACTTCTCATCCCTGTTGACAACAAGATCCACCAGCACGGGAACTGCACCGGTCCTTATCACTAGGGCTTTGTTGCTGTTATGCAAGGAAAGGTTGTAAAGAGTAGTGGCAGCATCCTTCCTTCCTCTGGTGCTCCCCTCACTAAGCAGACGCACCAGAGCAGGGATGGCGGCGGCCTTGCCGCCAATGACGATCTTGTAATTGTCCACCACGGATAGACTGAAGAGCGTGGCGACGGCGTTTTCTCGGCTCTCCGTTGTGCCGCCCCACTCCAGTATTTCTACAATACCGTCGACTGCGCTGTGTGCCGCCAATATAAGAACCTTGTTGTTGTCATATATGGAGAGATTGAGAAGAGCAGTGACGGCATTCTCCTGTGCCTTGGGATCCAAGGACGATAAGAGATGTACGAGGAAGGGAATCGCCCCGGCCTCCGCTACGTACTTACAGTTCTCGTTGCCGCGCTTGGCAAGGAGGCGGAGCTCGTAGGCCGCCTGAGTCTGCACCTCTCGGGAGCCGGTGGCGAGCTTTCCCACCAAGTAGGAGGAGGCCGACTTGATGACCTCCTGAGCCACGGCGTTGTTTCCTTCGCGGCTGAAGTGGAAGGGAACCTTGTGACGGTCAAACCACTCCCTGATGAGACTCCGTAGGGCGTAGTTGGGAGCGAGCAACGGGTGTCGGGGGAGCTTCTGGCCGTTGAGAGGGCACTTGCAGTGGCCAGAGTCCAACCACTCTTAGATTGACGCCCGATCGTACGTGTGACCGGAAGCCACGATGACGGGGTCTCTCATTAAATCCTGCGAGATCGGGCACTTCATCTCGGCTGGAATACACGAATAAGATCTCATGCTTCTCGAATTGGTTAACGCAGCCGCATCGCGGAAGGTGGGAGAACACGATACCAGTTCTCTGTCCTCCTCGTCATCAGCAAACAAGACGGATTTGGCGTAGATGACCAAGCTGATCAGACGCTGAATTCTGCCCAACGCGGAAACGCCGGCGCGTGTCAATCTGGAAAGCCGCCTCGTCCTGTAGTTTGAGGATCTCCGCCCTGCATTTCGAAAAGCTATCGAGGCCAAGTTTCTCAAACGTGGCTCGCAACCTTCCCGAAAAAGCTACCAAGACCACGTTTCGCAAATGTTTGTTTAGATTTGTCAATGATAATCATTTTATCTAATCATTAACGATATACAATATAGCGATGCATTTCTCTGCTCCCTTGTGGATTAAAATAATAAATAAATTAACGTATGACGAGCACAAAATAATTATTAAAGTAATTATTAGGGGGACGACGTCTGAAATTTATTTATTAGATGAACTCTGCGGACCACGTGTGCGGAAAACGCAGGACTATCTTTCTGCAATGGGGTAATGTCCCCATGTCCTGGATGATTATTACTCTGCACGGAAATAGATTTAGTCACCGTTGACTTCGATTAAGAAAAGTGGAGGGCAATAATGGCAATTACCTGCTGTTGGGGGGAACGGAAGCGCGGTGAACGGAATGGCGCATTAAGTGGGGATGAATCCGTTTCCTGGACCGCGAGCCAGGCAGTAAATATGCATTTAACCTCATATGGTTTTAGGGGAAACAGGTCATTTAAGAAATCCAGCGTGGGGGAATCCGAGGGCAGAGAGCGGGGATTGAACCTTTTTAACCCTTTAAAAAACATTATTGAGGGGGCCTAGGGCTATACGCAGGCCTGGAATTTCAACAAAAAGTTACCTGTTAATAGGATTTTTTTAATGATGGTTAAAATTTTTTCATGACTTTTAGATTACAGGCACCAACTTGATGACGACAGTACCAACCTCAAGTTACGGAGGTCTCCTTCACTTCGACCGTGTTTACCGAGGTGAGGTAAGGGTTATAGTGGTAGCCTCATGATTTGACGTTACGACCGGAGGCAATGTGGCGCCAGCTTGATGATGACGGTATCAACCCCGAGCCATCGAGGGTCTCCCTCACTCCGAATCGTGTTTACCGAGACCGTGTTTACTGAGGTGAGGTAAGGGTTATAGTGGTAGCCTCATGATTTGACGTTACGACCGGAGGCAATGTGGCGCCAGCTTGATGATGACGGTATCAACCCCGAGCCATCGAGGGTCTCCCTCACTCCGAATCGTGTTTACCGAGGTGAGGTAGGGGTTACAGTGGTAGCTCCATAATTTGATGCTACGATCGGAGGCAATGTGATTTGACCCTATGACCAGTTGTTCAAAAAGAAAGGCATTGCCAATTCCCTTATGTATCAAAAAAATAATAATTTTTTTTAAATGGTCTAAATACTAGTAAAAAAGCAATTAAATGAAATGAATTCTAATCTTGTCAATTCTTTTAAAGGACATCGCCTATAACATTGCATGCAATCCAATAAAAAGAGATTATACAAACTCTCATCCAACCAATAGTGTGGGATTAAGACAACAGATTTTCCCTCCAAACCACATTCACACAGTGAGTAAACTACCGGTCAAACAAATGCATGTAAATGTATATAAAATTGTGGTTGTTAATCTCCAATCAAATGGTCAAAAATTGAATCTGCTTATTGTGGTGCAGTGGCAAATGCCCTGGGTGCTAGTAGAGGCCGACCCAAGTTCCATTCCCCTTGTCTCCATCCTGCAAATATATGGTATAGTTAGGAATGTCCTATGTGCTGGTAGAGGCCGACAAGGCTCCATTCCTGCTATGCCCAACCTGTTGAAAGTGGCACCTCGAAAGGGGTGTTTTCCACTATAAACTAGTTTTGATCTGCTTGTTGTGGTACAGTGGTAAATGCCCTGGGTGCTGGTAGAGGTCGAGTCAGGTTCCATTCCCCTTGTTTCCATCCTGCAGATATATGGTATAATTAGGAATGTCCTATGTGCTGGTAGAGGCCGACAAGGCTCCATTCCTCCTATGCCCAACCTGTTGAAAGTGGCACCTCAAAAGGGGTGTTTTCCACTATAAATTAGTTTTGAACCCAGGTGTTGTAGGTGAGTTGGAGAGGAGAGGGCAATCCTCCAAGGGAGGTCCCAGGTTCGAATCTCCACCCTACCAAAAAGCTGAATTGGGTATCCAAAATCCAATTGATAATGTTGGTGCGGGCAGGGTTGGGTGCGACTCCCAGGTGACTTTGACGGTATAGAACCCCCTGTTTGTGGTCTCTCAGACCAAGGCGGCCCCGCAAGGGGTTTTTCGCTTAAAAAAAAAATGGTCAAAAATTGCATGCAAGTAAAAAAAAATTGCTACATTCTATGTGTGTTTGGATGATTGGATTTCCATGAAGTTAGGGTTTAAAAAAATGGATTTGTGTACTATTTTAGTAGTTTTTCTTTGTCGATGATGGTGGACCTGCATGTGCAGCAGAGTGATATTTTTTGAGTAGGTCTGTCGGCCAAACAAATGCATGCAAATGTAAAAAAAATGTCATCATTAATCTCCAATCCAACAATAGCATGAAATTGTATGCAATCTAAAACGAATCTCCTTCATTCCAAATGTGATCAAATGACTTAGATTTTTGTTGAAGTTAGGGTTTTAAGAAACTGGTTTGCATTTTATTTTGATGCCTTTTCTTTGCGGAAGACGGTGTGTTTGCATGTGCAGTAGTTTGACATTTTTTTTAATTATTTTTTTATTTATATACGTCCAACAGTGTTCTTGCAATGTGTTTCGTCGAAACACAACAATAATACGACACATCCTTTATGCATAGCAAAACAAACGAACTCGGACAAAGGACATGAAAGTAAAAAAACTTAACTTACCTTTCAAGCTGTGTAAAAATTGAAACCCAACGTCGCAGCAAAGCTAATGAAAACTAGTGCAGAAACAGAGCAATTTTGTTTGGTGGACCGTGCAAATGTGGAGGTGGTGGAGGTGTGTGAGACGGTGGGCACTGGGCAACAACAAGGGTGAGGTACTGAGGTTTAATGTTTGGAAATTTGTAATGCAATAAATATTTGATTTAGAAGGCAACTTAATTCACCACTCACTCCACTCCTGACAATAGAAAACTTAGTTTATTTTTAGTTTAATTATTAAGACTTTATTCTTACTCCACACATATTTTTTATATATATATATATATATATATATATATATATATATATATATATGATAACTAAAATCTACGGTTTTTAAATATATTTACCTGTAAATTTTACGGTTTTTAAGAAAAATAGCAAGTAAAAATTTACAGTCGTCATAAAATTAAAACCATAATTTACTGTTTGAAATGCAAAAATACGATCATATGCCTATCAAATTCCAGGATTGGCTATACAGAAAGATAGATAATCTAGCTAAGGTCCAATTCAAAGTGTTTCGAGTGATATCAAGGTGAAACATGGCTATCCATTCTCACCTACTTTATTGTGCCTTTAAATTGATAAATTAGAAGGGATGAATAAAATGGGAGTAGAAGGAATACAATTGATTATTTATGTAGTGAAAACTCTCAATACTAATGATATAATTTTAATTGACAAGAGACATTACAATTTTAAAAGAAGATCTAAAGTCTTTAGAGCATTTTGTAAAGAAGTTAGGTTGCAAGTAAAGACTAGCAAATATTAAAGTTGTGTCTTCTCTACTCAAAGAGAGCAAAAGCAATCATATATTTTATTTGAAGAAAATCTTTAGAGGTAATAACAAAATACAAATACCTTAGGTTTTATTCTCAAAGTAAACTTGATTAGGAAACAAGTAAGATGGAACGAATATAAGTAGAATGGAGGGCACAAGGTAGAAAAGCAGAGTTATGGGATTGAAAATCCATTAGGGTCTCTTTTTGGGTTATTGAGAATTTTAGTAGTGTTATATGGATGTGAGGCGTGGGCTAGCAATATATCAGAATTTAAATCGAGACAAATAGAAAAAAATTAAAAGAATGTAACTACAAATAATTTTAGAAAAATTATCAATTCCATGTGAGATTTTATTTGTTGAGACAAAGACTTCTTCATTAAAAATAGAAGCTATGGTAAAACTATTAGAATACCTAAAGATTTTTTTTTCGATTAAGGTAGAAGAAAGGGTTTTGAAAGGGACCCCAAACCTTTTACAATAAACATTAAAGAATAAGATTTACACTCCAAATATGGTTCCAGAAATAAGGTTTCAGACCTTAAACAAGAAGATCAAACAACCTAAATACTATCTAAGTTTTTGACTTCAGGATCATTTAAGATTACAAAAGATGTAACAAACAATGAACAATCAACAAACCCATACAAAGCTTAAACTTTTTGTTGGGCCTTGAGCCTCAAGATCCTCATTTTTAGGTCCTCCAAGTGATTTTTTTGCTTCTTTTATTTTCCCAAGAACAATTGGAGCAAACATTTTGACGAGTCAAAAAGGTCTTTCAGAAAGCAGTTTAGAATGCAGGTCTTTTAGTATGCAGTTCTAGTCCCTTATTCATGGCTCTAGTCAATGAGACTCTCGTGGAAACATATTACTCAGCAGGATCAATCATGTCATATTTCCTTCTGATGCTCCAATTTCTGGTACAAATAATGACTGATGTTTTTTAGGTGGACTCAAAAACATGAGTATTGGGACTTAGAGAAGCCCCACATACTAGCTCCAATCCCATTGAGAAACAAGATGCAACATGTAGCTCACAAAATAATGATTAGTAAAAAAACCAAGAGTAGAGTAGACCAAACCAGAAAGTGGAGTTTGCTAGAGGCATAATCTTGTTTGCTCAATAACACACGATCTAGTTCCAAAATAAAGGATCCACCACTGTTGGAGACTCACTATCAAGTCATCTTTTCTTTCCTTCATCCCTAGTATTATACTTGTAGCATTTAGGTATGTTCGAACTCCTCCCTCCAGATGAACATTAAAGCTTTATGCATAAAATATTTAAAATCCCTCTAGAAAATTTAATCTCTGATCTCATTTTATTCATCATCCTTGGCTTCATTATTAATTATTTTTTGAACACTATGAGAGAAGATTAAATCTCAACACTGCAATTCATCCAAAGGTACACCCATGTTTCCTAGACAGTCAGTTGCCCCATTAGCCTCTTTGTAGACATGGTTAATATGCACTTCTTCAAGGAGCTCTAGTTTAGTGTTAATATCATTTATCATATATGTTATATTCCATCTTGGAGGGTGTTTTCCATTCAAAATATTAATGATGTTTTGCGAATCTCCTTCTATTATTAATTTCCTTATATTTAGCTTACCAAGAAGTGACACACCCATAAAGGTTGCTCTAGCTTTAGCAACATGGCTTGTTTGATCTCCTAGAGGCTCTACATAGGCCAAGAGTGGTCTACCCCAATGATCTCAAATATACCTCCTACTCCAGTACTCCTCGGATTTCCTTTTGTTGCTCCATCAAAGTTCAATTTTATCCATCTAGTTGGAGGTCTTTTCCATTTTAAATTGGTTTGTGGATGAACTAAGGATGAGCAAGAATTTTGATAATTGGAAGCTAGTCCCCAAAATCTAGCAATTTCTTTCTCTGAGTCTGGTTCAAAATCATTGTTGAACTTCATGATACCTAAATTTTCCAACACTGCACTTAAAATTCTATTTGCCACTGATGTGTAGTTTCTCTTCTTGTCTTTGAAGATCCGATGGTTCCTTTCTTTCCATACCCTCCACAAAACATGTGGAAGACTTAACCTCCATAACATTTTACTTTTAAATGGGAACTCCCATTGAATACAAAGATCAAAGAGAGACTTGGGGAGAACCCACTCTACCTCGAAGTTCTTCATAATCTTATTTAGAAGCTCAACTATAAAAGGGCAGGTACAAGCAAGATGATCAATATATTCCTCAGTCATTTCACAGAGAACACACCTATTTGGAAATGTGAAGCCTTTTTACGTAAATTATCCACGATCAAGACCTTATTTTGGATTGTTAGCCAATAGAATTGTGCTATCTTGGGAATAAGGTCTTTGATCCAAATCTTAGCTACTAGAAACCATCCAAATAGAAATAAAGAAATAGAAAGAATGAAAGATATCAAGTTTCTAAAAAAACATACAAGAAAAGATCAAGTGGAAGTAAAAAATGCTTATAATCCGCTCATGTAGACAAGTTGGAGAGCAAGTGGGTAGTTAAAAATTTCCAGTTAAAATCGAGAGGCTCCAGGTTCAAATCTCTCCCCTCACATGTTGCGGATATGCTATGTACAAGAAATTACAAAAAAAAATGCTTATAGCCTAGCTAAGATCCAATTCACACAAAGTTAGATATGAAACTAGGAGATGGACACCACCTCAAGAAGCATGATGAAAACAAATGTCTTTTTTGCAAGTAAGGAGCAATGAGAACCAAAAAAAACATTTTGTCATCGAATATGAAACCTACAACATAAGAATGAATATAAAGACACTTAAAAGTAAACTTATAAAACTTTTTAAAAAATTAAGAATAGAAAATATAGAAAAACTTCTTATTAAAATTAACAACTAAAAAATACACTTCAAAAGATAATAAAGAAATGTCAAACTATTTTACTTTTTATATATATATAATATATATATATATATATATATATATATATATATATATATATATATGACTTTATTAAATTTTCTAAAATTTAAATTAAAAAAAAATAAAATCATATACCATGCTCCATCTTATAAATTATTTTAATCCCATCAACATAATTAAAATCATTTCATTTGCCAACAAGCACTTGCCTTAGTGATTAATATGATGGTTGTTTCTTAAGTGGTCTTGTGTTCAAACCCCTTGAAGGTGGTTGTTGATGTAATTTGTAGTCGTTCTCTAAGAAAAAAAAAAAAATCATTCTATTTCATTAAGCTTGCAAAATTAAATTATTTATTCCCAAAGTTCATCACATGCATGATGGCCAATGCCTCAAAACTTTATTAAAATTGTTTATTAATGTCTCAAACTATATTAAAATTATAGATTAAAAAGCCGAATAATATATATTTTTACACAAGCTCATTCACACACGCACTCATATCACCTCTCACAAGTTTTAATGGTTTGAACTTGGAAACTTAAAACTGTATATTTTTACACAAGCTCATTCACACATGCACTCGTATCATATCAGGTCTCTTACATCTCACACTTCTTACAATGGTTTGAACTTGGAAACCCAAAACCCTAGCCACATTAATTTGCACTTTCCTTTTCCATATCTAAAATGCACTTCTTTGTTCCACTGGGACACCCATGTAATTAGAACTTTGAACTTTCCAAATTTAAACCACAGTAAACGATGATGTATATAAATACGTGTGTTAGCGAGCTTATAAAAAAAATTCACTTCTTTCGCTTATGGCTTGATGTCAGCGTCTCAAGCAACCAAACATAACCGGAGTGAATCTGATTCCATTAGGGTTAGAATATATATTAAATTAAATAGATAGATTGTACAATTACTTCTGCATAACGTTAAAATGACAGTCAATTTTCCAATGTCGCTGTTCATATACAACTCAGGGCAACAGCAGCGCAGCTGCATCTCCAGAAGTTTGAGAAGCGAAGTTGCTTTCTTTTTTGGCTCGAGGGGATCCCATCCATGCCACTATTTGCAGGGACGGAATAATACTTCCTGGAAATTGTGTAGCCAACCTCCTCACCATATAATCCTCACCGTTTCTGCACATGGCCGCCAAAACTTCAATGGCGTTCTATATTTTTATTCTAAGCAAAGGCATAAGAGAATGCATAAAAAAAATTCTATCCTATATGCAAACTATATGCGATTATGATTCAATGCCTAAATAAATTATGGGACTAAATTGAGTTATTTTATTCTTTTCCTTTACCATTCTTTGAAACTATAATAGAATAATTATACTAATGAAAGCAACTTACAAAAACTTTCAACAATGTAATAAAAACTTAATATGAAACAACACTACCTATAAAAACTATGAAAGGGAAAATTACAACCTAGATACAGGTTTGTAACATGTGCAAGTTCATCACCTACTTACCTATGAACTTGTAGAAAGAACTAAAAAATATGGATGTGCTAGTTTTTAGGGGGCCTACTTGATGCTTGGGAAGGTGTGGAATTCCTTGTTTATAGGTCATGCCCCCTATTCCTTTAACACATAAAAATTTTAACCTTTGAAAGGAGATAATCACATAAAATAGATAAGTAACTAATATAACAACCAAATTAAATGAGATGTAAAGATGCTAAGATGTCTCCAAGATTAACTGCTAATTGTATTGATTCTAAAACTAGTTATAAAAATGAGTAAAACATATTCGTAGTCTATAGGGTGGATTCAAAGCCTAACAAATTTGTGCCTTGTACATTCTATAACCTTTGAACCTATTTTAAATATTGAAATATAAATATTAAAAGTGCATATTTTAATGATTTAGAATAAATAATAAACCAAGGTTAAGAATCAATAATGATAATAGTGAAATAGAAGCTAAAAATAGATTAAGATGAGTTTGTAATCTATAGGATGGGTTCAAGACCTATGAACTTATTTTGAGACCTATGAAATTGCTTTGTCTTATTGTGAAGTTGGTTTACATTAGATTCTAGTTAGATATGGTGGAAAAGGGATGGAGAAGTGTTCTTAGGTGATTGAGGATCACCTATAATTCCTATAATAGACTAAGCTATTTGACAAGTTAAAGAAAAATATATTAATTGTTTAATGCAATTTGAGATTTACATGAGTAGATAAGTAACAAAGAAAATAAAGGAAATATAATGATTCTTCCTAGAACAAAGGAAATCAAAGACTCTTCCCTAGAATAAGCCTACATGAGACATCCATGCAATCACCTAAGATGCTTAAAGATGAAAAACACTTGAAGAGGAATCCAAAATGCTCTAAAACTTGCAAAAAGTGCTATTTGATTTCTAAAAAAAATTGTTAGAGCTTTGCCACTATGAAACTGCTTGTTTCTTTTAAGAGGGAGGTGCCCAATTTATAGAATTTGGGGCTTCTTGGAGGTAATATTTTAAAACATAGGTGTAGGCTATGCGGTGAGAAAAAGTGGCATCCAACTAGTCAAAAAGCTGATTTGCAAGATCTAGCATGTTCTAGATGGGTTGGCATGAGCTAAAAACAAGTTTTATTAGAAAGATATTGTTGAGTGTGAATTTTACCCAATTGTGAAATTACACTCTCCCTTAGGGTTTGGATCCTAAAACCTTCTCTTGCAAAGAAGTTAAACAAACACCTTCTCCAAGGTCTCCTCTATATTAGCATTTGCATATGTGTATTAGTAATCTCAAATAAATATGTATCAATTTAATGCTAGGAACACCTTAGTGATTGCAAGTAACTGTAAACAAGGGGTATGTGTTGGTTTATTTTACCATGCTACTTTAATGATTGTTCATGAAACCAAAATGAAAGTAAATTTAAATTGGTCCTCATATGACCATGATTTAGTGCCTTAATTCATTTTATCTTGATTATTTTAAGGTATATTTTATCTTCCTTATTAAGTAGATTTTAATCAAGCTTCGCCTTGCATTAAATCCTACTTTAAACTTGAAAGTAAAGATTAAAATCCATCTATGAATGTGAATCCAAAATGATGAATAGGCTCCTTAAATGTAGCTTCTTATCATGAAGATAAAGATAGCTTTTGATGTGATTTATAAACTATCCCTCTTTAGTGAAATTAATTTTCACAAAGAGATGATAATTTATTGCCTTGAAATAAAGACTTTAGAATGCCATTTAATTATCCCTATTTTATGAAATAATTTTCATAAAGAAGAGTAATTTAATGTTTTAAAATAGCCTTTTAATATAACATATAAAACTTACCCCCCTTCAATGAAATCAGAATTTTCATGAAGAAAATGTGCATTTATTGCTCCAAAAATGAAAATTTATGAAATGCCATAAAACATAACCCCTTCAATAAAATTGAAGTTTTCATGAAGGAAATGTCATCATAGGCTTATGAATGAAAATGCAAAATTTTAAAATCCGATTTGCCTCCAAAATTGAAAAAAAATGAATTTCTGAAATTATAAAACCCTTGAAAAACAATAGTTTTCAAAAATTAATATAAAATCAAAATGGTATCAGAATGAGTCTAAATCTATTGCATATTGAATATTGATGTTCATTCTAGGTAGCCATGCAATTATTTTTAAATTTTGAATTTTTTTAAATGTTTATTTTAATGCCTGAAAAAAAAAAAAAAATCTGTATTTTAAAAGTTGAAAAAACTGAAAAATAAAAATCTAAAACAAATCAAATGCTGAAAAGACAGAAATGCAAAACCTCATTAGTTTTATAGCACCCCATCCTGAAAAACCAAATATGTGAGAAGTTCATAAATGCAACCTAGCTTATTTGACCTACAAGTTTGCACAATCGAAATAAACTAAGTGCTAGCTCCTAGGCTTAAAAAATAAATTTTCAGATTCAGACATTCACATGAAGTAACCAAAAAACAATTGCATAAACTTCATCTACAAGTCCAAAATCTAAAAGGGGAAAGATAAACAATTAAATTTGAGCATGCAGAAATCATCTCATTCTTTCTTGCTAACAAGGCCTTAAATTTCTGAAAAGGGCATTTGCATTAAAAAAAATATCCTATTACATTCCAGCAAAATTTGACCTTCAAAGGTCCAACTCTTGTGCATGCATTTGTTTCTGTTTTTAATGTTTTCCAAAAACTCGTTTTGGCTTCCGTTTTGGTTTTCATGCATAACGACTGCATCCATTTTATTTTCCTTTATGTCCATGTGTTATCCTTATTCGCTGGCCCTTTATCATTTTTTATGAATAACCCCTTTGTAATTCTAATATACATAAGCGTTTGCTTTGTTAATAAGCCTCTCCTTTATATACCTTTTTTTTTAACTTTTTCTCCTTTTTATAACATCCACGGGATAATTGCTAACTAGTCCACCATACCACTCATTCGATGATTCTGCATACGTGTATGCTTTGGAAAAACCTCTAAATGGCTGGGTCATCGCCTGGTGTAACCGTGTTATACTATTTATACTTTATCTAGAGTCTTTATATTATGATGTGGCGCTCGTTGGACATAAATTTTTGAAGGCCCAATGAGCCCTGTTATTCCATATGCCACGTTTTCTATTGAAGTCTGGTTGCTATACAAAATTCCACTACGATATATGTAACTTGCCACCAATATGTGTCCCAAACGTAGATATTGATGCTCACCTACGTGGATGCCATAGCGCATTGGTCTACCCTGTTATGCTAGCCTCCATGTAAACCATCTGTTCGGCATTTGTGGCGTCAAATTCACATGTTGTGCATTGTCAATTTTATTTCCTGGGAAATAAACAAACCTAAACCTTGTGACATTCCCCGTTGAAGATACAGACTGCCTATCATAAAATCGGCTCGCCAAACCATATGCCATGCTACTCTGGTTAATTTTGGCAAGCCACATCCTTCATCTCGTCGACTGGGAGGTTCTACGCACCCGACTGTTTTGCTGCCAGTACTTAAATTCTTGTCATCTACGAGTGGTTGCTTTTGCCATTGTAAACACTAAAAGGCAATGAAATTCCTCATTCACCTATGACATATAATACCATATCTACGATTACGGTCCTTCAACGCCCATGTGGCTTTGAATCCTGTAACTGTTTCCATCCATGCTTTCTTGGCTTCCATGCATTGCCATGTTTGTGTCACCAGCTATTCTAAACATCAAGAATAATGAACTTGATCTCCTCCATCCTTCAACGTTCTTGATGATCCACTATCATCGACGTCTAGCAGTGCCATGATTATCACTGTCTAACCTGTTTGTGTTCGACTCCTTCATCACCCATGACACATCACCCTTCGCTTCTTTCAACGTTAAAATCCTCCATTTGTACCCTACTTGGAACCTATCTGATATGCTATCAATATATACATAAGTTCACCTCTCAAAGTCTTCCACTTATGTTCTAGGTCCCGTTGTAGAGTGGACTCCCTACTTGGTGTATCTGTTGTGTTGTGTAAGTGCTATTCGAATCCCCACGACGCTGACACGTCTACGTCGACGTTCGATCTATCAAAAATCTAATGCCTCATCACTTTCGTTCTAACAATGTTGCTCCTGGTCGTATGGTCATCGATAATATCATCCACATTGAGCATCCATTAGTCCATATTCGTTGTGTATACAATGGCAGATTCCCCACCACATCATGCTATGCATCTGTGCCATATCATCCCCACCACATCAGGTTTTGGTTGCTTCTAGCCACTGGTCTCAGGGTTTCGTCTACTTCACCCGCACAGTGGCATTTCGACCACGCCTTCGACATGGTCCCTACAATCATCCATGAGGGCTCTACGTGTGTTTCACCTGTCGCTTATTACTGCTCAATCTGAAGCGTCGAACATAGACCATGCATCCATGTCAACATTCGTCATGTCGTGGCCGCCTATTGGTGCAGCGTCGTGGGCCCTCGTTGTCCGTTTCCTATGCATTTATGTCCTCGGGTGTCGTCCCACGAACTTCGTGATCCCAAGCACCTACACATGAAATGGACAGCGAGTTAGAACAATAACCATTGTAAATTTAAGAGTTTGAAGCGTCGAAATATTTATGTTTGTTTGAAAGGATATTTTAGTATTATTATATATATATGAGGAAGATGCTTCTTTTTTTTATTATTATTTTTATTATAATGTTATTATTATATGTAATAAAATATATACATATTTTATTACATATAATAAATATTTCTTTTAAATTTTTATTATATGTATATAATATACATATATATAGCTTTTTGTTTAATTTATATATATAACATACTAAGTATTTTATATATAAAAATTATTGCATTTTTATATTTTTATTTTTTAATTATCGTATATATATATTACTATTATATATTACATATATAATAGTAATGTATATATATATTTATTTACATTTCAATCCTAAAACCTAAAGATTTAAACTAAAACTACTCAAGCTAAAAGGAAATAAACAAATACCGAAGATACAAAACAAAACCAAAATTCAATTAAAATGAATAGAAACACCCATGCAATCAAAGACGACTTCAATCAAACAATAAAATCAAAATATCCTTATGAACAAGCATACATCGAGCACATTCCAAAACACTAAAGGTGAGGATGTGAATGAAAGGGGACACTATCAAATAAACCTTGGATTTTAAAAGCTCATGGGTGAAACCCCTTTACACTATTGCTCAAAACCAATTGAAATCTCAACAAACATAAAATTTGAAAGGTGGGTCCCCAATTTTGGGGCTAGTTGTGGAGCAACCATAACAATTATGTGGTACCAAAGTTTAATTCAAATTGGAAAGTTATCATCGTGGCTAGAGACTAGTGTTGGTTTCAGAATATATCTAATTTGAAGGTGTGAGGATGAGTTCGTGGTTGTGAATTTCACACTTGGTAGTGAATTTGTCATTTAACCATTGGAGTGGTAAAATTTTTAAACCTTTGATGTTAGATTGAAATTTTGTAGCCTTAAGGACACATTTGTAGACTATAAATTTCTCTGTGAGTTGTGAATTTGTCTTGAGCTTCCAATTTTTATGATGAAGGCTAAAAAAGACTTAGACATGTTACCAAAATTGTTTAGGTCCTGGAATATGAGGGGTGAGAAAAAATAGGTATCTAGATTTTGCCCCATTTTGAGGTATTTATTACTCAATAAATGCATCAAAAGTGTTTATAGTTGGCCCCAAATTTGTGAAAGAAGCAATCATGAGGTCTTTTCTTTTCAACATAAAAGGAGCTATAAAATTTTGGAAGAAATGTTTTTGGAGGTCTGAAGGGGTTATATAGGTAAGGAGGAGAAAATGAGATCCATTTTTACTGTGTAGTTTTGAAAAGTAAAGCTTGAGTATTGATTTTTCTCACTTTTTTATGATGGCTCAATAGTAGCAACCAATGCATCAAATGGACATGATTCAAGGGTAAGGATATCACCTGGGAGCATGTCTATGAGTATGTGTCAAAAATTTGACTCATTTTTCATTATTTTTGCTTGAAAATTAATTTAAAATTTTGTCTTGTGAATTGGCACACAACCTATGAACCCACATGTCATGATTTCATAGGTAGGCTACAAATTTGTTTGGCATGGGATAATTTTCCCAGACTATGAACTCATCTAGAAGGGTAAATTTCATTAGGAAATAAATTTATTAGTGGATGGGAAATTTGCTTGAGACCCACAAATTTGTATGATGTTAGAGTGTAATAGACTAATAAGGGTTTTTGGATGCAAATGGATATTTTAGAACTTAGAGAGTGACATCTTAGGCTCTTGGAAGTACTCTACATAGGATAAATCTTATTAGTAGGGTCATATTAGATGTATTTGGACTTGGGTATCTAGCGATGTTGCCCAAGTTTAAGTTCGATTGTGCTCTCATAAAACTAGCTAAGAAGTGGCACTTTGAGTATAGTATTTTCCTCCCACCAACAGGTGAGATGACCATCACCTTCAAGGATATGTGAAGGGTTTTGAGGATACCCATTTGAGGGATACCTATTAGGATGAGTGTGGACCAGAGGTTGACTCTTTAGAGCTACTATAGAGATCCTATGCTATAGTTGGTTTAACATGGTATTCCTATCAACAAGACATTTGTTGGTGGCTATATTGATAAACTGATTACTTTTCTAAGTGTTATTGTTTTTTGTTTGTTACTTGGAGATATGAGTAATTGTCTAAAACCATGGGGGTGGTGTGGTGTGATTGTAAGGACAAGGGATTGATAATGCCTAGGATCCTTTTATTTTTTATTATCTCTATGGAATTTTACCTAGGATTGTTTATAGAGAGGCCAATAGTCTTATTTTTTGTCCTCTCCTTTAGGTTTGGTGTTAGGAACATATTGTTATCTGGTGTCTTTTTAGTTCATTTGTATAATTCATAGATGCAAGGGCTCCAACATCTTCCTTTTGAGATCCATTATCATCCTTTTAGAGGGATACTCATAGTGGCTAGACAAGTCATAGATGACTTAGAGTTTGATCAAGTTATATGGAGTCTGTGGAGATAACATTTTGGATGGGTAAAGGATGGTTTTAATTTGGCTTGTGTTCAAAAATTTTGGTGGACTATTGGTCTTAGTGAGAGAAGGGAGGCATATATACCAGACTAAGCTATGAGGAAATTCATTATTTGACAACATCTCCCATAAATGGGAGAGTATTGGTATCGATGAGTTGAGCATGATGAGGATGATGTGGGAGATATATCTAATGCTATCATTTTTGTAGAGGAGATGTTTATGAACCTCTAATGGTGGATCCAGGTGTTGATGATGTAGGGTCTACCATTGTGTATAGGTAGTGGTACAAAGGGATTCAAACTCATAGATTGAATCTAGTTATACCTAGATTAGGGGATCAATCAATTATCAAGTAGCATCAAGTAGCATGTCAAAGAGATAAAAAGCCAACAAGAAGATAGGGCTCTAAGGGTCCTCAATATTTCACCATTGAGATCTATGCCCTTGTCTGTAAGAGTGGGCCCTAGCAAGACTATAGAGGAGATGGATGAGTTAAAGAGATCTGCTATGCAATGCAAGATAGAGATCATGGTAGTAGAGATTACTTATTTATAGGGTGAGCATGACCAAATAGTGTTGTAGGACTCATAGTTTACAACAAAGAGGGATATGGCCAGATCTAAGGTGGTTTAAGTTACTATGCAGAGGGACACTATCAAGGCACAAAGGGATTCTAGCACTACTCAATTGACTACTTCGAGGGATGTAATAATTATTTGTGCTAAAATAATAGAGGTATGCATGATAAAACTTACTCTAAAGAGGGATGATATTAGGATAGTAGTTGTAGGTGTAGATATGATAGCTATATTAGACCATTTAGCAAAAATGAGATATTTAGAGGTAGAGTGAGTCTAGATACCACTATAAAGTTTTTTATCATCATATTGTTTCACCAAAGTAGAGATAGACCTCCCAACCTTGTTCTTCCTCCAAGTCCCATTATAGGTCATGATCTACTACTTAGATTTCATAATAGTTAGTGCCTAGGTTTGTTCATGACATAGGATCACAAAGTTGATTTTGTGAGTTTTGATGAGATTTTGTAGGTTGAGTGCATTAATTTTATGATTTTGTATCTTACCAAGCAGACTGATTTTGTCATTATGGTATGCATGACTATTTAAGATTTTGTATATGATCCATTGATATATATATGAGGCTATTCTTTGATTATTTATTTTTTCCATATAATGTGATGTGTCATAATTATTTTATTATGAAACTTTTGATCACTTAAACAAAATTTTATTTGATTTATGGTAGTTATGACATAGGAGATACTTATATTTTTTATAAATAAGTTTTTTAGACAACACTAATAATTTACCTTGAGATAAGGCTTATATGGTGTTTTCAAGACCTTTATGTTCCTAGACCCACATGGTTTGAAGGAATTTTGTAGGAATCCGAACATCAGAGCCATTGTATTGAACTGTATAAATAATACATAGGCAACCTTAGATTAGCCCGTAGGTTACGGAACCACCTAGGCGTCAAATAGAATAGGTTGTAACAAATTAACAACATTAACCTATAATGGAATAACTAACATAGCTACGCTAACATCCCCCCTTATTACATTATTTGGGTAATAGGATAACTACTAGCTATACTAACATCCCCCCTGATTACATCATTTTGCAATACAAAGAGAGCTGCGAAACAATTCAAATTTGACACGTGCAAGTGCCTTAGTGAAAATGTCTGCAACTTGAGCATCGGTGGGAATGTACTGAAGCTGAATTCGGTGCCTTGGAACTTTGTCTCGAATGAAGTGGCATTGTGTATCAATGTGCTTGGTTTTCTCATGATGCACTAGATTCTTAACAAGGTTCAAAACACCCTAGTTGTCGTAGAACAAGTGGATTGGAGATTTGGATGGAAGGCCCATACTTGTCAAGATGCGACGTAACCATATCACTTCGCACATAGCTTCACGTGCGGCACGATATTCTTCCTCTGTAGATGAGATAGCAACCACCTATTGCTTCTTGCTGTGCCAAGAGATAGGACCGGATCCAAGATGAAAAATATATCCTGAAGTTGACTTGCGATCATCAAACGACCCGGCATAGTCGGAGTCCGTGTATCCTTGCAAGAAGAATTTACCATTCCTCTTGTATTCTAGGCCATATTCCATAGTACCATGGACATAGTGAAGAACACGTTTTGCTACTTTCCAGTGAGTAGTCTTAGGTTCCTGCATGAACCTCGAAAGATAGTTGACAACAAATACGATATCTGGCCTAGTATTGGTCAGATATATGAGACTCCCGATCAACTGTCGATAGAGAGTACCATCTACCTGAGGTGAATCATCATATCATGATAACTGAAGACCTGATTCCATCGGAGTTGCCATTGGCTTACAATCAGTCATGCGATATTTTTCTAACAGTGTCTTGGCATATTTTTTCTGAGACACCTTAATGTAGTGCTCCTTCTGGCTTACTTCCAGACCAAGACAATAATGGAGAAGTTCGAGATCTGTCATCTCAAAATATTTACACAAGTCACTTTTGACAGTAGAGATCATAGGTTCTGAACTCCCTGTAATGAGCAGATCATCAACATAGAGTACAAGCAACACTATCTTAGAACCTTATTTCTTGAAATAGAGGTTTGCATCTGACGGACATCTCTTAAATCCATGTTGCAGGAGGTGATTATCCATTTTTATATACCAAGCTCGAGGAGCTTGTTTCAAACCATACAAGGATTTGACCAACTTGCAAATTTTTTGCTCTTGGCCTACCACTTCAAATCCTTCAGGTTGAGTCATGTAGACTTCCTCTTGGAGATCACCATTCAGAAAAGCACTCCTTACATCCATCTGGTGAACTTTCCACCCATATTGTGCTACCATAGCACAAAGAACTCGAATAGTGGTCATCCGAGTAGTAGGTGCAAAAGTTTCCTCATAGTCAATGCCTTCCTTTTGAGCATAGCCCTTTGCAACAAGATGGGCCTTATGCTTATCAATTGTCCCATCTGCCTTGTACTTGACTTTGTACACCCATTTGCAGCCAATGGGCTTCTTTCCTTGTGGCAGATCGACAAGCTCCCAAGTTTTGTTCTTTTTCAGAGACTTGTACTCAGCATCCATAGCATCCTTCCATTGTGGCTTGCTAAGAGCATCTTGTACAGAGGCAGGTTCATGTTCATTCATTGAAGACAAAAACACCCTATCATCATCTATATCCATATCCTCTGTTTCCTTATGTGGAGTTACAAAAAGTTCCTCAAAATATTGACAAAGATCATCAACCTCACTGGTCTCTACGACTGCTTTTTCCCTTTGAGCCATACTGCGAGTACGAGGTCTATCCAAAGTCAAATATGGTGGAGTGGATAACTTTGCATCCCTGATTGTGCTTGTATACCATTTTAGATTCTTCATTTTTGGTGTTGAAGAAGATGTGGAAGGACCTCCTGTCTGTGTTGACAAAGGGAACTTCTCTTCCTTAGATTCCACAAGATCTAGGTATACCTTAGATGTGTTTTGTGATGTGAAAGCTTCATCAAAAACAACATCTCTACAGATATGAATTTTCTTGGTCAAAGGATCTATCAAATGATAACCTTTAGAGTGCTCATCATAGCCAAGAAAAATGCATCTCAATGTCTTCTCATCTAGCTTCTTCCTTTTCTCTTTTGGTATGTGCATGAAAGCTTGACATCCAAAAATACGAAGATGAGATATGGAGGGTTTTCGACCACTCCATGCTTCCTGTGGAGTCATTCCTTTTAGGGCCTTTGTGGGTGCCCTATTCAATAGATATACTAAAGTGGTGATAGCTTCTGCCCAATATTGTTGCCCAAGAGTAGCTCCTATGAGCATACAACGAACCATTTCCATAATAGAATGGTTCCTTCTCTCAACAACTCCATTTTGCTGAGGAGTATAGGCAGTTGTTAACTGTCTCGTGATTCCATGCTCAGTTAAGAATGCTAAAAATTCTTTAGAGGTAAACTCCCCCCTCGATCTGAGCGAAGGGTTTTAATAGAAGCCCCTGACTCCTTCTCAACATATTTCTTGAATTGCTGGAAGAAAGTGAAAGCCTCAGATTTCAGTCGGAGAAAGAAAACCCACATCTTGTGTGAGTAGTCATCTACAAATAACTAAAAATACCTCTTCCCTCCACAACTATTGGGTGTGAAAGGACCACATAGATCGGTGTGAATTAACTCTAGAGGTTTTTGTGCTCGTGTTGAGCTCTTCTCAAAAGGTACTCTATGCTGCTTTCCTGCCAAGCAGTCAGAGCACACTGGCAATGTGGAAGAAAGGGAAGGAAGACCCTTTACCATCTCATACTTACTAAGCTCAAGTAAGTAGCCAGAACTAAGATGCCCATATCTCTTGTGCCAGAGGGAAGTGGCCTCCTTGGTAGAGACTGTCATGGCAACATGGGGAGTAGAGATAGCATCTAGGGCAAATAAGCCATGCTTATATGAAGCTGTTGCAATCTGCTTACCCTTCCTGGTAATAGAACAACACTTCTTGCCATTCTCAACATGAAAGTTGACAACCATATCTTTATCCAAGATTTGTGTGACTGACAACAAATTGTTAGCCAGTCCTGGAACATAGAGGACTTTGTCAATCTGACACTTGCCATCAGGAAGAGTGACTAAAATTGTACCCTCTCCATGAACCTTGTAGGTTTTGTCATCAACAATAGTGACAGATCTGCCCTCTTTGGCCACAAATGATTCAAACCACGATCTGTCGCCAATCATATGCTTACTAGCGCCAGAATCCACATACCATACAGGATCCTTCTCCTTGGAGGTTGTGGTAGTCATGAGCACCTTGTGTGCCCATTCATAATCTGAGTCAGATTCTTCAACAACAACATTCACCCTAGGTTGCTTGTTCTTGTTTTGTGGTTTGTTCTGGCCTTTTTGCTTATTCTTATGCCAACACCTGTTGGTGTCATGGTTGTCTTTATCACAAATTTTGCAATACCTCTTCTTCTGTTGAGGTTGTTTCCCTTTTTCTTTTGAATCCTATTGAGAATTGCCTCCTTTCTGAAAATTACCTTTCTTCTTAGAACCCTATCGGTTGGAGTATAGGGTTGTATTAGAAGAATCATCCCTGTGAAGTTGGCGTGCTTCCTGTTGTTGAAGCAAATTGACCAACTCAATAAAGGTAATTTGTCATTGTGACACCTGAATGGAGGTGATCAACGTATCAAAGGAATCAAGCAAAGCTCTCATCACTATTGAAGTGAGAAGTTTGTCATCCACTATATCTCCCAAAGAATTCAATTTGCCTTTCAATTCAGACACTCTGCAAAGAAAGAGTTCAACTGTCTCACCCTGTCTCAAACTCAGATTGTGAAGTTGTTTTTGAAGATGAAGAATGGTGGAGTCATTCTTTCCCTCATAAATGGTTTGAAGGGCATCCCATGCCTCTTTACCACTTGCTTTGTCAGCTATATGAGGTTGAACTTCATCTAAAACAACAAACAAAATGAGCACTTTTGCTCGACTATCTTTCTTATCAAAGGCGATCTGATCAGCAGTGAGAGCTGTGGATCCAGCTGCCGGTGAAGGTCTCGTTGTTGCTCTAGAAACAACATCCCATAAATCTTCCATGATGAGGACTGCCTTCATTTTGTTTTTCCATGGTGTATAATTAGGACCTTTCAATAACTGATGAGCATCAGTCATTAACTTTGCAGCAGAAGCCATAGTGAAGGTTCCTTATATCACCAATTGGTCACCCTTTCTATATACCTTAATGCCAGGCCGTTATACCATACAAAATACCTGCCCTTACGTGAGGGAGACTATAGGTATTTTGAAAAATAAAAAAAAATTACCCGCCCTTACGTGAGGGAGACTATAGGTAATTTTTAAAGATTATATGATACGTGGTACTTAGGCGGTACTGAAAGGGAATCGACTTGTTGATGGCACCTACCATAGAAAGTCATCAATCCTCATGCGTGGGGCATAACTTCCCCTAAACACTGTGGATGTCAGAACTCTCATCAGGATTTACGCCTAAACACAAGAACGATTAGGGTAGTGGATGGAGTAAAAAAATAGCAAAATGGCAAACTTATCTCTCCCCGACGATTTATAGAGAACAAGCTCAGACGTCGTTTTGGCAGCTATATTAGGCGACGGATACAGTAGTGCAATCACGACAGATTTACCTATAAGTGTTGGCCATAGGTATCACAAATACCGAACGTCTATAGTGCAATAAATTGCACGGATGGGTTTTAATTATTTCGGGGACTTAGGGAGTGAATTTGATTTTAACTTTTAATGATGTAGTGCAAAGTAAGAAAAAATGCAACATACAAGCATAAAAGTGCCCACGAAAATAAACCACTAGGTGTCGGGTGCTGACTGAAAATGCACCTTTACAATAAGCCAATTTGCCTTAAAAATTTACTCATCATCCCCCCCTTTTTCTTCAGGTTTTGAAGAAAAAAAAACACCCCCCTTTACTATGGCAAATATTCTAATTTTAATGTAAATTTCTAAATAATTTTAGTAATAATTTAATTAATAATAAAAATACTTTTGTTTAAAAAAAAATCATAATTTAAAAATATGATTAATTAAAAAAAATGATTTTTTTTTTTTAAACAAAAAATATTAGTATATTAATTAAAAAATACTAAAAGAATAAAGAAAAATAACAAAAAAATTAAAAAAAAATAATTACCTTCAAGGGGTCTGTCGAAGGGGTTTGAACCCCCAACCTCACGGGCGCTAGCCTGGCGCTCCTACCAGCTGGGCTAGCACGCCCGATGGGAAGGAAAGGGACAATTGTCCCTTTCTTCCCTTGCGACCCTCGCGGGGAGAAAAAAAAATGTGGGACTTTAGTCCCACATTGCTCCCATGGGGTGCATGAGGGGGGAATAAAAGGAAAGATTCCCCCCTATATATGTGATTGCCTTCGGGCAATCACGTCACCCTTTTTGCCGCGCCACGCGGCAGGGGTCAGGTCCGCGTCGGGTCACGTGGCGGCCACGTCAGTCCACGTGGTGACCACATCAGTCGGTCGTGTCAGTCAAGTCCGTCAATCCAGCGTCTAGTCCAACGGGTCCACATGTCGATCAGGTCTGCGTCCACGTGTCGGTCAGGTTTGCATCCAACATCCAGTCCAGTCAGTGTGCTCGAGAAGCGTGCCAATCTAGGTTGGTCGCACAGTTTAGATCGACCTCAAGAAATGTGCCCGAGTTCCTCGATTGCCCAGCAGTCCAAATCGACCTCGAGATCCATGCTCGATCAAGCCAGTCCAACCACCCTCATTTCGAGTGCAGGTCTAGTTTCGACGCCTCAAGATGCATGCCCGAGCAGGTCCAGTTTTGATGCCTCGAGATGCGTGCCCGAGCAGGTCCAGCCCTGCCTCGAGAAACATGCCCGTGTCTATGCCGGTCTCCTCTTAGATCTCGAAAAGCATGCCCAAGCAGGTCTTGCTCTGATACCATGTAGGAATGCGAACATCAGAGCCATTGTATTGAACTGTATAAATAATACATAGGCAACCTTAGATTAGCCCGTAGGTTACGGAACCACCTAGGCGTCAAATAGAATAGGTTGTAACAAATTAACAATATTAACCTATAATGGAATAACTAACATAGCTACGCTAACAAATTTTATATCAATACATGCCTAGACCCTATGTTTTGAATGACTTTATCCATGATATGTGCCTAGACCGTAGAGGTCTAAAGGACTTTAAACATGCCTTGATTATAAAGGTCTAAATCTCTTTAAACCTGCCTTGACCATAAAGGTCTGAAGGACTTTAATCTCAATGTGTACCTAGAACATAGAGGCGTAAAGGAATTTAAACATTGAAGTGTACATAGACCTTATGGTTTTGAAGGACTTTAAACATGATATGTGCCTAGACCTTAGGTGTCTCAAGGAATTTAAATAATAATTTACCTAGACCATGGAGATCTAAAGGACTTTAATCATTGAAGAGTGCCTAGACCTTATGGGTTTGAAGGACTAAAATCTAAATGTGTACCTAGACCTTGTGGGTCTAAAGGACTTTAAACATTAAAGTGTGCCTAGACATCAAGGGTCTTAAGGACCTTAAATATTGATATTTGCCTAGATCCTAGAGGTTTTAAGGACTTTAAATAATCAAATATTCCTAGACCATGGAATTCTAAAGGACTTTAAACATTGATATATTGTGAAATATGCTCCCTATTAAGAATTTTGTGATACAAGGTCTTATGATGTTCAACTTGTGGCCACTAGACAAGGTAGAATTTATTTTTCCTATAATATCTAGACCCCATATACAAAAGGGTCAAGGAGAAGTGAAGGATTGTAGGTCTTGATATGGGGAATGAATAATATTATCATGCTTTTGAAATTTATGACCCTTAAAAATATAATTGCAAGAGTCCTTTTCCATAGAAGGCCAATAATATCCTAGCCTAAAGATATTTTTGGTCATGGAAATTCCATTGAAATGACCACCACATATTATTACATGGACTTATTTAATTGCACGCTTAGCCTCTTTCCTATTAAGGAAATGGGGGAGGATACCATCAAAATATAACTTATATAATACACTACCAATGATGATAAAGTAATAATCATGTTGCCTAATATTTTTGCATTCATTATTATTGAGACCTTTAGGCAATGCACCATCCTCAAGAAAGGTATACATGTCTTTGTACCAAGGGTCTAGAGGGATTGTTGATTCAATAACAAATATTTCTAGAGGTTTTTGACTAGATTTTAGGGTTGTTGATTGCCTAATTTATCAAATGATTATAGTGGCTTGCTCATCCTCCAATTTTATGATAACGAGGAAAGTTAAAATTGCCATTGCATTGGTATGACGATTACTAAATCTATGAATGATAACAATAGTAACCTTGTCAAAGGTGACTAATAGGTGGTTGGAAATTTATTTATAAGGTTTTATCTTGTCATATTTGGTTTGATAAGTTCCTCTAATATGAAAAGTTGGGAATCCTTGTAAATGGAGAGAATTGAGACTTGGCGAATTAGATTAGCACAAAGCCCAAGGATAAGGACTTCATATTCCATGGTATTATTTGTACATGAAAATTAGAGTTTGAATTGCAATGGGATAATAATTTTTGGTGAGGAGACCAAAACAACCATTGCTCCTGCACCTTTGACACTTCTACTGCCACCAAAGTAGAGAGGCCAAGTGTTAGATTGCTCAATATCTAGATTGTAAATATTTTTATTAGAAAAATTAACTTTTATAGATCATTGTGATTCTAAATAGAAATCTACTAGAATATCAACTATGGCTTGTCCTATTATGAATTTTTGGTTTACAAATTTAAGGTCAAACTCTTTGAGGGCCATTACCCACTTAGTAGTATGATTCGAAAGGTAGGATTTTGACATGAGGTATCTTAGAGGATGTACTCAAGCTATCACAATGGTCCTTTTTTAAGCATGTAATACCTTAATTTTTTAGAGGTAAAAACAACTAGATAAAGTTTTTTCCAAAGGGGTATAATGGGTTTCATAACTTACTAATTTTTTTTGATGTAGTAGATCACCATTTATTTATGTTTGTCATTGTATTAGGCCAACATGGTTCCTAGGGCATGCATAGTTACAGTGATGTAAAAAAATAGAGATTTAAAAGGGTCTAATGAGATAAGGACTAGAGGAGATACAAGGTATATTTTTATGGCATCAAAGCACTCATCATCCCATTTGAATGTGATACCTTTTCTTAACATCTTAGTAATATATTTGATATTTGTCCATGAGTTGAGAGATAAATAGACAAATAGATTGTAAGTTGCCTTGAAGACTATGAAGTTGTATTAGTGTCTTAGGTGGAGGCATGATTGGAATGACATAAATATTTGATAGATCAAATTGATTGCTCAATGAGAAACTATGAACCCTATCAATTTTTTGGACATGACTCCAAATATACATTTAGAAAGTTTAATGCAAACTTTATATTACCTTAAAATATGCCTTAAATACTAAACATGATATTCTCATATTAGGGAATGGCTGAGAATATTATCAACATAATATTCTACAATGTCATGCATAACGTCATGAAAAATATATATCATAGCACATTGGTAAGTCGCATCAACATTTTTTAGGCCAAAAAGAAAGATCTACCAAAAAAAGGACCCAATGGGGTGGTAAAATCTATCCTGGGTTGATCTTATGGTGCTATTGTAATCTCATTATATTCAAAAAATGCATCCATAAGGGACATCATTTTGGATTTAGAAAATAAATTGACAATCATGTCAATATTGGGGAGAGGGAAATTGTCTTTTGGACACGCCTTATTAATGTCTCTAAAATTGGTGCAAACATGAACGATACCTTCCTTTTAGTGGTAAGAACTATATTAGATATTCAATCAAAATAGTCAATGCCTTTGATAAATTTAAATTTTGAGGAGATTTTGAAGTTGTTATTTGATGATTAATGTTACCTTAGGGTGTATTTTTATTAGATCCTACTTTACTAGCTTGACATCTTGTTAAACATCCAAGTAATGTATAACTAAGACAAGGACCTAATCTTGATGTGTGTGTATAATACCATGCAAAGGCATCATAAACGTTGGTCAAGAGATTCATATATGCTTTATTTTATTCACGATTCAATACATTTTCTAATTTAAGGATTCCATGATTGTTTTGAGTCCCAATATTGATATCAATTGTTTCTTGAACAAGTATAAAGACTCATCCTCAAAATGTGAGAATGTAGGAAGTACCTCTAATATTTTAAAATCTATTGATTCTAAGGATTTTCAAATGGTAGTGAGGCATTATAAATATATATTTGAACATGTTATCCTTTGGTATAAGATACATTCAAGGTAATATAACTACTATAAGGGCTATAAATTAAGGCTTCTACCTCACAATTGTTGATGGCTGCTATTAATAAATATTTTTTTTCTATTTGGGTTATAGTGTCCACTAGTTTAGAAGAGTTATTGGTTTTGGGATGAACAATATCTAATATATTTATACTAAGTGAATGGATGGGAAGAAGATATAGCTCATGGTACCTTCCATGGTTTGATTTTGACAAAGTTAGAAGGGATTACCAATGGCTTCTCCCAAAATCTGGATTTGGGTTTGCTCCCCATTATTCCTAGAAAATTACTCCTATGTTAATATACAGTTTCATTAAAAGTAAAATACAAAAGTAAAGTGCAAAAATAAAAATGTATGAAAGTTTAAGGGTGTGAGTGACTCAAGTTTAAACCATAGCAAGAAAAATGCATGATCAATCAATACATGAGAAGTCAAATAAAATCAATGTCCATACATTCATTAGAATATGAAATTGATAATAAAATGATAAGATGAACTAAAATGGTCATGCCACAGTTGTTGTGCACTTAGCAAACTAGGAGGGTAGTGTGACTGATGGAATGCATAGGAGCTTGAAAATTTATTATAATTTCATGAGATAAAAGCACAATGTATATTTCATAGAGTGTAGCTCTAAATTTTCATGGCCAAAATATAAATACAATAAGGGCCCTGGACCATTTATAGTAAGTTTATCCTTAAGTTACTTGGGATGAGAAACAATTACTCCTAGTAAAGGTAAATATTTGGGGGTATATTTAGTAAAATGATTCACCAATGACTATTACATACCTTTAATTAATCCTCTAGAAGGCTTATAGGATTCCAAAATGACAGTGTACCACTATATGCCAAAATATCACTTTCTAGAATATTTTCCACCTATGCCTTCAAAATTATCCCTATGAGCATATGATTCACTATAGGTAGAAAGTAAATTTCTCACCTTTATGAGAGAATCACTTGCATATACAAGTAGATTGATACCTTTTTCTAAGTGAATTACTACTTATAGTTAATCAATCACTTTGGATAATGTGTCACTCCCTAGATCCAATCAACATCTTTTACAAGTGAATTGGTACCTATACCATACTTTAAATATTTTAAAGAGGTTTTGCAAGATGCCCACTAACTAATTTCTTTGCTACGAGATCCTTAAAACTCTATAAATTCTAAATTATTACAGGATTACTATAATACTCCCTAATGTCAAACCTTTAGATGAGCAATATCTACCTTGTTATATTAAATAATTTCAATTCAATTTGACTCTAATGGTTTGTAATGCTAACCCATGTTTTTTGTATGGAGTCTTTGAAAAGACTATATGAGTAGCAATAACCTCTTGTTCCACCTATGACTTACTCCACATATGGGAATTTAATTCTAACCCATAGGTACCTAGAGAATCACCTAGCATCAATCCTATCCCTTATGTTCAAACCCTTCCTACTCTAATCTAGAATAACATACCTACATATCACTAAATAATCATTGACTATATTGTAACCTTTCCTAGCCAAAGTGCATCAAACACCATATCTTTTCAACTTCAATTTATTTTATTATCTACTCCTCATCAAACATCTAACCTAAACCAGAATCATGGAATTCAAGAACAAGTAAATGAACTTAGGGAAGTGATAAAAGATTTTATAAGTCAAACCAACTCAGTAAAGAGAGATAATTAGGGTGTATAGTAAGGTGGAAAATGACAATAGTAAAGAAATTGGGAAAAATAAAAGACTCCTTACCTTATGAAGGACTAGATGCCTTGACAAACTACCAATGCATCATGTTGAAATTTGTGTAATATGACATCAAGACCAAAAGTATTATATGGTGCTTATGAGTGTTATTTATGTAGCTTATGGGCATCTAATTATGTAAGCCTATGGTCATTCCTCATTTATGTATGTCTACAAGCATGATCATGTAAGCCTATGGGCCCATTTCACCCTTAGTGGTATTGGTTATTCCACCTTTATGGATAACCTCACTTAAAAGGATAATTTATTATTATTTTATTATAAGGCTAACCTCAAGGTTAAGTTTATGTCAGTCTAAGGTTAACCTCTCATTAGGGATTTGGTATCACTATAAATACCCCTCAATGAGGATCCATTTGTATCATAAGTATGAATATAATGCAATATATTTGGGTACCCATGAGAACCCATCCTATACTTCTTATCATCTCCCTTTGTTTATTTTTTTCATCTACTATTGCTATTATTTAATCATTATTTCTCCATTTTGACATACGATTGTGATGAATGCTTTTAAAATATTTCTAGATCAAACATAGTGTTAGAATAGACTCCAAAGTTGCTTCACTCAGTTAGTTGAAGAGAATATCATTGCCGACTTTGGCATGACATTCAAGTTCTCTTTTTTAATTTTTAAAATTTAAAATTCAAACTTTTCTACACCATTTTTTCTACCCAATAGACTATTTTTCAAGTGCAAGCTATATGCTCATGCCCCTCGTGAAGTTCTATGCAACCTCAATAGAAATTCCTACATTGGTACTATGGATGCAATGGTATGCTTATAAATTTTAATATGGGAGGTATCCAATTCAAAATCCATAATGTCATTTTAGTTATTATTTCAAGTTATTATAGACTCTTCCTCTATATGTTACACCAAATGAGAGTGGTTCAATTTTTAGATTTTGATAATGTATGATATGGGGGAAAGCAATCACAAGATGTAAATATGCAGAAAATTAAGATAATGGAATTCTACAATAAGACTGAAATATGCTATTAATAAAAAGTTACGAAAATAATACAATGTAATGTAATGGAGGAAATGAATACTCCAAAACTCTAATGGAAACTATATTGTACCTACTCACTACTCAATAGTAGTATCACTTCTACTACACTACTACACTATTAACTATGGGTTCTATATATAAGAAGATAGGTTACTTGGACCTTACTCTTCCTAACTACCTTTCCTATAACTCATGTACAAGTGGACTCCTTGTACATTTACATCATTGCACATTGACACTTGTGCATTTATTACTTCTTCCTCAAGTAACCTAAGATAAACTCCTAATCTAAAAATATACCCAAGGTGGTACATTAATATGTACCTAAATAATGTGATATACTGTAACACCCCTTGTATTACATTATTTGAGTATTGAAGATGTTAGTCTTCGCTATGGATCTTCCACTTGGAGTTTCTATTCTCCTCCTATGTTTTCTGTAACCTATTCAAGTAAGTAGTTAGTATATTCATAAAATGCTATCCTTGTTGAAAGAGCTTTGACTTCATGATCATTTTAAGGATCTTCTATTTCTTCAATTTCTTCAATCCTTTGAGTTAGGTGTCCTTTATGATTCCCTTCATGATATTCTAATTGTGTATAATTGTTTTGTCATTGAAATTGTTGTTGACATGAATTATTTTGATATTGCATTGGTTGGAATACCCTATTTAGTTACCTTCCATAGTTCATCTAGTTTCCTTGATTTTGGTTTCTTAGATTGAATCTATAGTAATTATTTCTATGATATTTTCTCCTGCATATCTTATAATATATGTAAATCCCTTATCTTTGTCCTTTTGAATATGAGGCTATGTTTCCATATGGAGTATCTTTTGAAACCAATGTAGTGTTAGTCATTTCATCTTTCATTGTTCTTTCTACCTCATATTCTTGAAGAATTTTGAGTATCTCATCAAATGATGTATCTTTACTTAGAACCTATTGAGATGTAACTAGATACTTGTAGCTCTCTAAAAGTGCTCTCATGGTTAGTTGAACAAGGAATTCATCTTCAACCTTTTCTCCTAAGGTTAATATTTTTTCCTTGATGTCTGCTACCTTCCTTAGGAATAGTTATATATTTTCTCCACTGTTCATTTTTAGGGAATGTAATTGAGTTTAAATATTTAAGATAGTGGATTTATTTTTCCCTTAAAATATTTTCTCTAAGGTTTTTCAAGCTTCTGTAGATGATATTGTTGAACTAATGTAAGCTTGTATTTCATATGTAATGTCACAAGTTATTATCATTAATGCCTTAACATCACTTTCTTCGAACCTTTGAATCTTTGCATCACCTAAAGTTGGTTTAGTTTTTGTTCCTTTGATAATTTCCCAAAGTTTTTCAAATATCAAAATAGCCCTTACTTTGTTTTTCCATGAGAAGTAATTTGGACCCTTAAGTAGTTGATATTATGTAAGGATGAATTTATTTGTAGTCATGGTGATATTTGTAGGCTTCCTTATAACTCCTTAGTTATATGCAATAGATTTTATTAAGTTCTTAGCTAGTGATTAATTCCCCTTTTGAGTTGATTTTGTAATATTTTGAGAATAATATTAAACTTTCAATTTTACCTTATCTCTCCTAATGAAGTTCTTAAATTTGGATATATTTTTTCTCCTTATTATGAGTATGATACAAGTATTACCAATTAGTTTCAACTCTATATGTAAGCAATAGATTTGCTTCTCTATTCAATAATTTAATTTTCTAATTTCCAAGTATCTATAGTTTGGTGTAGTATGCCTTATAACTCCCTACTTTTGGAATGTTAGAAAATAATAGTATTTGCAAATTGATATTGAGTTTACCAAGGTTGAAAACCTTATATCTCCTACTTGGTTATTTGCAAATATTATAATATTATAATGTACTTCAATTATAATGCTTCAAAATGAACTTGCTTTATAACTTACTAATGCTCTATTTTTCCAACATAGTAATAATTTTGACCATGTATCACCTTATAACTCCAATGTTACTTTAATTAAATAAAGCAAATTTAATATTGAAATTACCTTAGTAATGCAGCATGTCAAAATTTTCTCAACAACTCTTTGTGGGTGCTATGTTTGTTGTAAGACGATGAGCATTCAACACTTTGAACTCTGAATGGTTGATGGATGCTAGAATAACTAAAACATATTGTAGCCTCTCACTAGTTTATGACATGCTTTAATGGGCATCCTTAATTTTACCTTTGACTCCTTGGCTTCAATCTTTGAATATGTTCTCTATTGAATGCACCTTTACTTTAATGTTGGATACAATTTTTCTTACATTCCCCTTGGCCTTTGCTTACACTTTTCTTGGACTTCATTGCATTTACTTGGACGTTGCTGTGTTTCACTTTTATCTTTGGAATTGCACCCATGTTTTATTACAAACTTGAGTGGTATTACTTTGATGAATAAGTTTTTATTCTTAAGTAACACTCCCTTCCTCAATTGATGAGCTATGATAAATATGCTTTGAATGATGTTTTTCAATGTTCAAGACTTAGATATTACCTTAAGCATTTATTTTGTGAATGTTATGGAATATAGGGTGCTCTATTAATTGTGACAAGTGGTGGCCTACATGTATAGTCTCTTCCAACATCTATCAAACCTTATAAACTCCCTTTCCAACAAATACATAATTGTTTTCTTACTCTCAATGCTTCCTTTAGGTCATAGAATGTGCTCTCCTTCCAGGATTATGCATAGTGGCGAATATTCACAAATTAGGTGAATATTAGAATTTTAAAAATTAGAAATTGGTGAATATGAGGATCCTCAACATCGACCCATTCACTTAAAATTTTCAAGACCAATGTTTTCTTAGGGTCAATTTGCCACAATATATATCCAAACATAGGAATATTTGTACTCATTGGAAAGCACTTTTTGAGCTTGATCTAATGGTGATGTTTTCATGAAGTTATAAGGTAATTTAATAGGTCAAAATGTGTCCCAAATATGACCTTAATTTTTAGGGCTTCAAATACCCCAAATTTTGGTGTGAAGATGATTGATTTGATTTGCTTAGTATTCACCATGATTCACATTGATTTTGATTAGGATTTACCATTTTTTACAAGTACATTTTGATTCCAACCCCTTATGCATAACCCTATCTCCTTCACAAGGTATTGGCTCTAGTTTGATGAAAATAGTTCTATGGTGCTACTCTTGGTTGGTAGTTCTCCCACGGTAATGCATATTTTATATTAGCTAAATCTCTCTTATCTTTGCTATAATGAGCTATAATATGATAGATAATAGCTACCCTAATATGCTATCCTTACATTGGTTGTGATGCTTGTAGGCATTCACTATTTGAGATGCTCAATGTAGTGGATGATAGGGTGTCTTTGGAAACCTCAATATGAACTAGATTTCACCAATGGATGGCTCTTTGCTCTAGCACCAATGGTGGATATCAAGCCCTTCATTGGCTCATCTCTTACATACTCTTAAACTGGTACATGGACAACAAATTTTGATCATATTTCAAATGGGTCATTCTAGAGATTTTGGTGGATAGTTGTAGATAGGATAGATATGTAAATTTTCCTTATGACACTTAATCTCTTCATTTGATGTAATAGTGGGAGGTGAGTTTTATACTTAAATACCAACCTGTAACAACCTTTATTTGCACCTTAAATCCAAAATACTCCAAGGCTCATTTTGTAGCTCCTTTCTCTAATTTTAATGGTTGCCTTCTTCTTCTCCATTCCTTGGAGGAATTTTGATCTACTTGGTGGTTTCTTCAAGCCACAATAACTTGCAAGTTTTGTGCACCAAATAGTATCTTTAGACACTTTGATATACGCAGATTTTGTGCCCTTTGGTTTTTACCTTAAGTTAACAACCAATGCGCAAAATTATTTTTTAAAGTAATAAGTTAAACAATCTATAATAGTGCAATAGTAGTCCTACCTTATTGCTCCTTCAATACACTAATAATAACTCTTAAATAATGCACCAATAATCTTTGCAACTAAGAATAATTTTCTCTAAAGAAATTTTAAAAGCAATCTGAAACTTGCACTACAATCAATGTTGTAGGATGTAGTCTTCTTTAGATTTTAGATAGACAATAGATAGATGATATTTTTATTTTTATCAAAATATATTTAACTCCTATTTTAATGTGCAGGTAATAACATTTAACATAAACTATATTATGCACCTAGGTGTTGTAGGTGAGTTGGAGAGGAGAGGGCAATCCTCCAAGGGAGGTCCTAGGTTCAAATCTCCACCCTACCAAAAAGCTAAATTGGGTATCCAAAATCCAATTGATAATGTTGGTGTGGGCAGGGTTGGGTGCGACCCCCGGGTGACTTTGACGGTGTAGAACCCCCTTTTCATGGTCTCTTAGACCAAGGCGGCCTCGCAAGGGGTTTTTCTCTTTAAAAAAATAAAAAATAAACTATCTTATGCACTTCCCTTGAAGACTTTAAAATGCAACCTTCTTCTTGCAATAAGTAGATTCTAATAAGATGCTTAATGAAGCTAAGTAATGAATTGAATATAAGTGTTTAAGTAATGAAACATTTGCACCTAAGTTGTATACCTTTAATGATATTTAATAAGATGTAGATCTTAGTGTTTTGATGCACCAAGTTGTCTAGAATGGCTTCAACTTCTCCTTCAGGATGTACCCTAGAAATCTAAAGTGTTTGTAGTTGGGATTCTCCTCCAAGAGCCATTTAATATTTTGCTATAGATTCAACAAACCCCTATCTCTGAAATGTTCCCTTTTAGATATGAAAGGTAATATACAATCTCTTGGATTTGGTAGGCTTATTTTTTCTGTGTTCTCCTTCAACCTCCTTGTCAAATTCTAGCTTCGATTTGTGCCTTATTCTCAATAATCTGTAAGTCTTGAGATCTTCATTGGTTTCCTTAAATTTTGGTAAAATACTTGCCAAATATTTCTCCTTTGGGATTATTTTTGGATGGTGACAATTTTCCTAATTTCTTCACTATCAAGAGCTTCTCCTTGGTAGTGAATTTCTCCAATGAGTTCTTCTAGGAACTCATTTAATGGCTTCTTCAAACTCTATAATAAGGCTATCCAAGCCTTCTTCTTGTTTCTGCTTGAGACCTCTCTAAGGACTTCAATATTGCAAATTCTTTGGTCTTCTCAATGAGATCTTTCCTTCAACCTTCTACTATGGAAGTATTGGCAATGAGATCTCTTAGATCTCTAGAATCTGCTACTTTTGTAATCTGGAATAGGATATTTCTGGTCCTTATTCACTTTTGCAATTTTCAAGCTTCAATGGAGATCACCAACCTCTAATCTGCTAGAACTGGAAATTTTTTCTATGGGTCTCTTCAACTTCTTCAGGCTGATGTCTTCAATATGATGTCTGTAGTATTCTATGGAGATCACCAATATACTATCTTCTTTTGGACTTTTCTCTTGAGTCTCTTGAATCAACAATGTGGTCACTATGGCCTTTTATTCTTTTGTAATGTGAAATTCTACAACAGGATTTCCTGATATATATTTATAAAACATAGGTCGATCTTTGACATTTTTTGCAGGACTACCCAAACTGTCAAACTTGTTTCGGCCATATCTCACTCATCCGGACTCGGATTGAGCTAAAATTTTGAGGGTAGATGTTTGAAAAACCCTAGAACATATCCACCAAATTTTTTATCATTTGGAGGAACACAGATCCTAGATCATGTTAGGATTCTACTCCTAACCATAATACTAATCACATTATTAGTTAATTATTTAATCACTCTCTTTTTCATAAAGGTTGTGACCTTTGATCACACCTTCACACTCATAGAATAGGCATTCCATTTGGTATAGTTGAGGCATCGAAGAATATATCTAACTATTACTCCTTGTGAGCATTTGGTAGGGTTACCTCCAATATACAAAGGTGATTTCTATATTATTTTATATTATTTTACATTATTTATTTGATATTTAAGAAAATTTTGAATAAGGAACCACCACATCTGGTCTCAGAGTTATTTCATTCCACCCCAGTGGATTTTCACAAATCATCCACCTTCACACCCATTTTCATTTTTTCAAATAAAATAACATAAAATCTTACCATATGTGAATGCCAAAAATTATTAACAGTGCAATAGAAAATGAAATTATGAAAACTTCTCACAGTAAGCTTTGAACTGAGTGGGTTGTTGTATCATTCTGTACAAAGTGTAAATACTACAAGTTATCAAACATAAAAAATTCATAAATATGCTACAATGAATCACTTCTGGTGAAAGTTCTAGAATTTCAGTAATTGCTCAAAAATTTTGGTAGGGAATATTAAAGTAAAGAAAGGTTTTTAATGTAATTTTTGGTATCGAAAGGCTGTAGAATACATCACAGTTAAGCACGAAAAAACATCTCACATGAAGGAATATAGCGAACACAGTGCCAAAGAAGCATTAGATTATAACTACCGATAACGACCACACAACAACATTAAAAGAGAAATTTCCAGTCGTGAACCTGTTCAAGAAGGAATCATTAATTATAATACGTGGTTGAAATTCAAACAGGAGTGATAGATTGTAAAGAAATTTGATTTCAGCCTTGATAAAACATTTCTAACATCATAGTGAAATTACCCTATGTGTGAACGAGATATTTGGCAAGCGGCTATGCGAGGGTTTCATCTGGGTTGAGTGCAAGCAGCTCCAGAGGTTGGTTTTTAGGGCCTTCGGGCCCTAGCGGCCAATATTTTTGTGGTTTATGCTCAATATTTTAGCAGGAAATGTTGCAGGGGATCCAATATGGGTTAGAAATTTGTCTTTCAACAGATCATACTGTGAACTTGAGTGACAACGACTTCCAATTTGCTGCACAAAAGAAAAGTGAAAACCATACCTTTCCACGACGTCTAGGGCAAGGATTAAAGAGATCACGAAACAAGTTTCAAGTAGTTGATCAAAAAATGGCTCATATCTCAAGTGAATCTGGTGCTAAGGTGCACCCACAAAATAATTCTACTATGAAAACCCCTGTCAAGGGTAAGAATTTTGAAGACTCAGCCCCAAAAATGAATTTTAGGGATGCCCTCCATGGTGGACAACCTCAGCCCAATGCTAATATCAATCTTAGGGCTTCCCATAAACCTCTAAGAATGCCTAAGATTGATCCCAGGAAAACGGAGTCAGGATGTCTTAAAGCAGCTGATGGAACTCCTATTGTTAAGCTTGATATGGGTAACATTCAGACTGGCATTGAAGATTTGGAAAAAAGAGGACTAATTTGTCGGTTCGTGGGTTTTCGTCCGAGCCTATCTGCTTTCAAAGTCTGGGCTGCAAAAAGCTGGAAAACTAAAGGTGAGTTACAAATCTCTATTTATCCAAATGGTTATTTTCTTGTTTTATTTGCTAATAATGAAGATAGAGAGAAAAATTTTCAAGGGGGTCCTTGGTTTTTTGGAAGGGCAGGGCTTTTCATGAAGCCCCGGCATACTAAATTTAAAGCCGAAGAAGAGATGCCTTCTATAGCTCCCGTGTGGGTTAGACTCTTTGGCCTCCCTATTGAATTTTGGAATCCTACTATTTTTTCTTCAATTGGAAACTCTTTAGGAACTTTTATGATGACTGCTGATTGTACTCAAAATTTTGAACATATTATTTATGCTCGGATTTGTGTTTTAATGGATTTTGACAAACCCCTACCTAAAAATATCACATTACAATTTGGGGAAGACACTTGGGAGCAAGTAGTGGACTATGAGAACATTCCTTTTCATTGTAGAATTTGCCATGAATATGGTCATTTGGCCAGTGCTTGCCCAAATAAAATTCCTGATCAAAAGAAAGAAGATATAAACTCAAGCAGGTTTCCAAATGCCTAAGAAGAAGAACACTAAGAAAAACCAGTTATGAAGGATCAATCAAAGTCATCTCGCTAATATGTTTGAAATCCTTTCCACAAATGATGTCCCAAGTGAGGAAGAGGAAATAATGGAAACAAAAATCTTAGAAACACAATTTAAATATGAAGGGAAGAACTCGAGAGACAAACCAACAAATCAAAGGTTTTCAACAGAAAAAAAGGGAGAAAATTTACACAAGAAAAACAATATTTTAAATGTCAAAACTTCAAATAATACAGGTCCCAATATAGACTCTGTTGAACCCTCTAGTAAAATTTTGGCTGTGTACGAGCATTCTTCAAGGTTAGAAGCCATCTCAGATTCAATTGGAATAAGTCAAGAAATAGGGAAAAAAAATTGAAGATGGATTCTAATCAAAAAGCAGGTCGCAAGACCAATCAATATCATATGGTAAAAGAAGGTGAAAAGCTTGTAGAGGAAGGTAAGATTAATGCCCTTCCCAAATTTTTTAGCCCTGGTATTAATGAAGATCATCACTTGGAATATTAGAGGACTCAAAGGGAGTCTTTCAAAACAAAATGAAATTAGAAGAATGATTCAGATAAATCATCCACATCTTGTTTTCCTTCAAGAAACAAAGATGTCAATGGAGGATATGGACTCAATTGCCAGTAAAATTTGGCCAGCTGGAAAAGTGGTTTCCCTCAGTTCCCAGGGGACTTCTGGTGGCATTGCTTGTCTTTGGGACCCAAAAGAGGTAGTTATTCACCATATGGTTGGCAGTTGGGGTCTGTTGGCTATAGCTATTCAAAGTAGACATTCCAACCAAATTATGCTCTGCATTACCGTTTATGCTCCGACTGCTTTGGAGGAAAAAAGAAGATAGTGGAAGGATATAACTCATATTATCTCTCATTTTCCTGAAGCTTGGATCTTGATCGGAGGAGATTTCAATACCATCCTCTCTCTGGATGAGAAAATGGGGGGAAATAGAAATTTGGACAAAAGCACCGACCTCATGAGCGAATATATTGCAAACCTCCATCTTGTGGACATCCAACCAGATAATGGCCTTATGACTTGGTCTAACAGAAGGCAAGGCTTAGCTTGTATAATGGAGAGATTGGATAGGTTTTTGCTCTCTAAAAATTTCTTAATCCATGGTCACATTCCTAAAGTGAAGACTCTTAACAATGCTGGTTCGGATCATTGGCCTATCATGGTGGAAATGTGGAAAACCAATGTGAGTTTCTCTCCTTTTCGTTTTCAATTAATGTGGCTTAGAGACATTTCCTTTAGACCTCATGTGCAACAATGGTGGAAGGAAGGTAAACCTAGGCATGGGACTAAGATGTTCTATTTTTCCAAAATACTAGCAATACATTAAATCCAAAATCAAGACTTGGAACCTGGAAAGAGTTTGGGGATGTTCATAAAAAAAACATGAAGTTATTGCTCATCTTGAAAATTTGAATAAGAAAATCCGTTTAGATGGCCTCACAGAGAAGAGAAGTGCAGATGAAATTAAACTCACAACTCAGCTTGAGGAATGGGAAAAAAGAGAAGAAATCTTATGGAAGCAAAAATCTAGAATTCAATGGCTCAAAGAAGGAGATCGAAACACAAATTTCTTCCACAAATCTCTTCTAGCTCGAAGATCTCACAACTTTATTTCTTCCCTAAAATCAGATTCTGGAGATGTTGTTTATACTTGGGATGGCATGAACTCTATTGTTGTTGATTACTTTTCCAATATTTTTGTTGCTACTCCTCTTGACTCAGCTTCTCAACAAAATGTTCTTCAAGCAATCCCTTCTCTTATCACTTCGAGGAGAACTCTATTTTGACTGCTCCTATTACTATCAATGAGCTTCAACAAGTAGTTTTTAAAATGCAAAAAGGGAAAACCCTAGGTCCTGATGGTTTTCCCATTGAGTTCTACCAAGAGTTCTGGGATATCCTTCATGTTGATTTATTAGAGGTGGTGGAAGAAGCCAGGAAAGCCAAAGAAATTTTGAAGGTTATCAATAAAACTTATATTACTCTTGTTCCAAAAGCTCAAGAGGTTGATCATATCTCAACTTTTAGACCTATTGCTTTATGTAATGTTCTTCTCAAAATCATTACTAAAATCATGGCGAAAAGGTTGAAGCCTCTTTTGCATAAGATTATTTCCCCAGAGCAAGGGGGTTATGTGGAAGGGCGTCAAATAGTAGATGAGATAGTTCTTGCTCAGAAGCCATCCATTCCATGGATATGCAAAAATCTCCTTCCATGTTCATTCGGTTAGACTTATCCAAAGCTTATGACAGAGTGGATTGGCACTTCCTTATCAAAGTTTTGAGGCAATTTGGTTTCTCTAAGGATTGGATGGATTGGATTATGGGATGTATCTCTTCAGTTTCCTACTTAGTTCTTATCAATGGCAGGCCTTCTCAGTCATTCCCAGCTTCCAGAGGTATTAGGCAAGGTGACCCGCTATCCCCTTATTTATTCATCATTCTTGCTGAATGCTTGGGTAGGACTATAACCAAAAAGAGGGAAAACAAAACCCTTGAGGGAGTTACCATTGCTCATGGAGCTAGACCTATCTCTCATCTTCAATTTGTGGATGACTCTACTCTTTTAGGTAAAGCTACAATTAAGGAAGCTTCTAATATTAAGCAAATCATTAGCTATTTTTCTAAGGCTATCTGGGCAGTTGATCAATGAAGACAAATATAAAGTTATTTTCTTTCACCTGCTCTGCTAGACAGGAATCCATGGTCTTGGATAAATTAAGATATAAGAAGACCTCCCTTCCAATCACTTATTTAGGTATTCCCATAAATATTCAAAGGCAAAAAAATAAATATTGGAATTGGTTGTTGGACAAAGTCAAGAAGAAAATTGGAAAGTGGACCAACAGGTGGCTTTCTTCTGGGGGTAGAATCACCTTGGTAAAATCAGTCCTTCAAGCTATTCCTATTTATGTATCTTCCGTGTTGAATATCCCAAAGGTTGTTCTTCGAGAACTGGATCAAATCAGTCATCGTTTCCTTTGGAGTGGTACTAAGGAGAAAAGAAAATGGGCCTTGGTGAAATGGGACACTTTATGTCTTCCTAAGAATGAAGGGGGGTTAGGATTCCGGTCTTCTATTAATAACAACAAAGCTTTAGCTGCTAAATTATATTGGAGGATGTTGCATAACCCCAATGCTCTTTGGGCCAATAATCTCCGTGCTAAATATGCCGAGAACAAAAGTCCCGAAGACCTTGTTCGCTATCAACTTCCTACCAAAGGTTCTCCCATTTTAGCAGTTCTTAAGACTCGGTGAGGATTTGATAAAGAAAAATTTATTTTGGATCATTCATAATGGTCAACAGGCAAATTTTTGGATAGATTCTTGGGATGGTCACAAGCCTTTGATAACTCGGTTTCCCGATTGGAGGCCTTGGATGGAGGAGCTTCACCGAGCTAACTGGATAAAGGTGGCTAATTACTGTCGGTACCATACTGGTAATTCAAAGGTTGGTAGATATTGGATCCCTATTGAGGACTGGCCTATTCAAATCCTAGAAAGGCAAAGACAAGATATCCAAGGCATCCTTCATATGAGATCTCTCTCTTGGTCCCATGAAAAAGATTGTTTTGGATGGAACAACACTACTAAGGGTGAGTATTCAGTTGCTCAAGGTTATTTGACCTTATGCCATAATAATCCCAACCATTCTTCTGACATATTTTCTCAATTGTGGGCTCAAAATCTTTGGCCTAAGGTGAGGTTCTTTAATTGGCTTTTATTGCATCGTAGGGTGCTTACTGGTGAGCAACTTATGAAGCGTGGTTTTCATGGCCCTTTTAGATGTGAAATGTGTGAAGAGAATGTAGAAACTCTCAACCATATTTTTATTGAGTGTACTTTAGCCTCTGAGCTATGGAGGAGAATGGCCACTTTACTTGGCTTACAATGGTCCAATTTTTTTACTTTTGAACAACTTTGGAGGGATTGGCCTAATCAAGAGGGTGTTGATCATTTTATTAGGCAGTTAGTTTGGATGGGTTCTACCATTCTTCTTTGGAATATTTGGAATGAAAGGAATAGCCAAATTTTTAATCAAGATAGGAAGGATATTCACTATATTTGGCAAAAGACCATAGCCAACTTAGTTGAATCAGTCCATCAACTCCTTAATCACCCCCAAAACTCCCACCAAAGATGGGATCAAGTGATGCAAATATTGAAGATTAAATCTTCTAAGGGCAACCAACTTAAAGGGAATGTGAGTATTAGTAAGATGGATAGGACAAGAAATTGGCAACCTCCTCCTAAGGATTTTGGAAAAGTCAATACTGATGGAGCCTCTAGAGGGAACCCCGGAAAAGCCAGTGTGGGAGGAATTGGTAGACTTTCAGATGGCTCCCTGGTTTTTACTTTTGCTGAGAATTTGGGTATTCTTTCCAATAACCTTGCTGAGGGGTATGGTATCCTCAGAGGCCTTCAGGAGGCTACTAAGGTTGGATGGGAAAAGGTGTTAGTTGAGTCCGACTCTCAACTTATGATTAATCTTTTGAAGACTCCTTCTAAGAATCATAAGGTTGATTGGAGAATAAAAAGAATTATTGAGAAGATTCAATTAATCCAGATGGGATTTTTGAAAGTTGATTACAATCATGTGGTCAGAGATCAAAACAAGAGTGTTGATGCTTTAGCTAATTGGGCTTTGGACAAAGGTGATCTTACTTGTTATGGCCACCCTCCTAGATGGTGGGCTTCACAAATTAGGGAAGCTCTTCTTTCTATCATTTCTTTGGATGGCTCCAGTTTTGAAGGTACCTAGTTTCTTCTTGCTTTATTTTTTGCTTCTCTTTGGTTCATTCAGGTTATTTTAGTTCCCTAGCTCAAACTATTCTTTCTTTTGTTTCCTCTGTTGATTCTTGCCTTAATAGTCTTCTGGTCTAGATAGGTCATTGTTATGTTCAATTTTTTTCTTTTTTCTTTTTTGTTTTTTGTTTAGTTTTTTAAGGTGTGTGTGTTCTTTTGTTTTGTTTTGTTTTTGTGTTCTTTGTGTTGTTTTTTGTTGTTCTTGTGTTTTTGTTGTTTTGTGTTTTTTTATGTTTTTTGTTATTGTTCTTGTGTTTTTGTTCGTTCTTGTTCTTGTGTTTCTCTTTGTTTGTGTTAATTCGTGTTTTTATGTGTGAGTGTTTTCTATGTTTTTTGTTTTTGTTTATTGTCTATTGTTGGTTGTTTTTTATTTTTATTTTTTTAATATTTTAGGTTTTGGTTGTGTTTATTTTTCATGTTTTTTTTGGGTTATGTCTTTGTAGTGTTCTGTTGTTTTTGTCATGTTTGTGTTTTGTTATGTGGTTCTTGTGTTTTTCTATGTGGTTCATGTTGTGGTTTCTTTTATCTTATTGTGTGTGTGTTTGGTTGTGCTTTTGTTTTTGACACACTCAAGGAGCATGTTTTTTATTTTATTTTATTATTTTTGTTGTTATTTATTTATTTACTTATTTTTAAATTGGTTTTGTGTGTTTGTTTGCTCCTTGAGTATGTCAAAGGTGGTAGGCCAGGTCCGAGTCCTGGGCATTTTTGGTGGAATGGATACCCCTGCCTCCTTGGGTCTTACCCGAAAGTGGCATCCCTTTTGGGATGTTTTCCACAAATAAAAAAAACTGGATTAAGAGAACTTTCCATAGGTGTTTGTTGAAGATGAATCCTAGATTATAAACTTTTTTCAAAAGAGTATTAGGAATATAATGGAATAAATTCTCAATGATGAATATTTACTAGTTTATTTGTCAATCTAGTGGAATGAATGTTGAGTCCTAATCTTCACGAGTTTTTTTACAACCTATGAAATAGTAGATGTATAAATATAGAACTAATTTTTTCTTTCACCTTTTGGATATCTACTATAACTTTTATACTTATTTTTGATAATGTATGATATGGGGGAAAGCAATCACAAGAGATAAATATGCAAAAAAATAAGATAATAAAATTTTGCAATAACTAAAATATGCTATTAATGGAAAGTTACAAAAATAGTACAATGCAATGTAATGGATGAAATGAAAACTCCATAACTCTAATGGAAACTACATTGTACCTACTCACTACTCAATAGTAGTCTCACTTTTGCTACACTACTACACTATTCACTATGGGCCCTATATATAAGAAGATAGGTTATTGGTTTTCTTTCTAAAATCTATGACTCATGTACAAGATAATCATTATACATTACATCATTGACATTGACACTTGTGCATTTATTATTATTCTAAGTAAACTAAGATAAAATTAGTAACAATGTAAATGAATACAGCAAAGTGAAGTCTATGACTATTTATCGAGGAGCGGATGAACTAGGGTTTCTGGAGCTAGGGAAAAACTAGGGCATCAGTTGGGTAGTCGAAGAGATTTCTAGTTATTGTGGATTTGAAGACAAGATTGCTGCCCCAGGAGGGTCCAATGGGGACACCTCCGGATCCTCTTCTAGAGAGACATAGTTCTTATGCAGATTTGTTAAAGGATAAATCTCCATCAAAGACTGAAGAAGCACAAAAAACTGCATTAAAAATGCTCTTTACGATTGCTGGAAATAGATCAACATCTCAACGAGTTAATGGATGCTTGCCACAGTCAGAATCAAGGCCAAAGATTGTCATTGAGCAAAGGATGGTCGAAGAAACAATTTTATATAGAGCCAATCATGATTTGATCTGTAAATTCATGGGTATTCGCCCTACCCTAAATTTTTTGCATTCCTGGGTCCGAAAAATTGGGAGCCTCTTGGTGAGTATTCTTTATGGTTTATTAGCAATGGATATTTTATTGTTAGTTTTTCTTCACTGGCCGATAGAAATAGGGCTTTTGAATCAGAAAAGAGGAATCATGGTCCGGCAAGATTATTTGTTCAACCCTGGAGAGTGGGATTTGATCCTCGAATTGAACCCACTGTTGTCCCGATTTGGATCCATTTGTATGCACTTCCAATGGAGTTTTGGAGCGAGTAGGTATTGGAAATTATCGATAATTCCCTTGGAAGACATTTGGGTGTATCCAAAGACACAATAGAAGGAAACACAACTATTTATGCAAGATTATGTGTGGAAATGGATCTTAGCCAGCCTCTACCGACAGAGGTGGAACTTGAACTTGTAGGACTATCTTGGATTCAACAATTGGATTATGAGGCTTTGCCCTTCAGATGCAGAGTTTGCCACAAATATGGGCATTTGGCCCGATCTTGCCCAAATAATATGAACACAAAAATGGAGGCTCCTCTAGGAATGTCAAATCTTCCTAAGGAGGGTAAGTCAACAATAAAAAAAGAACCAACCAATATTTCTCAGGGTAAAGAAGCACAGAGAGATGGTTTTGAACAGCCCAAAAGAAGGAGAAGGCAAAAGAAAAAAGATGGTAAAGAGCAAACCCAACTCAAGCCCTCCAATAGGTATGAGATATTTAAGACACTAATGGACCAAGAAGAACAATTCATGGAAGGAGTGGATGGGAATAATGAAAATAATAACATCCATGTTCAAGCTCCTCTTTCATCTCCCCCCATCATAGAGCAGGTAATTGAGTACAGTGAGTTACCGCAGTCAGAGAGTGCAGGGGCATTGATAGTGCATAACCAAGAGCAACCAATAATTAAGGATGTCAGCATGGGAATAGCAAAAAAGAATAGAGAAAGGCCAACTTTAGGGATAACTCAGGTGGAAAAGAGATCAAAAAATAGCAACTCTCAAGGAGTGGGTAGAAAATCAAATAAGGAATTGATAGCAGTTCAAGGAGACAAACTGATCACTGGAGGATCGGTGAGGCCAATAGATTTTTACTGCTCTCAAGGTAACCAATGATTATACAATCATGGAATGTTAGGGGTTTAAACAGTAGAACCCATCAATCTGCTGTTCGAAGACTCTTAGAAAAATGTAAAACATATTTTTTGCTTATCCAGGAGACAAAAATGTCGTTAGATCTTATGTGTAAAACAGTTAACAGAATTTGGAGGGGTGCTGGTCATATGGAAGTGGCTGCCCAAGGTGCCTCAGGGGGGATAGTTACTCTTTGGAACTCTCTTGAATGGACTGCAATAGAACATATAGCTTGGAGGGGTGTTCTCACATCACATTTTAGAAATAATGTCACAACTGAACATGTTTTAATCACAAATTTTTATGGGGCTCAAAACCTAGATGGTCAGATGCATCAATGGAAAGTTGTGCATAACATGAGAGTCTCAAGGGAAGATTTAGACTGGATTATTGCTAGGGATTTTAATGCTAAATTATCCTCTAGATATCAGGAAGGGGGAACCCCAATTTTGGACCCAGGGGATCGACTTATGATTGCCCAAGTCCAGGCATTACACTTGGTGGATATTAAATGCCCTGGAACCAACTATACTTGGACTAATAAGAGGAGGGAGCCACATAGCAGGAAGGTGAAGTTAGACCATTTTTTTGTTTCAGAGGAGGCATTTGTAAAATGGAATATAAAATTTCAGATTTTGGAGGGTCCAGTTTTAGATCACTTCCCCATTTTGTTGGAAGGAGGGATCAAGACAGTGCAACATCACAAACCATTTAAATTTGAAAACTTTTGGTTACAAAAAGAGGAACTTCGAAAGAAAATTCCATAGTGGTGGGAAGAAGGTCGCCCAACATATGGGACAACAATGTTTAGATTCCACAAACAACTTCATTATGTCAAAGATCAACTCGAAACAATGGAGGCAAGCTAACAAGACAGACTTCCAAGTCCAAAGAGCTCCATTGGTGGCCGGATGGGATGAGGTTCAAAAACACTTTAGGGAAGGAACAATTACAGAGCAGCTCAAAGAAGAGGATGATGCATTGCGTAAAGCGGTTGAGGACATTGACAACCAAGAGGAGACCTACTGGAAACAGAGAGCAAGAACCACTTGGTTATTAGAAGGTGATAAAAATACCAAATTTTTCCATCGGATCGCCTATGCTAGGAGACAGATGAACAACATGGAAGCTCTTCAAGATGAGAACGGACACTCCTTTGATACACTTCCAGGTATACATTTCCATTCAATGGATTATTTTTCTAAACTATTTAAGGAAAGTATGGTGCAAGATGAAGAGGCTCAAAGAGACGTTATTGTTGTCATACCCTCTGTTATCTCTGAAGAAGAAAATCAGACCCTACTTAAACCCATTGATAGAGAGGAACTAAAGAATGTAGTCTTTGGAATGAGCATCGGAAAAACTCCAGGTCCAGATGGCTTTCCAATTGAGTTTTTTCAGGCCTTTTGGGATAACTTGGAGGAGGATGTAATGGCTATTATAGAGGAGTCCAAAGGTAGTAAAAGAATGCTTAAAGCATTAAATCATACTTTCATTACCTTAATTCCAAAAGGGGAGGAGGGGGTACATATTTTAGATTATAGACCTATTGCCTTATGCAATGTCATATATAAAATAATCACAAAGGTAATGGCTGAGCGGCTAAAACCTCTTCTACATAACATTATCTCCTCAGAGCAAGGGGGTTTTGTAGAGGGTAGGCAGATCTTGGATGGTGTGGTTCTAGCTCAAGAGGCAATCCATTCAATGCAAACATCTGGTAATAGAGGAATGTTCATAAAATTAGATATGTCAAAGGCTTATGATAGGGTGGAGTGGAGCTTCTTGTCAAAGATGATGGCAGCCTTTGGTTTCTCTCAAGATTGGATAGAATGGGTCATGAGTTGTGTTTCTACTCCGACATACTCAGTGTTAATCAAGGGTCTTCCCTCGCAACCGTTTGGAGCTTCTCGAGGCCTTCGTCAAGGAGATCCTTGCTCTCCCTATATTTTTCTCATTTTGGTTGAAGGATTGGGTAGACTTATCTTGAGGAGAAGACAACAAGGTTTGCTAACAGGTATCAAGGTGGGTGAGGAAGTTTTGACTCACCTACAGTTTGTGGATGACACAGGATTGGTGGGAGTGGCCAGTTTCAAGGAAGCAAGAATGATTAGAGATACACTTAATGTCTACCTTAGGGCTACAAACCAAGTCATCAATGATAAAAAATCCAAAGTGGTCTTTTTCAATCTTGATCAAAGGCTTCAGGACAAAATTTTAGAGATCTTGGGATTCACAAGGACTTATCTCCCAGTGGTATACTTGGGGGTCCCTTTGCATTTTAAAAAACTAAAAATAGATATCTGGAGGAATATTTTGGATTGTATCAAGGATAGAATTAATCATTGGTCTCACAAATGGTTAACCTATGGGGGTAGATTAACTTTTTTACAGTCAGTCATTCAGGCCATGCCAATTTATAAATTTTCTATCCTTGCTTCCCCACATACTATATGGAAAGAGTTGGACAAGATGGCTAGAAAATTTTTATGGGAAGGAGTAAAAGGAGAGAGGAAATGGGCCTTAGTAGGTTGGGACAAAGTAAGCCAGCCCAAGGTAAAAGGAGGTTTGGGACTGAGAAGATCAAAGTTAAATAATAAAGCTTTGGTCGGAAAGCTTTACTGGAGGTGGATTTCCCAACCAACTTCTTTATTCAGTAGAATCTTAACTAGTAAATATTTGGGACATGTGAACCCAAATGAGGTGGGTCATTTCCCTTTGGATGGTAATGGATCCTTAGTGTGGTAGGCTCTCAAGTTAGGATCTCAGGTAGTAAAAGATAGATTATTTTGGAAAGTGGGGAGAGGGGAGAAGGCACGATTTTGGATAGATTCATGGGATCAATACCCACCTATCATTGTTGAATTTCTTGAATTGCAACCAATAAAAACAACCATAGAAACCAAGGGATGGGTCCAAATTGAAAGTTATTTCAACACTAGTCAGCTGGGGGATTATAAGTTTAAGTAGTTTAAGAAGTTGGATGAGTGGCCAATTTCAATCCCTCCGGATTTGACACCCATCATGACTAAAATCTTGGCAAAAATATTTCTCACAGGTAGAGATGAGGAGGATGAATTAGCTTGGGGCTATGGGAGCCTTGGTGTCTACACAATGAAGGACGGATATGATAAGATCCTTCCAGAGCCCCCTCCTCATACTTATCAGGTGGAGGATTGGAGAAAGATTTGGCAGTCCAAGGGTTGGCCGAAAGTAAACTTTTTTGCCTGGTAGTTCATGCATAATGGAATTCTTACTTTTGATAAACTCAGATGTAAGGGAATCATCGGTCCATCTCAATGTGTTTTATGCTACAAGAGCGAGGAAACAACTGATCACTTGATGTTTGAGTGCCCATTCACGTGCCAGATTTGGGAGAGATGGTTTTTATATTATAAAATTCAAGTTAATGGTGATTTGAATCGGATTAATATTTGGGAAATATGGAAGAGGGGTAGATTTAAATCTAAAGCTCTTTGTATTGGTTGGGAGCTTGGATTAAACTTTATCTGGTGGCAAGTGTGGTTGGAGAGAAATGCTAGAATTTTTAGAGAAACTTTTTCTTCTTTAGATGGAGTTTGGCAGGTCATTTGGAGCAAAGTCACGTAAACTGTGGCAGTCTATGCTAAAGAGGAAACTCAGGTTGTTAATGGGGCAATGGAAAAGGAAGTTGAAGTGCAAGAGGGATAGGATAGAGCTAGTTGGAAACCACCCCGTAAGGTTGGATTAAAATTAATACGGATGGAGCTGCAAAAGGCAATCCGGGTAGAGCTGGAATTGGAGTGGTTTGCCGAAATCATGTTGGAACAATGCTCTATTGGGAACTGCAAGGCTTGGGAAGAGCCACAAACAATGAAGTAGAAGCCTTAGCTATCAAATATGCTTCTATTTGGGTAGTAAAACAAGGCCACAGGAGGATAATACTAGAATCAGATTCTCAAATAATGGTTGGAGCTCTAGATTGCATGAGGAACTTTGCTTTGAAAACATGGAGGTTGAGGATTCTTGTCACTCAAATTAAGGAATTATGGAGGGAATTAGATGATGTGATTCCAGTTTATGTGAGTAGAGATCTAAATAAAGTGGCAGACTTCCTGGCTAAGATGGGTGCTGAGAAGGAGGTAGGGGTTCAGTGGCACAGTGACATGGCTATTGAGGATGAAGTGATTAGGCAGGGTGTTGAAAGGGTAGCAGACCGAGACAACCTAAAGACAGTAGGAAGGTGTCATGATTTTGTGACATGTTGCAACGTCGCGGCCAGCTGAGAAGAAGTGTCACGATATCATGACATGTTGCATTGTCACGACCAAAGGAGGAAAGGTGTCACGATATCATGACATGTTGCTTCGATGAGGCCAAAGGAGAAAAGGTGTCACGATTTCATGACATGTTGCTTCGTCGTGGCCAAAGGAGAAAAAGTGTCGCGATATCGCGACATGTTGCATTGTCATGGACAAAAGAGAAAAAGTGTCGCGATATCGCGACATGTTGCATTGTCACGGCCAAAAGAGAAAAAGTGTCGCGATATCGCGACATGTTGCATTGTCGTAGCCAAAAGAGAAAAAGTGTCATGATATCGCGACATGTTGCATTGTCGCGGCCAAAAGAGAAAAAGTGTCGCGATATCGCGACATGTTGCATTTTTACGGCCAAAAGAGAAAAAGTGTCGCGATATCATGACATGTTGCATTTTCGTGGCCAAAAGAGAAAAAGTGTCACGATATCGCGACATGTTGCATTTTGCAGCCAAAGGAGAAAAGGTGTCGCGATATCGCGACATGTTGCATCGTCACGGCCAAAGGAGAAAAAGTGTCACGATTTCGTGACATGTTGCTTCGTCGTGGCCAAAAGAGAAAGAGTGTCACGATATCGCGACATGTTGCTTCATCGTGGCCAAAAGAGAAAAAGTTTCACGATATCGTGACATGTTGCACCGTCGCGACCAAGAGAGAAAAAGTGTCGCGATATCATGACATGTTGCACCGTCGTGGCCAAGAGAGAAAAAGTGTCGTGATATCATGACATGTTGCACCGTCATAGCCAAAGAAGAAAAAGTGTCGCGATATCATGACATGTTGCATCGTTGCAGCCAAAGGAGAAAAAATGTCACGATATCACGACATGTTGCATCGTCGCGGCCAAAAGAGAAAAAGTGTCGCGATATCGCGACATGTTGCATCGTCACGGCCAAAGGAGAGAAAGTGTCGCGATATCGCGACATGTTGCAACATCGCGGACAAAGGAGAAAAAGTGTCACGATATCGTGACATGTTGCATTGCCATGGCCAATGGAGGAAAATGTGTCATGATATCACGACATGTTGCAGCGTTGTGGCCAAAGAGAAAAAGTGTCGTGATATCGCGACATGTTGCATCATCGCGACCAAAAGAGAAAAAGTGTCATGATATCGCGACATGTTGCTTCGTCCCGACCAAAGGAGGAAAAAGTGTCACGATATCGTGACATGTTGCAACGTCACGGCCAAAAGAAGAAAAAGTGTCGCGATATCACGACATGTTGCATTTTCGCGACCAAAAGAGAAAAGTGTCGCGATATCGTGACATGTTGCATTTTCGCGGCCAAAGGAGAAGAAGGAAAAAGTGTCGCGACATCGCGACAAGTTGCATCAACAGACCAAACCGATCCCCCTGGCAACATCTCACATTGTGCAAACATTGAAACTTGTTGGATCGTGCCTTAGGCCAATGGGGAAGGAGTCTCTCCATGCTTGAATCTCGGATTCGCCGACTCCCCTGTTAGCTAGGTTTTGGTTTAAGATATTTGGCTCCAATGCAAATCTTCTTTTACTATTGTAATCTTGTGTTCTCTCTGTCTATGGCTGGGAAAAGTCTCATCCCAACTTGTAACTGATCTTTGTTTTAATACAATTTTTTTCAAAATTTTCAAAAAAAACAATGTACCCAAGGTGCTACATTGACATGTACCTAAATAATGTAATATACTCTAACAAAAATAGTATACACACAATATTTTTGATAGAAGGCAACAAGATCAAATACCTAAGCTACAATTACTAGAAATGAGTTTGTTTGATAAATGGTTATACATGCTAGGTAAATTTATTTATTTCTCTACTCTAGGTATAGCCATTTGGTATAGTTGATCAACCTCCTAATTGCACAAGAGAGGTCTTTGGTTCAATACTTGGATTTTTTTTTGGATATTCAAAAAGAGAAGGGAATAAAATAATTTTTTGGCTATTAATATTTCATATCTATCCATATAGTGTAGTGGTTGGACATCTTACTCATAGAAGGGAGATAACCAAGTCAAATCACATGGGCTCCTTTTTTTTTGTTTGGATCACCCTCTCTAATTAGATTTCTACGTGCTAAAGGGTAGGTAGTCATTAGAATACCTCAAACCATTGTGTAGTATAACGATTAGGCTATTTTATTATGGGATGGAAGTATTGGGTTTTAATATCAATGGTGATACTTTTTCTATTTTAAAAATAATTCCATTTATAAAATATCTTATCACATTTCTCTACGTTGGTTTCATTGTGTATATGACATGTTGTAGTTACCCTTTCCTGTTCATAGGGGTTCTTGGGTTTGAGCCTTGTTGGCTATAAACCTACATAAAATAATTTATTTAATAAATATAAATCTTATTAATCTTCCAATCACATTCAATCAAATGTTAAAATTTGATTCATTTTTAGAAGAACATAGAATCCAATCTAGTGGTACCAAGTGGAAATTCTTGATTTGACTTGGCATTTGATTTTTAATTCATTTTGATATGAAAGCATTTGGATCCCATTAATTTTATAGATTGTGCAATTTTTTGAGCTCTACATAGTGGTGACACTAGTTTATAAACTTGTTATAGATCTATTTAGGGTTTTTGTTCAAAATAAATTCTTTAGGATGTGTTACTTGTCTCAATGGGTGAAATTATAACACCTAGTTAGTTCAAATGGAAGGATTACTCAAAAATAAAAATCTTTGGTTCATATTCAATAAGGACTTAGAAGAATATCTCAATGATCATGAAATCATTAAGAGAAATGAGAAAGCTCTTAGACTATTCTTCATGTTGATGGAACTAGATATAATTTTCCACATTAGATAGAAGACTAATTCTATTGATGTAGAGAGTACTTTAAAATATCTCTATGGAAAACTAAGTACTAATGAAGTTAACATAGAAATAAATCTCTCCAAGTCTCAAAACTAGAAGTTAATAGTAATGTTGAAGACTAAATATCTCACTTCAAATCTCTAAAATTTGATCTAGCTATGATAGGAGGTAAGGTAAAGAGTGATGAAGAGTATGTCAAATCTATTATTTCTAATCTTTCTCCTCTTTTTCATATAGTTGGCTTGATTTTTTATTTGAATGCTATGACTACAAAAACTCATAAACCGTATCTCTTGAAGGACTTTTCAAGATTCTAATCCATTATGAAGTGGAAATGAAGAATTATGGAACTATTTCTCATATACAAGATCATACAAAATACTTTAAGTCAATGAATTCTAAGGCTCAAGTGTGTAAGGGTAAGTATAAAGTTTTAAAGAAGTCAAAAATTCACAAGTATTATTAAATGAAATGAAACTTTATTCCCATGCTTGATTGCAAAAGGAACCTATAAATATGATTGTATCCATTATTTGTAGTGTTTTATTCTTACGTTATTCTACCGAATGATTATTTTTCTAGGAGAATTTGGTTAATGACTTGGTAATTTTAGACAAGTCATTGAGTTTTTGAGTTAATTTATGTTCATCACCTTCATCACACTCATAATCTTGTATTCTCTTGGCAATTATATTGTCAAAATTATTTACAGCTATACATTCTTCAAGTAGAATTCCAACTTCTTCCAAATTTCCATTTCTTTAACAATGCTTCCTAGAGCACTCTTTTGTGAAGATACATATCCACCTTAGTAAACTCAAATTTGCACTCATATATTGTTCCTTCCTTTATATTCACTTGTTTAGCATGTACCTCCTCATATTATTCTTTAAAATTTTGGAAGATATGTTGTACTGCTGCAACTTTGGTGTATGCCTCTTCTAACAAGACCTTGATGCTTTATTTTGTAACAATGTTTTTGGTCATGTTATAGAGTAATTTTTTCAATGTTCCCATTTCAGCCTTTAAAACAACATATAGTTTTGCTTTATATTCCTAAATAAATCTAGCACCGTGAAATTTTTTGACTACCTTTATCTCCTAAATGATATGTGAAGAAGGCAACTAAGGGATGGTCAACATTTGGGCAACTTCCAACTCTAAAATTCTAGTTTTTAGTCTCTCTACTTATGCTTGTAGCCTTTGATTTTATTTATATAAACTTCTCGCTACTTTTATTGAAACATGATTTGATGATTCAATCATGGTCACTGGGTCACCTATAATTTAAATCTACACTTCCCCTATTTCCCATGTTTCCCCTATTCCTTTACTGGTTTGAATTAATTTTATCTTTGCTGGCACACAAAGGATATAGTTGTAGGTAATACTTCTAAAATCTAGGTACCTAGTCATGTAACTATATATTGGATGTTTCAAGGGTCATTTCCTTCATCATTTTCTTAGAGTTGTTTTTCATTAATAGGATCAAAGTAAATGTCCTCTATTATCACTAGGGTAAGATTTTTTAGGGATTTTGATGAAGAAGATATTTCAAGCCTAGAATTATTGTATTCAAGGGATTTAGTTGGGCTTGGTACCTTTACTTGATGACTTTTAAGCAAATTAGCCAATTCCTCAAAAACTTGTATTTTCTCTATATCAATAGGGATATCTTAATTTCCTTGTTATTTACTACCAATATTTTGGAAATTACCTTAGGAATATATAATGCCAATTGTATCTTATTATCATAAGACATTTCTATTTGGATGGGGCTAGACGAATTGATTAAATTTGTGTAGAGGAGGCAAGGACAATTTCTTTACCATTGCTTATATCGATAGTGTCATCATTGGTATGCTAATATGGTTAAGGAATTTATTCCATTACTTCTACTATATTGATAGTGTCTAGCAAAACTTTTATCTACTCAAAGTATTGATAGATAGCTTCAAGTACAAGGTCTTTGAGTTATTCTAGATGGACTACAAGAATAAGTGGAGCAACTGCTTCAATTGAAGCTCTTCTTAGCAATACTAATCCATTGGGATAATTTTTTGTATACTATATATGATTATGTGCTCTTTGATCCTTTGGATAATTCTTCCATGCATCCTGAAGTGACTAGCCATGTTTAATGGCTTCAATCAAATCATCTTCAAACAGGTCAACTTTGTGACTAACCCAGATATACTGTAATTCTAGTACTAAGCAATGGTAGGATCCTTGAGGATCATATGGTATCAAAGTAAGCTCTAAAATCCATAATAATTCATCTTCCATATTTCCTTTAGCATGATTTAGTAGCCCTTATAGACATAGTGGCCAAGTCTATAGGTAACTTCAAGCGATGAGATTTTACCTTTTTTCTTGCCCAACATCATTTTGGCTTCTTCAAAAATGTGCCTGGTTATCTATAAAGAAACTATGACCATTAGGAAATATTTAGAAAGTATTTTTAGAGGTATTTTTGCTCCATAAAGCCTTATGTAGGAGAATTATTATGTGAGAAAGTAATCTCTTATCTATTTCTCATGCAAAAATGTTGCTATTTCAATGCCTATTCTAGCTAGAAGATATCCATAAAGTATTTTATGAATGGATAGGAGAAAATCCCCAAATAAATAGAAGTAACTAGACACTCATTTATGTATCCATGGAAGCCTATCCTGCACATCAGTTTGTCTATACACCATCCAATTTTCTAATTCTCTACTTGTCAATAGTCTTACTAACAAATGAACGAGAATTGAGTAATATAAAAAAGGGGGTATTTACTCTCACTCTTTTATAATGGTTTGTTGAAGTTTTACCAGTTCTTTGTGCATTTTATTCTAGATAAAGTCCTCCCATATGTACATTGGGGTTTGGAAAGTTCTATTACATTGAATTATTAAGAACATTACTTCCCTATCAAGCCAAGTCAAGTCTTTAATCTCTAACACTATGTTGATCATATATATGTAATCCTTTTCCTAAGGTTGTAGTGTGAAATTTTTTATTGGAAATTTATATGATAGATTTCGATCATGTCCAAAATATTTTGTATAAGTAAATAAGTGCAACATATGATGAGATTTCTTGTTAGTACCTTTTTTTGTATAGTTAGTGTGGTAGGCCTAAAATTGAATATTCTCCCAAAGCTTTCAACTATAATCTTGAAAATAGGCTGCTTGCTGACATATTTGATTACCTTAGTGGTTGTGTCCTAAGTGATTGTTAGCCAATATAGAAGGTCCAAGGAGTATTATACCTTTGGGCATACTATCTTTCCTAAATTTCTAGTCCACTTATTGTAGTAAGGGCTAGCCTTGTCTTGAGCACGTTGTGCCCTTTTACACAATCCTTTAAGTAGAGGTAGGTGCCACTAGTAATCCTTTTATAACTTTTCAAAACTAAAAATTATTATGTCTTCCAAATCCCACTACTGCATGAGAGTAATATTTCCATCAACCCTAGATTTCTTTACAAACTCTAATACATCCTTAGTAAGGAATTTCCCTAACATCATTTTATATGGTTTAGATTTTTTTTATATTTTTAATGCTTGGTACAATGTCCATGGATGTGTCTAAAGGGATGCTTGATGAGGTCATGATAACTATTAAACTACTCTATAAACACTTATAAAATTACTATACAAATATTAGTATCTTAGGTAACTTCTTTGCAAATGTTATTGTCCCTAATCACTTTTTCTAATGCTCTATGTAAGTGAAACTTATTGAGTTATCATGGATTTAAAGCAATTAATCCAAATGCCTCACATGCTTAGGTTTAGTTACTTCCAACTATATTATTGTTCTCATCTACCCTTCAACTACCACCTTGTCACTCATAACAGTATTAATTGATGTAGTGTAGTAGTTGCCTGGTTTGTCATTGATTTAGAACTGTTGGTCTAGGTAGTTAATTTGATTTGAGTTGTAGATCAATTTAGAATACTTCTTATTCATCATGCCAATTTATGATATGATCCTACATGAATATCTTGTACCTATTTTTATCATTCAATCTGCAAGGGCATAAAATCTAGACCATTGATCTATCTTCAAGATTATTGATGTGTGCCACTTTTTGTTTAAAATGTAACTATTGATTTTTGAGGGTTGAATTTAAGTCATTGTGGATAATATAGAATCATGTGAATTTCATATAGACCATTAAAACTTCCTAAAAATATAATCCTAAGTGTTAAATTTTCCTTGTGCAGTTAGTAGCTTCCTAAAAGATGAATTTTATATTTATTTTCTTGTGCATTGAAGCTGGACTATTTATTTCCTTTTTATTCAAAATCTCAACCATTGGATTTACCTTCTAAGTTAACTTGTACCTTAGTCATATGTGTTCATTTTAATTTTCCTATCATCCACTATATCTCAAACTTTATCTAGGTCTATTTTACTTTATAGAACAAGTACGGTCCATCGATTACTTTTTAAGACTAAGCATTTTGGTTAAGCCTATGTTAATATCAAACATTTGTGACCATAGATTTAAATTTTTGAGCAGATGTATACCATTGATTCAATATTTGACTAGGTCTAAAATCTTTTTATTTTTCTGCTATGCAATTTAGACCATTCATCTTATTTCGTCAATAACTAGGAATAATATATTTATTTAGATATTTTTCAAGAGTCTTATTAATTTCTACTTGTCCTATACATGGTCATTGATCGAAATACCTCAAAGTATTTTTTATCATCCATTTTACAAGGCTTAAGTCATACTTTTCATTGAGAAATATAGGCCACACATATTCTAACAAGTCTAGCTAGGGGGATTTTATCTCTATTTGTTCATAAATGCAGAATAAGGATCTTCTTGGAAGAGTCATCAGTTATTGCAAATGGTAGATCTGATGAATCACAACCATTGATCTAGGTATGGATAAATGCAAGTTTTTGATCTCTTCTTATAGGTTGGTCAACTACAAATAACTTGTCATTAAAGAAGCCTCTAGTTTAGCTTTGCACATTGTAGATCTTGTAATTTTATGTGAGCCATTCATTTTTCTTCCAATATGTACACATGATAAGAACTTATATTGGATTTTCTATGAAGTGATGCAAGTGATAGATTTATATCTACATGGAAAAACATGTATTTAATTTGTGGCTTTTGACTTTAGTCTAAATATTTTGTCTCCTCTATTATATAGTGTGATACAAGCCATTCATTTTAGCTAATGTGGCACATTGTAGACCACATATCCTTCTAGCTAATAATAAAAATATTGTCTTATGTAGCATATAAAACAAAAACCCTTGGTGCATATGAGAATACCTTTGATCGTATGTAGGCCATTCATATGTTATGATTGGATGAATGTGGATCGTACATTTTTTTACTATGAGGACTTTATAATTTTATACAGGAATGAATTAGTGGCCCGAATTAATTGATGCTATGGAGATGAAAGTAGATCGTAGATTATGATAAAATTTGGATGCCTTTTTAAGTGAAAATGCAATTTGACAAGTCAAAAGGAGGATTTTATGGTTTATGTTTGGCTTGGATTGCTTTGATTATATGGATAAAAGCAAGCAATAGATGATCAGGGAATCTACATGAGGTTTAACACAACCACGATAAAGAGGATGTTTAGATTTTATTGGGGAAAATAAAATATAATTACTTGAATTTTAAAATGGTATAAAGTTGATTGGATTGGAATTATAAAAAGTAAAATATGGACTCTAATTTTTGAGAACCTAGGAATTTAGATTGGTTAATAAGACCTAGGAGAGGGGAGAATTTGAAAATTAAATGTTATAATCAAGAAACTCAACAAACACCCTATATGGATTATGTTATAAATTAAATATAGAAACAAAGGACTAATGACTTTATAACAAATGTATTAAACCTTAGAATTAATAAAACCTAAAATAGAAAACACCAAATAATTGGGTTAAATGCACCATAAAACATTGTGAAGTTTAAAATTAGGGGTATACCTTATACTAGATTTTGAGAATTCAACAAAACCCTTTCATATTTCACCCTTAGTGGTATTGATTAATCCACCTTTATGGATAACATTAAAAGGACAATTTATTATTTATTATAATGTTAACCTCAAGGTTAAATTTATGTTGTCCTTAGGTTAATCTCTCATTGGGGATTTGGTATCACTATAAAAAACCATCAATGAGGATCCATTTGTATCATAAGTATGAGTAAAATATGATATATTGGAGTGCCAACATGCACGCACTTTATACTTCTTATCATATTCCTTTATTTATTTATTTTATTTACTATTGATATATTGTAATTGACTTTTCTTCTTTTTGGCATATAGTTGTGGTGAAAGCATGCTTTAGAAGGTTTCTAGAAATTATTAGAAATTTGAATACATCAAAGAATCACATATATAATATCATAGTGAATTATAAGATAGAAATAAATACTATTTTTTTCCTCACATGCAATTTTAGATATAATATGGTAGAATGCATTATTTCATTAAGGAAAGCCTAGACTATTATATATAACCAATAATGTCAATTGCAATAGGAGAAAATGATACAACAAGATAAAATTATGGGTTAGATGGAAATGTTTGTAGCACTAGCCATTGAATATTCTATAATACAACCATAATATGTGGTGGATCCATCAGGGATGGTTCAATAATGGATTACAAATTTACCTAACCCATAAAATGCTATTCTAGTTATATTTGTTAACTACATGAAAGAGGGGAATGTACCTTTTAAATATCAAGTAGTATTTACAAACTAGTAGTATGGAGTCATAAATATATGTAAGAGAAATGTAGTAAAAGGAAAACCTAGGCATTCAAATGATTAGGATAAACCAGCTAAACCACTCAATCCTATTATGAAGTTCATTATTGTTAGAAAAGGGTGATCTATTTTGCACAATAAATATAAGGGCCTAATAGCAACCAATCAAGAAGTAGCACCTAAGAAAAGGTAAGAAGATGCCACATGTTAGGCTCCTTAGTCTTACATATAAATAAATGAATTAGCAACTAGAAATAAATTAATAACACTAAGAATGAGGTGAGTGAGAAAGGTTATTCTGTAACAACCCAAAAACTAACTAATTAAACTAAGGTATTTTTTTTACAAAACTATGCTTGATAGCAATCTACATATCCTCATCCAACATGTGTCATCCTATGAATTTATCTAAAGTCTAATCTAAAGTTAAGTTTTCTGTATCATAACCATAATGAGCCAACTTATTCCCTTCCTTAATCTATCAATGGATACACTCATCCCTACACCATACATAAGTTTGTTTGTGCATGCATAATAATTTTATTGCAATAAGCTGTTAGTCTCATCCTATGAATGAGTTAACTTATCCCCTTTGGTCATTTAAAATAGGTACGCCCATGACTACACCATACATAAGTCCATCTATATAGGTGCAATAAGCATAGTGCAAATAATATATCAGTCTCACCTCCACGATGAGCTAACTTATTTTCATCCATCACTCCTAGTGATAACTGAATTAATTTATTTTGATATATTTGATATTTCTATACATCTAACTGATTTAGGGTTTTTAGAATACTTCTATGAAGAATAATATTATTTTTAGTCTCTTCCTAAGGGGACACCATAATCCCTTAGGTTTATTTTTCTACCTTTAACACATAAGCATAAATATTTTTAGATACCCTTTTTAAAAATCTAACTACATTAAACCATTAAAATATTCCAATATTTCCTTGGAAGGAGGTGATTAAGTCTACCTACTTAATTAATCATTGGATAACACCTATAATTTCATCAAAGGGAGGTGCATAAATAAGATTTTTTTATCTATTTAAAACATTAACAAAACATGATAGTTTATGAAATCATGACATCATAGATCCCTTATAAATAACAAGTAAGAGATACATCTTCCATTTATAAATTACAATGCAAGTGTTGTAAAGGTACCACCACACCTTGAAATAATAAAGCATTTTGTTCTACTAGGATATTTCTCCACAATAAGTTTCCATACAAGTTATTCACTACAATGTCAAAGTTAAGTTTTGGATCTAGTATCCTTCTTGGTCTTCCATGCTTCTCCATCACTCAATTGATAGTAAGAAGAGATCAAGACAACTCATATATCTTATGAAGTATGCAACTAAATGCATTTTCTAAAGACTTAGAAAACATATACATTTATAAATTGAATGCCAAATTGTAACTATACATCCTACACCATGTAATTATGCAAAAATCATTCAATCAATCAATCAAGAGGAAACCCCATAATTTCCCACACCCATTTCTTCATTTAATATTCCCTTTTTCCATACTAGAAAAATTATTTTATTACTCACACAAAGTGTATTCAATATCTAAGAATGAAATTCATCTATCGTTCATCTCATCATAAAAGGAGAGTCATTTATCCCTTTAAAAATGGAAGTCATTTACCATTTAGAAATGCACAAAGTAGATTCAATAATCATTCCTTTAATTAGTTAAAAACCTATAATTTTAACCATTTAAAGTACTTATAGAACCATTTTCTCTAATCAGTTAAAAGCCCATAATTTCAACCAATTAGAGTACTTATAGAACCATTTTCTCTAACCAGTTAAAAGCCCACACTTTTAAACAATTTGAGTACTTATAAAACCATTTCCTCTAATAAGTTAAAAGCCCATGATTTTAACCAATTAGAGTTTTTATAAAACCATTTCCTCTAATCAGTTAAAATCCCATGATTTTAACCAATGAGAGTGCTTATAAAACCATTTCCTCTATTCAGTTAAAATCCCATGCTTTTAACCAATTAGAGTGCTTATAAAACCATTTCCTCTAATCAGTTAAAAACCCATGCTTTTAACCAATTAGAGTGCTTATATAACTATTTCCTCTAATCAGTTAAAAGCCAATGCTTTTAACCAATTAGAGTACTTATAAAACCATTTTCTCTAATAAACTAAAAGCCTATACTTTTAACCAATAAAAGAACTTATAAAAACCATTTTTTCTAATCAATGTAAATTGAATATCCTTCCTTCGATAAACCAAGTATCCTTCCTTGATTTAAATAAACTAAATATCATTATTTAATTTACATAAAATAAATATATATCTATTTTAAGAGGGGAGTTTCACAGTCATGACCACAAATCTACTGGTCAACAAATAATATATTGAACTCATCATCCATGTGGTGGTCTCACAATACCAAGGTAGGTCCACAATCTATAGTCATTGATCAAGTGATCAACCAAGCAATAACTCTAAGACAAGCACCTTTGTGACTGACCACATCAACCATTGGCACATTAGCCCTTATCAAATGATGGCCTTCATGACCACCGCTTGGTGATCATCCACTAGGGGTCAATTACCTTCTTATGTGGTGCTAAAGCACCCCCACATAATGAATATGATATGAACCCTTTTAGGTGAATGAAAATAAAACAAACCTCTACCTAAAAATGAAGAACAAAAAACCTAATTCAATCTCTCAATAGCGAATTCAACCAACATGTGGTAATCAAGGAAGGGATTAGTTTAACGGTCAATGAAGGGCAATGAGAGTTTTAAATAATAGTCAAAATTATACCATGTGCATTTCATTTATGCACTCATCTGGCATTAAGCAACCCACTTGATGGCTTCCCCAACCACTAAGTGGTGGTCACAACTCTAAGGGAGATATTTTTCCCTTAAGGATAGTTCAACCCTCCCACATTGTTAGTCTTACAATGGCATTGAGAGGGGGGGGTGAATCAGTGTAGCTTTTTAAACTTAAATCTGCAACTCTTAAATCTAAAATAATGAAAGTTTAAAACCAGATAAAGCAAATATCAACAAGAGAGCATCACATAACACAAGATGTAACGAGGTTCACCAGTTTTGGATACTCCTAAAAAATAGACTACTTGGACTTCCATCCAAATCCAACCTTTGCGAAGCACCAACTTTATAATCAATTTACTAGCACCCACTGGAAGGAGCACCAACCCGTTAATTTATCTACACCAACAAAAAGGAGCACCAACCCCTTAATTTATCTGCACCAATATAAAGGAGCACCAACCCCTAATTTACTAGTACCGACTAGAAGGAGCACCAACCCATAATTTATCTACACCAACAAAAAAGAACACCAACCCCTGATTCCAAGCACCAACTCAGAATTCTATATTAGATCTCTCTTGACATAAAAATGCCTTCGCTTTTACAAGACCCTGACTGGTCTGCAATTAATCAAACTCCACACACACTTACGACTCTGCTTATCTCTCTTTCGGCCCTCTTCTAACCTTATTTGTGTAGCACTTTTTCACTCATAGTAGCAACTTAATTCTTCACACAGACCTCCTTTTATAACAATATTTTCTCTCTATTTTTAACTTCCGTGTTTACTCATGTAGTCTATCAATAGCCACTTCTATGAGTAAATCCTTTTTAGCATAGTATTTCTGCATGCAACCTATTAATAGTTATGTCTTCTTATTTTGGATTGATAGTATAATGGTTGCTCGATGGTTTCACTACGTCACGTGCCCTATAACTGTCATTCTGTCTTTAATGCACTGTTCTTATTTTAGCTTGCATGATTTCTATCTGTAACTACCCCTACAACTGTCACACTAACTTCAGTTGACTCTTCTTATATTGGCTGCATGATTTTCCTCTACAACTACCCCTGTAATTGTCATTCTACTTTAGTTAACTGTCCGTAATCGTGTTGTTGCGACCTATCGTGAAATCGTGACACTTCTGTCTCTTTGTACTCTTCTCGTATTTTACGCATGAAAACATGACATGTCGTGACATCGTGACACTTTTTGCCTCTTTGTCCTTTTATCGGCTTGCACCTATGAAAACATGACATGTCATGAAATCGTGACACTTTTTGCCTTTGTACACTCTACTTGGCTTGCACCAGCGAAAACAGAACATGTCGCGAAATCGTGACACTTTCGTTGCCTTGAGCTCTTCTCTGTCTCTTGCCCACGAAAATGGAACATGTCATGAAATCGTGACACTTTCGCTCCTTAGCACTTCCTCTTGCAAATTGTCATGAAATTGCGACACTTTTCCTTGCAAGCTCTTTCTCTCAAACATGTCACGAAATCGTGACACATTTTCGTCCATACTGCCTCTCTTGTAGATTGTCGCAAAATCATGACACTTTTCTTTGTGAGCTCCTTCTCTCAAACATGTCACGAAATCATGACACATTTTTGTCCGTACTGCCTCTCTTGCAGATTGTCGCAAAATCGTGATAGTTTTCTTTGCTTGCACCTTTTCCTCGAACATGTCATGAAATCATGACAGTTTTCTTTGCTTGCACATTCTTTCCAAACATGTCATGAAATCATGACAGTTTTCCTTGCGCTTTCTTTCTCTTCGAACATGTCACGAAATCGTGACAGTTTTCCTTGCGCTTTCTCTTTCATCCAACATGTCACAAAATCATGATAGTTTTCCTTACGCTTTCTCTCTCTTCAAACATGTCGTGAAATCATGACAGTTTTCCTTGTGCTTTCTCTCTCTTCGAACATGTCATGAAATCATGACAGTTTTGCCAGCATTTTCTCTCTCCTTCGATATGTCATGAAATCGTGATAGTTTTGCCAGCATTTTCTCTCTCCTTCGATATGTCATGAAATCGTGATAGTTTTGCCAGAATTTTCTCTCTCCTTCGATATGTCATGAAATCACAACAGTTTTGCCAGCATTTTCTCTCTCCTTCGATATGTCATGAAATTGTGACAGTTTTTCTTGCATGCACTTCTTCTTCAAACATGTTGCGATATCATGACAGTTTTCTTACTTGTCTTTTTCTTTGATCCTTTGAATCTGGGCCACTTCTGTCTTCTTGGAAATTCATTGTACATGCTCTGACTGCTCTGAAATCTTGTTCACTTTATCAACTGATCTATCTAATGACCTTTGCACTCCTATCCATTGCATCAACCGATCTATTGTCCACTGCATCAACCGATCTCCCTGACTGTGTTGACAACAATGAAAATACTTTTGCTGCACCTTGCTCATCAATGAAATCTTATCCATTGCATCAACCAATCCTCTATCTATGTTGACAAAAATGACAATACTTTGGATGCATCTTGCTCATCAATCTCCCCCTTTGGAATTGTTGGCAACACACGTAATTGCGTGCAATTACCTGTAACTCTTCTCCCCATTTGACAATAATACCAAAGGGTGGCTGCAAACTCCCCCTGAGTCCATGCACATCATTCTTAGGCACATGTTATGACAGTTAGCAAAAATTACAAATATGAGCGCAAAGATAATTAAATATATAAATTCTCCCTCTATGTACAACACATTGTCGCTGCAATATATTCTGCTTCTGCTATGGATAAGAAAACTGACTCTTGTTTCTTACTATTCCACATGACCAAACTATCTCCATGATAGAATGCACCTCCACTGGTACTCTTTCTATCATCTACACATCCTGCCCAAATCTGCATCTAGAAATCTATCCCAGCATTGTCCTCAAATCAGCTCACAAGTTCATCAAGAAAAACTTGCTTAGCATGAACCCATAAAGAGAATTGTTAGAGACCCAATGTGATTCATCAACCTCATAGAAGCATAAAGAGAATTGTTAGAGAATCAGTATGTTCTATACTTAACTCCCAATATCAATCTCAACTCAATCTCAATCTCAAAAGAATAATATAGATGTAGTATGCTTTTCTCAAGAACATGAAACACAACCCAACAATTGCCAACCATGCAATAACTCATATAACAATGATACTCATGTTCTTTCCACAACATATATATTTTCTCAACCAATTAGGGCTTTAACAACAATGCTTATAGACAAGGTTTAACCAACATCATTCAACTCAAGATTAACCTTGAAGCATTCAATTGATCACTACATGAAAAGGAAACTAGTAGACATCCTTTTCCTTCCAAAGGTATTTGAACAAAACAGCCACCAACATAAATCACCAATGCAAAGAATAACTTGCTCAAATCAAACTCAATGGAGTAAGCCCAAATCATGTATCAAGTAAAGCATTAACTTGATCAAAACAACCTCTATGAAAGCAACTCAACCATTCATCACCAGGCTGGAAATCATCTGGCTGCTCATTATAAACCTCTTCTTCAATCTTCCCATTCAACACGCTGATTTCACATCTATCAACAAAATTGACAAGTGACTCACACTTGTACCAACTTTTGTCCAACACTATACCAACACTGCAATTTTACTGCCAACTCTGTGCAAGCATCAAACACAGTACCACAAAACCAACCAAATCATCTGAATTGTTATAATCCTTAAATTTTGACAATGGCAGTGAGAACCATCAACAGTACAACAATGACATATAGCAATATTACCAATAAAGACAACTCTCAATTTAATCACCACCCTTCACGGCACTACCACAAACAACTGCATGAACAGAAAAACACACTTTGACAGCTGTACAACAACTCCTTGACTACTTTCCTTTCATCCTTAGATAATTACACAAATACATAGGAGCATTAAAATAAACTTTAACCTTGCTCCCCCTAAGGATGTGCTACCTGGAGCTGCTTAGTGCAATAGAGGAGTAATCTCCTTATGTCTAAGGAGACACGATTTCCTCTCTTCTTTCTTTCTCTAAGATTTCTTGAACTTGGGCTTGAGTTTTTCAACTACATCCCTGGTTTGAACCTTTTTATGAACTTGAACATTTCTCTTGGGTGGTTGTCTCTTGTACATCCTTGATGGATGATTACTTTCCTTTCTTTGATGCACATGATTTCTTCCCTGTCTATGTTGCACTCTTTGCATCTGATGAAATCTATGGTCTTGCCTTAGATTAGATACAAAAGTGCTTGGACAAAACCTTGCTATGTGCCCATGGCCATTACAATTAAAACATTGCACATGGTGTTCACTCAGAGAAGCAGATGTATTTCTATCAGCATAATTCTTTGATCTATTATTCAATCCACAATAAATTGCCTTGTGACCGTAATGATTGCATCTAAAACAATAGTCATTAAAAGCATTATTATGAATAGAATGGGAGTGATAAAACCTCTTTTGTTCTAGTTGCTTTGCTGTAGATCTCCTTTGATATTTTCTTTCTTTTGAGGATTTAGCTTCAAAATTTTCTTGCTTTGATTTTTCAACAGTGAGCTTCTTCTTTTCTGCACATTTGGAAGATGAAGGTTGTTCTGCTTCCACCTTTTCTTGCTTTGATCCTTTAATTGTGAACTTCTTCTTCTCTGCATATTTGGAGGATGAAGGTTGTTCAGCTTCATATCCAAGACCATGCTTATCCATGGAACTTCTTTGTTGGCTTATCATTTTTTCTAGCAACTCTGTGCTATTCTCAAATTTGAGATTTGTATTGGATTTTTCTAGTTGTTTCTTCAATAAAACAATCTCTTCTTCTTGTTTGCAGCAAACAGTCTCTTTCTCATTGATCTAAGACCTGAGGATTTCTTCAACCCTTTTGGACTCTTCTACTTGCAGCTTCAGATTACTAACAGCTTTGTTAGATTCTTCTTCATTTTTGTTGTATGCATCGACCTTATCATCCAGTTGTGTCTTCAAGGCTTCTTCTATTTTCTTGGCCTTTTGAAATTGTAAGAAAAGATCTTCAATCTCATTCCCATATTCTTCCAGCTTCTTGGACAGTCTTTTGTTCTTTTTCTATTCTATACTCAACTCTTCAAGTGCGACTATCAACTCACCTTCTAGATCTACTTCAATCTCCAGGTTTTCATTGCATACTTCAGAATCGACTTCTTCTACCTTCTCTAGTTCAATTTTCTCTTTCAAAAGAACTGAAACTGGCTGAGATGCCTTTTTGGAGGAGGATCTATTATTCTTACCCATTGCGTACTAATCCAAGATCAACCTTAGCTGATTTAGCCTATTCAGGAACTTGGCTCTGATACCAATTGTTAGTCTTACAATGGCACTGAGAGGGGGGGTGAATCAGTGTAGCTTTTTAAACTTAAATTTGCAACTCTTAAATCTAAAATAATGAAAGCTTAAAACCAGATAAAGCAAATATCAACAAGAGAGCATCACATAACATAAGATGTAATGAGGTTCACCAGTTTTGGCTACTCCTCAAAAATAGACTGCTTGGACTTCCATCCAAATCCAGCCTTTGCAAAGCACCAACTTTACAATCAATTTACCAGCACCCACTGGAAGGAGCACCAACCCCTTAATTTATCTACACCAACAGAAAGGAGCACCAACCCCTTAATTTATCTGCACTAATAGAAAGGAGCACCAACCCCTGATTTACCAGCACCAACTGGAAGGAGCACCAACCCCTGATTTATCTACACCAACAGAAAGGAGCACCAACCCTTGATTCTAAGAACCAACTCAGAATTTTATATTTGACATAAAAATGCCTTCGCTTTTACAAGACCCTGACTGGTCTGTAATTAATCAAACTCCACACACACTTACGACTCTGCTTATCTCTCTTTCGGCCCTCTTCTAACCTTCTTTGTGTAGCACTTTTTCACTCATAGTAGCAACTTAATTCTTCATGTAGACCTCCTTTTATAACAGACTTTTCTCTCTATTTTTAACTTCTATGTTTACTCATGTAGTCTATCAATAGCCACTTCTGTGAGTAACTCCTTTTTAGCACAGTATTTCTACATGCAACCTATTAATAGTTTTGTCTTCTTATTTCAGACTGACAGTATAACAGCTGCTCGATGGTTTCACTGCGTCACGTGCCCTATAACTACCGTTCTATCTTTAATGCACTGTTCTTATTTTAGATTGCATGATTTCTATCTGTAACTGCCCCTACAACTGTCACACTAACTTCAGTTGACTCTTTTTATATTGGCTGCATGATTTTCCTTTGCAACTGCCCCTATAACTATCGTTCTACTTCAGTTAACTATTCGTAATCGTGCTATTGCGACCTGTTGTGAAATCATGACACTTCTGTCTCTTTGTACTCTTCTTGCCTTTTACCCGTGAAAACATGACATGTCGTGACATCGCGACACTTTCTGCCTCTTTGTACTTTTCTCGGCTTGCACCTATGAAAACATGACATGTCACAAAATCGTGACACTTTTTGCCTCCGTACACTCTACTTGGCTTGCACCAGTGAAAATAGAACATGTTGCAAAATCATGACACTTTTGCTGCCTTGAGCTCTTCTCTGTCTCTTGCCCGCGAAAATGGAACATGTCACAAAATCACGACACTTTCGCTCCTTAGCACTTCCTCTTGCAAATTGTCATGAAATCGCAACACTTTTCCTTGCAAGCTCTTTCTCTCAAACATGTCATGAAATCATGACACATTTTCGTCCATACTGCCTCTCTTGTAGATTGTCATGAAATTGCGACACTTTTCTTTACGAGCTCCTTCTCTCAAACATGTCGCAAAATTGCAACACATTTTCATCCATACTGCATCTCTTACAGATTGTCACGAAATTGTGACAATTTTCTTTGCTTGTGCCTTTTCCACGAACATGTCATGAAATCACGATAGTTTTCTTTGCTTGCACCTTCTTTCCGAACATGTCGTGAAATTGTGATAGTTTTCCTTGCACTTTCTCTCTCTTCAAACATGTCATGAAATCGTGATAGTTTTCCTTGCACTTTCTCTTTCATCCAACATGTCGCAAAATCATGACAGTTTTCCTTGCGCTTTCTCTCTCTTCGAACATGTCACGAAATCATGACAGTTTTTCTTGCACTTTCTCTCTCTTCGAACATGTCACAAAATCGTGACATTTTTGCCAGCATTTTCTCTCTCCTTTGATATGTCGTGAAATCGTGACAGTTTTGCCAGCATTTTCTCTCTCCTTCGATATGTCGTGAAATCGTGATAGTTTTGCCAGCATTTTCTCTCTCCTTTGATATGTCATGAAATCATGACAGTTTTACCAACATTTTCTCTCTCCTTCGATATGTCATGAAATCACAACATTTTTGCCAGCATTTTCTCTCTCCTTTGATATGTTGCAAAATCGTGACAGTTTTTCCTGCATGCACTTCTTCAAACATGTCGTGATATCGTGACAAAAAACATGTCGTGATATCGCAACAGTTTTCTTACTTGTATTTTTCTTTGATCCTTTGAATCTGGGCCACTCCTGTCTTCTTGGAAATTCACTGTACATGCTCTAACTGCTCTAAACTCTTGTTCACTTTATCAATCGATCTATCTAATGACCTCTGCACTCCTGTCCATTGCATCAACCGATCTATTGTCCACCGCATCAACCGATCTCCCTGACTGTGTTGACAACAATGAAAATACTTTTGCTACACCTTGCTCATCAATGAACTCCTGTCCATTGCATCAACCGATCCTCTATCTATGTTGACAACAATGACAATACTTTGGATGCACCTTGCTCATCACACATATCCCATGTAGGATATGTAGTGGGAAGGCTTGAGTGGCCTTCCCCTTGCCATTGCCTTCTCAAGCACGAAGATATCACATGATGGCATCACACTCAATGATGATGCTGGTAGAAAATAAATTTAAACAAAAATAAAGCCCTTTCCTAATTCAAACCTTAGAAAAGTGTTAGATCAGCGATGGTACCACCAAGAACAAATTGTAGACATAAGCTAAAATAGAGGGAAAACTTGTTAGGTTGATGTGATCCTAGGTTTAAATCTCCTAGATGGTCATCGAAGCTTAATCAAACCTTTACAGAGATCATTGAATACTTTATTTTAAAGGATAAGGCTTAGTAAAAAAATATTATTGCAACATAGAGGATGTCCACATCAGGATGAGCAGTAGGGTGGAGGAAAAACCATTTCCAAGTGTTGATAAAAATATATTTGTAAGATTGAATCTCCAACTTGGGGGTTGTTGAGTGGTGTTTTCACCCGATTGTGAAAGCACACTCTCCGGTAGGATCTGAGTCCCAAAATCCTCTGCTTGCAAAGAAAGTAATTTCTCCAAGGTTCCTGTTATGCTGATTCTTTGATTACCAATGATGCTGTTCAAATGAAATGCTAGGAATACCTTAGGGTTTGCAAGTGGATGTTAACAAGGGGCACTGTGGTTTATTTAATTTGAATTTACAGTGGACTCAAAATGAATAAGATCTATTCTAATCTTTAGTTCTGATGGATTTTCAGCTGCTTATTTGAATACAGTAATTAAACTGCAGAAAATAAAGTAAGGGTTTGAAAAATAAAGCAAAGCAAATGAAAGTGAAACTAAACTACAGTCAGAATGTTGTCATCAATTCGATGAAACCGAAGATAATGAGGTTTTCTGCATGCAACCTAACCTAATGAACCTGCAAATTCGCACAATCCAAATAAGCTAGGTGCGGGTTTCTAGGGTTTCTACTGTAATTCCAGATTTAGGCATTCGCATGAAGCAACCAAGAACACTTGCATTAAACTTCACCTAAAAGCCTTAGAAATCTGAAATGAATGATAAAACATTAAATCATGCATGCAAAAAATGACTCCTTCTTTCTCATCAATGAGATGCCAACTCTCTCGTATTTCTGTATTAAATGATATATCAATTACATTTACAGAATGTTCCAGGCTTTAATATTCTAGAACAAATGAAGGAAATTGCCCAAGTGCAGGCCCGAAATGGCATGAAGCCCTTGTCTCTGCAACTCTGCAAGCAGCAATTTCCAACCCTCTCTTCAATCTGCGCTTCTGGATTTATCCTATCTGGTGTGGCTCTTCGATTCTCCCTGTGTCGCTTCGTTTCACCTTCCTGCATGTGACCTTTCAAATTCCTGCCTTTTCCTTGCTTTTGATTCATGCTCGATGCCGAAACGTGCGAAATCTTCCATTGCATGTAACGCTTCTGCAACCCTGACACCTGTATGCCACGTGTCCCACGTTTTTGTGCCTTCTATAACGTCTTCCTGTGAAAATCGTGACAAAAATAGCATGCAGCCTGTTCACCTTCCTGGCGCAAAAACGTGACATGTCGCGATATCGCGACACTTTCCTCGTCCGTACGCCTTCGACCGCTTCTTGTCGCGAAATCGTGACCATTTTTCACCTTCGAACCTTCATGCCGCAAACTGTCATGATATCGCGACCATTTTCTCCTTCGACCTTCATCCACAAACTCGTCGTGATTTTGCTACCATTTTTCACCTTCGTACACTTTCCGCAAACTGTCATGATTTCGCGACATTTTTCACTCGGAGATGCTTTGGCCGCTTTCTGTCGCGATATCGCGACGTTTTCTCTTTCCGTACACTTTGCCAAAACACGTCGCGAAATCGCGACCATTTTCATCATCCGTACACTTTGCAAACACGTCGCGAAATCGCGACCATTTTCTTCTCCGTACGCTTCGGCAAAACCTGTCATGAAATCGCTACCATTTCCTCTTTCGGACCATCTCTCCGAAACCTGTCACGATTTCGCTACCATTTCTCTGTTCCGTACACTTTGCCTCAACCTGTCGCGAAATCGCTACCATTTCTTCTCCGTACACTTTCAAACACGTCATGAAATCGTGACCATTTTCTCATCCGTACACTTTGCCCAGAACACGTCGCGAAATCGCTACCATTTCTTCGTCCGTACACTTTGCCAACACATCGCGAAATCGCGACACTTCTCATTTCTAAGCAATGGCAGCTCCATACGTCGCGAAATCGTGACGATTTTCATTCTTGCCTTTCTCTCTCCTACCTGGGCCACGACGGAGCAACATGTCACGATTTCGCGACACCTTTTCATTTTTACCTACCGACATGTCACGATTTCCACACCTTTTCATTTTTTTCCAACATGTCACGATATTCCACACCTTTTCAATTTTCCAACGACATGTCACGATTTTGCGACACCTTTCATTTTCTCTTTCTCTCTCCTCTTTCGGCCGCGACGGGGCAACATGTCGCGATTTCGTGACACTTTCCTATTTTCGGCAACGATGGCGCGACATGTCACGATTTCGCGACATGTCACGATTTCGCGACACTTTCAACACTTAGGCATTTTTTCTCTTTTCTTCATTTTTAGCATCTGGGTCACCGAGATTTCTTCCGCAAGCCTACAAAAAAGGTGGGTCCCCAATTTTGGGGTGTGTTGTGGATCAGCCACAACAAATGGTGACTCTGCTGTCAAATGCTCTTGAGCATTTTTAGTAAGAACCCAACCTGAAACATATCACAAACTCGAAAACATGTGTTAGCACATAAGCAATATAACAAATGCCCAAAGATCAGAAGTACATGAATCATCAGAATCATCAAGTATTAGCTCAGTGTGTGCAATGAATTTCTTTCCCTATCATTTGAAATTGATCCACACTCCATTATCAATTTTGCATGAATGCATATGTGGGATGGTGAATGATTTGTGTACCCTAATGAATGTGCTAGGAGATTTTGCTTTCATAAAAGGCATGGTCATTCTTCTATTATTATGTACAAGCATTCAAGATTGCCAAACCCTCTTAGGATCCACTAATTCATTACCTTATTGTATCCCAAAGTTGGTTATGAGTCCCTACTATCTGGAACCCATGTGCAAGTGAATGTGAAATCAGAACTTTGGGGAATCAGACTCCCAACCAACCGAGATGAGAGTTTAACCCTATCCTTACTATTCTGATTTAGAGTTCATTACCTCACTTTAAGCAAAATAATTAAACCAATTATGGAAGAAATGGTCATGCTAGTCTAACCCTCTAGACAATCGGTGGTCTTGTTTTTGAGGCAAGACATGATGCCATGCATGGGCATATCTAACCCCACAATCCAAAACTTATCTTCATTTCTTTGGACCTTGGGGATGACTACCCATCCTTTGTAGAGGACAAGTAGTACGATCCTTACAATCCAATATAAAGATGAGATGGGAAAAATTTATTTTTTTACTTCTTGGACCTTGGGGATGACTACCCATCCTGGCTAGGGACATGTAGTACGATCCTTACAATCCAAACTTTAGATGATAAATATTAATTTTGTTGCTTAGACCTTGGGGATGACTACCCATCCTTTGTAGAGGACAAATAGTACGATCCTTACAATCCAAGATTTATTATGAAATGAGACATAAGAGCTTTGGGGAATCAGATTCTCAACCTAAGCGAGATGAGAATTTATGCCCTATCCTTACTACTCCATGTGGGTCAAATCAAAGCTTTGGGGAATTGGATCCTCAACCTAAGTTCGATGAGGATTTAACCCTATCCTTACTACTCTGATTTTAGGCTTTAAGCTCTATGGAAGTGGTCAAAACCACTGTTTTAAGGATCATGTTGCATAATAGGATAGACATGAAAAACTTCTTTCGCCCAACCTTTTCCTCCAAGTTAGGTTTTGATCATTTTGCTCAAGATCCTTTTTAATGTATAAGACGTGCTTGGTTCTAGATATCTCAAGACTCAGTTTCCAACCTTAGGATTTACTTACATATATGTTATAACACAACCCTAAGAGGATTTGACATACTTTAATGACTTGTACCTAAGATGCATATGCAACTAAGATGAAATGTATGTAAGGTGAGATGGAACATGAATGCATTATCTCTTGAATTGCAAATGAAATGATTTGTCATGCAAAACTGACTCTTTCATGCATCACAAAATCAAACAATATAACTTAAGATGTTTGTGTTACTTGTGGAGCTTTTTACAAGACAATTCCAATATTTCATATTCTCCTAACCTTAAGCATAAGTTGACATCTCAATTTTTTATTTTTTTTTTTATCAAAATTAACAAAACATGTCAATTGAAATCAAATCCACAACCAAAATCCTAACTAGACTAACAATCCTAAATAATGAAAACAAAAACTGAAAATCCTCACCAAAACCGAAAGAATAATATCAAAATCTCACAACCTAAGGGCTAAAATAATGCTTTAAAATCTGCCCATTAACCGGTAGCATGAAATCTCTCCCTTCTAAAGTTTTTAGCCTGAAGGTATTCTTCCCAAGAATCTCCGAAATCTGATATGGGCCTAACCAAAGACAATCAAACTTTTGATGATTCCCTTTTTCCTCATGTCTTTTGTCCCATAGTAATACCAAATCTGAAATTCTGAATGATTTAACTTTGGCCCTTCTATCAAACCATCTTTTGATAACTTCCTGGTGTTTATTCATGTGATTCATGGCCTCTTCTCTCTTTTCATCAAGGTGCAGCAAATGACTTGACCTGGCTTCAACTTGATCATCTGTCCCCAAGTACTCTTGTATGAAATGTAAAGTCTGCAACTTCAAATTTGTAGGAAATATCGGGTCTTGCCCATAGACCAAATGATAGGGAGTATTCCCTATGGATTCTTTCACTCTGGTCCTATCTGCCCAAAGGGCAAACTTCAATTGGTTGTGCCGATCCTGAGGGTTCTTTTCCAGCAACTTCTTAATGGTATTCAACAAATTCTTATTTGAAGATTCGGCCAACCCATTTCCTTGAGGATAGTAATTGGATGCAAATTTTAAGCTCACCTTGTTATCATATGCCCAATCTGCAAATTGTGTAGAAATAAAAGCTTTACCATTGTCACTGACAATAGAATCGGGCATTCCAAATCTTGTTATAATTTGATCCTCAAGGAATTTAATCACAACGTCTGTGGTGGCATGTTTAGTAGGAATCGCTTCTGTCCACCTTGTACAGTAGTCCGTAGCTGTCAAAATGAATTTATGAGAATCAGAAGAATTTGGGTTAATAACCCCGATGAAATCTAGTCCCCACTGTGCAAATGGTCTCATTTCAACTACAGGTTGCAACGGCATGGCTGCATTTCTTTCTCTATTTGCAACCACTTGACAGATATGACAAGATCGTACATGGGCATGTGCATCTTTGAAAATATGTGGCCAGTAGTATCCTGCTCTCAGGATTTGATGTGTTGTAGCATTGGCTGCACCATGACCAGTTCCATGTTTCCCGTGAAATTCTTGCAACACCCCGGCAGACTTCTTCTTTGTTCAAGCACCTCAGGTAGATACCTTCATGATTCTTCCTGTAAAGCACACCAGATTTCATCAGATAGTTGATAGACTTAAGCCTTAAAGCTCTTCTCTCGTGTTGAATTCAGATTAGAAGGACACTTACCAGTCAATAAAAATTGCACAATATCAACATACCGATCGTCCTTAGCAATGTATTATGTATTTGAGCATTGGCCTGTTATTTGCGGATTATTTTCTGCGATCGCCTTCGCCAGTCCTTGTCCTCGAACTAGTTTCATAGGTTGGATTTCGAGATCAAATTCTTGGATGGTTGAAATCCATTTTCCTCTCTTCTCACCTAGTTCATTTTGTAAAAACATGGTCTTGACAGCAGAGTCGGGCACGATGGCAATAACTCTGCTATGTACAATGTAGTGCCTAAATTTTTTCACAGTTTTAAAAAGTGCGTACATTTGCTTATCAAGGATTGAATACCTTAATTGAGCATCTTTCAGGGGGGCACTTAAAAATGCTATGGGTTTTTCGGCACTATCCTCGCCTTTTTGGGTTAAGACACTCGCAAAGGAGTGTTCTGATGCAAAAGCATAAATATAGAAAGGCTTGGAGTAGTCTGGGCTTATAAGGACAGGGGCTCCGGAAATGGCATCTTTGATGTTCGGAAGGCCACTCTACTTTCCTCGTTCCATTTTACATCCACATCTTTCTTGAGCATCTTGTTCGGAGGTTTGGCTATCTCAGCCAAGCTAGAGATAAACTTCCTCACAAAATTAACCTGCCCAAAGAAAGATCTCAATTCTTTCTTACTACTCGGGAGAGGTAGGTTTTGGATAGCTTGTATCCTTTCTGGGTCGATGGATATGCCCTCTTTTGAAATGATGTGACCCAACAATTTTCCTTCTGTTACTCCGAAAATGCACTTTTTGGGATTTAAGGAAATTCCATGTTCTCTGCATCTTTGAAGCACTTTCTTTAAATCTTTGACATGGTCCTCTCTCTTCTTTGAGAAAATCGAGATATCATCCACATACACGATGATGCATTTGCCTATGAGCCCTTTGAATGCATAATCCATGGTGCGTTGAAAAGTTGCACCAGCATTTAACAGTCCGAACGACATTCTCTTATATGCAAATGTCCCCCACTTGGTAGTGAAGGCTGTTTTCATCCTGTCATCTGGATGTATAAGAATTTGATTGTACCCAGAATACCCATCGAGAAAGGACATCATTTCAGATCCATTCACCATTTGTAGAATTTCATCGATTGATGGCAATGGATAATTATCCTTTTGAGAGGCTTTATTAAGATTTCGAAAATCTATGCACAGCCTAATCTCTCCACTCTTTTTTCTCACTGGAACGAGGTTAGCCACCCAGGTTGAGTGCCTAACAGGAAAAATGATTTTCGCTTCTAATAATCTTTTAACCTCCTTTTCGATCAAAGGCTCCAATAGCGGGTTAACAACTCGTTGTCTTTGCCTAAAAGGCTTGGAGTCTGGCTTCAAAGGGATGGTATGTGTGATAATGTTTTGGTTGTATGTCTTCAGCTCATTGTAGTTCCAAGCAATACAATCTATGTAATGCTTCAATGCCCGCATTATATTGCTCCTTTCTTCATCTGTACATGCCTTTGCAATGTACACCTCCTTTGGATTGTCTGCACTCCCTAGATTAATTGAATCACAGGCATCTTTAGGGAGTGGGACTCTTTTTCCTTTCTTGGTCTTGCATCCCATGTCGAACATCTTTTCCAATGAAACCACGTCTTTAGGAATTTTGTTGGATTGATACGCAGTTTCAATTTCATCTTCTGTTTGATCCTGCCACCTTTGCTCCTCATCAATCACCTGATTTTCAAAAATACCCGAGTTCGTGACAAATTTGAAAATATGTCTGTCACTTTCAAAAACTTGGAAATTCTTTACATTATCGGGTATTGATGGACAAGGAACCAGTTCAATGGAAAAATTTTTACATCTTCTTATATCAACCGGGTTCAACATGCCCGTGGTGACTGCAAGAGAGTCTGCTATTCGATTTCCTTTTCTAGAAATAAGGGCTATATTGAATGCATCGAACTCCTCCATGAGGTCCATAACCCTAGTTCTATAAAGGCTCAGTCTTCTGTCGTGGCATGTATACTGTCCTTTGATTTGCTTGACTACCAACTCAGAATCTCCCAAAACCTTCAAGCATTTAACATGCTTGCTCAATGCTAGACGTAAACCAAAGATCAATGCTTCGTATTCTGCCACATTGTTCGTGCAAGGAAATTGCAATCTGTAAGCAACCAATAATGGTTTACCTCCTGGACCAGTGAGCTCGACTCCAGCTCCTGCTCCCTGTCTAGATTTTGATCCATCGAACCTGAGCAACCACGTGTAATCATTTTCCTCGGAAGAGCCACCATGACACGCCTCCTCTTTAGGCTCTTCGACAGCTTCCTCAACATCAAGTGCATAAACTCCTAGTTCTGGCTTAGAAAACTGAACTTCATTCGGCTTGTTAAAATCTGTTATAATCTCCTTAAGCCTCGGTTCATTTTCCACTCTGATTTGGTTTGCAATTCCCTTCCATGGTAGCCACATATGTGAGCAGTCTGTTGAAAAATAGCCATTCAGAGTTTTCATCCAATCCCTTGCAAGTAACATTCCATACCTACTTGGGATATTAACCACCAAAATGTCTACAACCTGCTGGACCCTGGGTTCAGAATTCAATTGAATCTTGACATCATATAAGGTCCCTACCACATTTACCTCTGATCTGTCCAGTTGCAAGACTGTACATTTGGATGAAACAGGTTGCAGACCTAGCATTTTACATATTTTTGTAGGCATGAGGTTGCTCGTGGCACCTGTGTCCACCAAACAGTTATGCAAATTCTTACCCGCAATTCTCAGAGTCAGTAAGAATGGCGGGACATCCCTTCTCTCCTTTCGCAAAATAAGATGGGATTCAACTCTTTTTTCCTTCCACATTGGATCAGGTGAGTTCAAAGCTTTTATCAATGCCTCCTTTTGGCCAGGCAATCTAGCTGCATCCAAGAACGAAAGGCTAGATTTGGACTTCTTTAGATCCTCCACTATGTCATAGTTTGGCTTTTCGAATTTGACTGTCTTCTGCACATCATTAGACATTTCTCTTCTGAGTGGAGGGGGAGGATTATTATTTGCCTTTGTATCTGGAGGAAGAATAGAATTGTTTGGAGGTGTTGATGAGGTTTTAGGGGCTTTAGACTTACTTCTCAAATGGTATCCATGATTCCCCTTTCTGAAATCTCGAAAAGCTTGCACCTCCTGTTCCAGAATTTCATCTTCTTCTTCCTCACTCTCACCTTCTTGATGATATACAGTTTCCATCACCATAATATTATCATCTTGATGTTGTGATGGATCCTCATTTGATACCAGTTCCAAATCATCAACTTGTGCTTGAAGACAATGAGTGTATCTAGCAATCTCAGGACAATTCCTCTCATTGTGTTCTTTTGTGTTATGCAACCTGCACCCCCTTTCCCATGCCAAATCTGAAAGATTCAAAAGAGAATTGGATTGGCTAGGTCCTGTAGAAGCATCTAATTGATTAGCAATGGGAGCGGGAACTCCCCCATTGTTAGGCTTGGTGTTCCAGTGCCTCCCTCTATTGTTAAAATTTTGATTTGGGTGAGGGGCATGGGACTCATACTTCTGTTGTTGAACCCTGTCATTGCTCAGTTTATGAACTAATTTCTTGAGCTCTTCGACTTCTGAATAAACATCTTTTGGTGGAATCATATTGTTGTTAACCCCCGTTGGATTCGCATAATTAATGGGGTCTTGATTCAACACTGGGGTCGGGTTCTGAGGAATTGGATTCCCGTATGGATTGACACTTTGAATCGGGGTAGGATTTGGAAAAGGAACTATGGCCTGAGGATTGACTTGGCTAGTTCCTTGCATAGTTGATTGACTGTTCTGCAAAAATGCAGGGACAGGTGGAATGGATGTGATTGGTTGGATTGGAATGGGTGCATACGCGGGTGCTGGTGGATACGGCTATTGATATGGGAAGGCGTTCATGCTTGGCATTTGTGGTGCCATGAGTTGATTTGCCTGGGGAGCTTGACCATATGGAGCATACTGTCCCATCATAGGCATCTGGGTAAACCCGTAGCCTTGTGGTGTCATTTGCTGCTCGATAGTCATGGCTTCATTATAGGCCAAAGCCAGCGTGGTAACTTGAGGATTGCGCCTTGCAAACATGGCTGTCATGGGGTCCAATGCCCCAAAATATATCTGCAAAGCCACTGCGGGATCAATAGCAAAGTGCCTAATTGCTCTATTATAGCACTTTTGGAACTTTTGATTAAACATTCTGATCGGTTCCCCTTGGCCCCTTTTGCATGTAATAAACTGATTGTAAATAGTTGCGGGATCTAAGGGTGACCTGAATTGATTGACAAAGGCATTTTCCATTTGTGTCCAAGAGGTGATTGAACCAGTTGGCAAGCATATATACCATTCATATGCTATTGGATCTAAGCTCATGGGGAACAGTCTATAGGCCACATCTTCATATTGAACTTGCAGCCTAATTAAAACATCCCTATAGGCTTGGATATGTTCTTCTGCTATTCTTGGGCCATCTGGTTTGTATTTAGGCAGAAATATTTCAATGTTCTTGGGGATTTCATGGATATCCCCAACAATATTCAAAGGAGTATTGTTAGCTCCATACCAAGGAGCTGCTGGAGCTTGAGCCATTTGACTCAAAATTGATGAAGACAAACCTACAATAGCAGTAGAAATATTACTTACTATAGGCACACTAGGGGCAACGGATATTACTGGCGTAGGTCCACTCGATGTTCCTGGAGAAAACAGGTCTTTTGTGACAGGTGAACTTACGACTTGCTTGGCTTTACTCTTGGGAGTACCAGTAAGGTCATGAAAAATGGTTTCCCCGGTTGTTTGGGACCTGGTCGCAATACGACGTGGTGGGTCCAGCCTGCCTGATGAAACCCTCGGCTATTTCGAAGAAAACCTGCAACAGAAACAAAAACAGTGTTGCAGTTTAGCCGTCTGTGAGATTTATTAAATGATTTCAAAATTAGATCAAAAACAAATTATTCAGGTATGAAAATCAAAATCAAAATAAACCAATTCGGGCCCTCCTTCTAGCGCCAATCTGTTGAGTGGTGTTTTCACCCAGTTGTGAAAGCACACTCTCCGGTAGGATCTGAGTCCCAAAATCCTCTGCTTGCAAAGAAAGTAATTTCTCCAAGGTTCCTGTTATGTTGATTCTTTGATTACCAATGATGTTGTTCAAATGAAATGCTAGGAATACCTTAGGGTTTGCAAGTGGATGTTAACAAGGGGCACTGTGGTTTATTTAATTTGAATTTACAGTGGACTCAAAATGAATAAGATCTATTCTAATCTTTAGTTCTGATGGATTTTTAGCTGCTTATTTGAATACAGTAATTAAACTGCAGAAAATAAAGTAAGGGTTTGAAAAATAAAGAAAAGTAAATGAAAGTGAAACTAAACTACAGTCAGAATGCTGTCATCAATTCGATGAAACCGAAGATAATGAGGTTTTTTGCATGCAACCTAACCTAATGAACCTGCAAATTCGCACAATCCAAATAAGCTAGGTGCGGGTTTCTAGGGTTTCTACTGTAATTCCAGATTTAGGCATTCGCATGAAGCAACCAAGAACACTTGCATTAAACTTCACCTAAAAGCCTTAGAAATCTGAAATGAATGATAAAACATTAAATCATGCATGCAAAAAATGACTCCTTCTTTCTCATCAATGAGATGCCAACTCTCTGTATTTCTGTATTAAATGATATATCAATTACATTTACAGAATGTTCCAGGCATAAATATTCCAGAACAAATGAAGGAAATTGCCCAAGTGCAGGCCCAGAATGGCATGAAGCCCTTGTCTCTGCAACTCTGCAAGCAACAATTTCCAACCCTCTCTTCAATCTGCTTCTGGATTTATCCTATCTGGCGTGGCTCTTCGATTCTCCCTGTGTCGCTTCGTTTCACCTTCCTGCATGTGACCTTTCAAATTCCTGCCTTTTCCTTGCTTTTGATTCATGCTCGATGCCGAAACGTGCGAAATCTTCCATTGCATGTAACGCTTCTGCAACCCTGACACCTGTATGCCACGTGTCCTACATTTTTTGTGCCTTCTGTAACGTCTTCCTATGAAAATCGTGACAAAAATAGCATGCAACCTGTTCACCTTCCTGGCCGCGAAAACGCGACATGTCGCGAAATCGTGACATGTCGCGATATCGCGACGCTTTCCTCGTCCGTACGCCTTCGGCAAACCTATCACGAAATTGCTATCTTTTCTTTTCATACACTTTCCAAAACACGTCACGAAATCGTGACCATTTTCATCATCCGTACACTTTGGCAAAACATGTCATGAAATCGTGACCATTTTTCTTCTCCGTACGCTTCGGCAAAACCTGTCGCGAAATCGCTACCGTTTCCTCTTTCGGACCATCTCTTCGAAACCTGTCACGATTTCGCTACCATTTCTCTGTTCCGTACACTTTGCCAAAACCTGTCACGATTTCGCTACCATTTCTCTGTTCCGTACACTTTGCCAAAACACGTCGTGAAATCGTGACCATTTTCATCATCCGTACACTTTCGGAGCAACACGTCGTGAAATCGCTACCACTTCTTCGTCCGTACACTTTGCCCAGAACACGTCGCGAAATCGTGACACTTCTCATTTCTAAGCAGTGGCAGCTCCATACGTCGCGAAATCGCGACGATTTTCATTCTTGCCTTTCTCTCTCCTGCCTGGGCCGCGACGGAGCAACATGTCACGATTTCGTGACACCTTTTCATTTTTACCAGTGACATGTCACGATTTCGCGACACCTTTTCTTTTTTTTCAGCGACATGTCGCGATTTCGCGACACCTTTTCATTTTTGCCAGCGACATGTCGCGATTTCGCGACACCTTTTGTTTTCTTTTCTCTCTCCTCTTCCGGGCCGCGACGGGGCAACATGTCGCGATTTCGTGACACTTTCCTGTTTTCGGCAGCGATGGCGCGACAGGTCGCGATTTCGCGACATGTCGCGATTTCGTGACACTTTCAACACTTAGGCATTTTTTCTCTTTTCTTCATTTTTAGCATCTGGGTCACCGAGATTTCTTTCGCAAGCCTGCAAAAAAGGTGGGTCCCCAATTTTGGGGTGTGTTGTGGATCAGCCACAACAGGGGTTTAATCTTCCATCTAAATATTCGATTGATAGGAATTATCCAAATTCTTAAAAACTAAGGAATAACGACTCTTAGGCCATCACAAATAGTGATGGGGGGCCGAATTTCAAAAATTTCAAACTTCTATTTTCTTCACGAATCTAGCTTTCATTTCATTAAACTTTCAAAAGAAAGAATTTACAACACTAGCCCGCAGGCGTAGTTTCCTTTTTTTTTTGATGCAAGCTGCCTCATGTTCGACGATCTACCTGTGCTCCCAGGAAGAATACAATCTCCCAATATCCAAAACTCGGCTCCTCCACCTATTTTCTGACTAAACCTTTCATATTTTATCTTCACTGGCCACTAAATCTAGGTCAGCTATGAAAACATGCATTCAAGAGCCATCTACACATCTCTGAACTCTAGGCACAGTAGTCGAGTGGCCGCCATGCTTAGCAAACTTTTCAGGAAAGTAATCATGCATTAATGAGGCCTTTGACCACCTCGAGAAACACTGCCTGGTAACACATGCCTTATTGAATCATGAACCAGCAGTATGTCACGATATCGTGAAATGTCACGATATTGCGACATTTCTCTTCCTTGTTGCCTTCTTCTTCTTCGGGTCATGAAATCGTGACATGTCACGATATCGTGACATTTTCCTTCCTGTTGCCTTTCCTCTTAGTCGGGTCGGATATCGCGACACGTCACGATATCGTTACATTTTCCTTCTCGTTGCCTCTCCTTTTCCTTCGGGTCGTGATTTCGTGACATGTCGTGATATCGTGACATTTCCCTTCTCACTGCCTTTCCTTTCCTTCGGGTTGTGATATCGTGACATTTTTCTCCTTGCTACCTTTCCTTTCCCTCGGGTCGCGATATCACGACATGTCGCGATATCGCGACAATTTATTTCCTCGTTGTCTTCTTCTCCTTTGGGTCACGATATCGCGACATGTCGTAATATTGCGACATTCTTACCTTCTGCTTCCTCTCTTCACTTCGGGTCATGAAATCACAACATGTTGTGATATCGCGATAGCTTTGCCTTCTGCCTCTCTCTTTGCTTCTTGGGTCACAAAATCGTGACATGTCGCGATATCGCGACAACTTTCTTCCTTGCTCCCCTTTCTGCACCTTCGATCGCGATTTCGTGACATGTCGCGAAATTATGACATTTTATTTGCTGGACTTCTCAGTTTTTTTTCGGTTGTGATTTCGTGACATGTCGTGAAATCGTGACATTTTCTCCTCTGGCCGTCTCTTATCTTCTTCGATCGCGATTTCGTGACATGTCGCGAAATCATGAAATTTTTCTCGGATGCCTTGTCTCCCTTGTTTCGGTTGTGATTTCACGACATGTCACGAAATCATGATATTTTTCTCGGATGCCTTCTTCCTCCTTCCTGAGTCACAAAAACGTGACATGTCACGATATCGCGACACTTTTCTCTAATCGCGATATCGTGACACTTTTTGCCCTGCACCTTCTCTCTCCTTCTTGGGTCATGATAATGCGACATGTCGCGATATCGTGACACTTTTCTCCCTTGCACATTTTCTTGTCCCTTGGTCGTGATAATGCTTCATGTCGTGATCTCACAACATTTTCACTCCTGCACCTTGCTTCGTCATTTAGTCGCGATAATGCGACATGTCGTGATATTGTGACACTTTTCCTCCCTTGCGCCTTCTTTCGTCTTTTGGTCATGATTTTATGACATGTCGCAAAATCGCAACATTTTTGTTTCACATCTTCTCTCTCCTGATTTGGTCACAATTTCACGACATGTCGCGAAATCGTGACTTTTCTTCAGGCACCTTCCCTCACCTGCTTCGATCGCGATTTCATGACATGTCATGAAATCGTGACATTTATCCTCTGCGCCTTCTCTCTCCTCCCTGAGTTGCAAAAACATGACATGTCACGATATCGTGACACTTTTTCCTATCACGATATCGTGACACCAAGGCAAACACTTAGAATTTTTTTTGTTGGCTAGAGACTGCTCTGCTGCCACCGGATGCTCCTGCATCAGACAACCGGGGTGGATTGAGAAGTGACCTTCACTTCTGTGTTGTTCTGTCACCTTCTCACAACTTGCAAAATCTCCAACCTCTTCAACCTCCACCCTCATTGTTGTCAGCAACCTCCTATCATCCATCCCCTTCAGCAAACAGATTCTAGTGCTACTACATACCTTTTCTTCCACCTCTGTCAAGGGCTTCATATTATGGCGCACTCCATTCTTCCTCATTGAGTAGGTATTGGCACGGCCATCATGCACTACACACCGATCAAACTGCCATGGCCTTCCCAACAGCAAATGGCAAGCATACATAGGTAGGATGTCACACAGGATCTCATCATAGTAATTCCCAATATTAAATTTCATCGAGCATTGCTCACTGACCAAAGTCCTATGGTCCTTCTGTAACCATGCTATCTGGTATGGATGCGGGTGTCTCCTCCTATTTAACCGTAACTTAGTAACCATTTCTTCAGATACCAAGTTATCAGTACTACCATTATCTATAATCACATTACAGACCTTACCCAAACTCTTGCACCTTGTGCGAAATAGGCTCCTCCTCTGGTCTGATCCTTTCTCCTCATTCAACAAGGTTCTCCTTGTGAACATCACTTCTCCTCTCTCTGCCTCCTCAGAATGTTTTGATTCAGCACCTTCATCTGCTATAGCAGCTCTTGCAGGACCCTCAGGTCTCTTATCCATCTTTTCTCGATGTTGTGGACACTCAAATGCTCGATGTCCTTCTTTGCCATAGTGGAAACAGGTTCCACGAAATCCTCCTCTTCCATATCCACATCCAGATCTACCTCTTCCTCTTAGATAGCCATTGTTCTAAACATGGGGTCTGTAATAATTATCTTCCTTTTGGGCTTGACTACTGCTAGCTTCTTCTTTCTTCTCCTATTTTCCTTCATATTTTCTTCCACCAGTCCTTCCTCCATGACCTCTTCCTCTTTGCTTGCTCTCAAACCTTCTGTTCAGTTTCTCTTCAACCTTCAGAGCAAACTGGTAAGCATCCTCTATGGTGGTCATCCTGACCAGGCTTAACTCCTCTTGAATACTTGCTCGTAACCCATTAATATAATAGGCTACCTTCTCCTTGTTGGCCTTTGAATGGCCTGTTATGATTATAATCTTGTAAAACTCCGTATATTCTTTAACAGACTTGCTAGCCTGCTTCAAACCTTGCATTTTCTTCAGTAGGTCCATCTCATAGTCAGCTGGGATGAACTACCTTTTTAACTTTTCCAGCATTCTATCCCACCTAGTTATTCTCTCCTTTTCTCTTCTATTTCTTTCTAGTTGTACTCCCTTCCACCATATGCTGGCATGACCCTTTAGCTTGGTCTTGGAAAACCTGACCCTATCAGGATCTTTAACTTCTTCATACTCAAAGTATTCCTCCATGTCATTGATCCAATCAATCAACTCCTCTAGATCTAGATTTCCAGAGTATACAGAGACCTCCATCTTTGGTTTCTTACCAATCTGAGATATGGCTCCTCTTCCTCAAATTGGTCCTCTTCTTCATCAACCTCATCTTCACTTCCTTCTTCCCCTCGGGGTTCAAGTCCTCTGCGTAGCTCCTCTTGTAGGGCCTGAACTTGCCTCTGCAAGGCTCTAAAATCTTCCACTAGCACCATGTTTCTTCCACCACCATGGTTTCTTTGTGGAGGCATCTTGCTTTACTCTCTTCTCACAACCCTTCCACATATCCTGGTGTAAACTGTCTCACTTTCGGTGATATGTTTACACACTCAGGAACTCTCGCTCTGATACCACTGATGGGGGGGCCAAATTTCAAAAATTTCAAACTTCTATTTTTTTCATGAATCTAGCTTTCATTTCATTAAACTTTCAAAAGAAATAATTTACAAAACTAGCCCGTAGGCGTAGTTTCCTTCTTTTTTTTTTGATGCAAGCTACTTCACGTTCAGTGATCTGCCTGTGCTCCCAAGAATAATACAATCTCCTAATCTCCAAAACTCAACTCCTCCACCTCTTTTTTGATTGAACCTTTCATATTTTATCTTCACTAGCCACTGACTTCAGGTTAGTCGTGAAAACATGCATTCAAGAGCCATCTACACATCTCTGACCTCTGGGCACAACAGTCGAGTGGCCGCCATGCTCAACAAACTTTTTGGGCAAGCAATCATGCATTAATGAGGCCTTTGACCACCTCGAGAAACATCGCCTGGTAACGCATGCCTTCTCAAATCGTGAACCAGTAGTATGTCGCGATATCGTGACATGTCACGATATCACGACATTTCTCTTCCTTGTTGCCTTCTTCTTCGGGTCACGAAATCGTGACATGTCACGATATCGTGACATTTTCCTTCTTGTTGCCTTTCCTCTTAGTTGGTCACGATATCATGACATGTCATGATATCGCAACATTTTCCTTCTCATTGCCTCTCCTTTCCTTCGGGTCGTGATTTTGCGACATGTCGTGAGATCGCGACATGTCCCTTCTCACTGCATTTCCTTTCCTTTGGGTTGCGATATCACGACATGTCGCGATATCGCGACATTTTTCTCCTCACTGTCTTTCCTTTCCCTCGGGTCGTGATATCGCGACATGTCGTGATATCGCGACAATTTCTTTCCTTGTTGTCTTCTTCTCCTTTGGGTCGCGATATCGCGACATGTCGTGATATCATGACATTCTTCCCTTCTGCTTCCTCTCTCCACTTTGGGTCGCAAAATCATGACATGTCGTGATATCACGATAGCTTTGCCTTTTGCCTCTCTCTTTGCTTCTTAGGTCATGAAATCGTGACATGTCATGATATCACGATAGATTTCTTCCTTGCTCCCCTTTCTGTGCCTTCGATCACGATTTCGCGACATGTCACGAAATTACGACATTTTCTTCGTTGGCCTTCCTTGTCTATTTTCAGTCGTGATTTCATGACATGTCATGAAATCATGACATTTTCTCCTCTGGCCGTCTCCTGTCTTCTTCGGTCGCAATTTCGTGACATGTCACGAAATCGTGACATTTTTCTTGGATGCCTTGTCTCCCTTGTTTCGGTCATGATTTTGCGACATGTCATGAAATCATGACATTTTTCTCGGATGCCTTCTTCCTCCTTCTTGAGTCGCAAAAATGCGACATGTCGCGATATCACGACACTTTTCTCTATCGTGATATCGTGACACTTTTTGCCCTGCGCCTTCTCTCTCCTTCCTAGGTCGCGATAATGCGACATGTCGCGATATTGCGACACTTTTCTCTGTCGCGATATCACGACACTTTTCTCCCTTGCGCCTTTTCTCGTCCCTTGGTCGCGATAATGCGACATGTCACGATCTCGCGACATTTTCACTCCTGTGCCTTGCTTCGTCATTTTGTCGCGATAATGCGACATGTCGTGATATCGTGACACTTTTCCTCCCTTGCACCTTCTTTCGTCTTCTAGTCACGATTTCGCGACATGTCACGAAATCGCAATATTTTTGTTCCACGTCTTCTCTCTCCTGATTTGGTCACGATTTCATGACATGTCGTGAAATTGCGACATTTTCTTCGGGAACCTTCCCTCACCTGCTTCGATCACAATTTCACGACATGTCACGAAATCATGACATTTCTCCTCTGTGCCTTCTCTCTCCTCCTTGAGTCGCCAAAATGTGACATGTCGCGATATCGCAACACTTTTTCTGTCACGATATCGCGACACCAAGGCAAACACTTAGAAATGTTTTTTGTTGGCTAGAGACTGCTCTGCTGCCACCGGATGCTCCTGCATCAAATAGAAAAAAAAGGTTTTACATAGGCTTAAAACACCGAAAGGTGTAGGCCAAAAAGCATAGGCCGACTCATCTAAAAGTTTTAAATAAAATAATTACAAAGGTGCATGCTAAAATTCCTTTGCTAACAAAAATATAGGTCGACATGGCCGGAACACAACAAACATTTTAAATGAGAAAGCTCCTAAGGATATGTATGCAACATAGATATATTACGAATTTAAACAAATTAGAGCAACCCTCCAAACTGAATTTTCTTTTGAAGAATTCTTCTTCAGATATCAATTCCTTGCTATGTCCTTGCACTCTTCCTTTGTTCTTTGTAGCACCCAAAAAGAATTTCCTCCCTCTTCCTTATTTAATCAACCCTCTTAACAAAGAAGACCTATCTACCCCTTCCCCAAAGTATAACGTTTTACATGAATGCTATCTACCAGAAGTAAATACAAGGCGACAAGGTGGGGGATATTTAAATTTAAAAATGATTCTTCTCCTTTTAAAAATATCTTGCTTTTAAATAAAACCCTTTATTTCATTATTAAATCTATGAAATGTATAAATGGAGAATCAAATGTAACTTTAAAGCATTAATATTTATAAGATTAAATTTTATTTGATTCAAACCATAGAATCCATAAATCATTTTCTCATTTGATTAATTCCAATAAAATACCTATACTAATATCAAGAATTAGTATGGTATTTAAGTGGGCAATGGATTAATAGAACCTCTATATCTATTAATCCATTCTAGAGGGGATTATTTACCAAATACACTTACACAACGATGCATATGTAAACAAAAATGAGTCAATCAAATGCATCAAATAAGATGGGTTAAGTCATCGCTAATCAATCGCCTATTATAGCTAAAGACTTGTGGTAACTTCTAGGTTACCATATTTTGGATAAGGATGGCTAGATTTTTTATTATCACCTCAAAAGCAATAATGTATACCTATATAAGGGTAGTCATTCATGTTATCTTGAGCCACCATGATCATTATTTTCCATCCCAAGTACCCTATTTTTGGTGGTTGATTCTACCTCTTCCACCCATGAGTGTACTTGGTCCTGCAAATTGACAATACATTAGCAATACCATATTCCTCAAGGATAAATCAACATAAATAATTGCATAACCATCCATAAGCATCAAAACTAGGCATCAAGTTATCTTTCATCAATACATAGTCTGTAAATGCAAAAAGTCCTGATAAGGCAATGTATGATATAAACTTAAAGGAAATGCAACTACAAGTAATAAAATAAGAAAGCAATGTTATAACTATGATAATGGATAACTAATAAGCATGTAAATATGATAAGAATTTTTTTTAAATACTCATGCAATAGCCATTAATGAAAGCTCATGAAAATTTAGAATTTGTTACAAGATATGAAGTTCTCAATGCTCCATACTTCCTTCTCTATGTCACACTACTCTACTCTAAGAAGGCATATATATAGTGATACATGACTATTGGTCTTTCATATTCCTATGACACTTCATCATTCTAATCTTAGGACTCATGTACATGTGGACTACATGCACATTTACATCATTGCACATTCTAATAATACTTATGCATTTATTACATTGCATTAAGGAAATACTTAAAACCTAATCTAAGATAAGCTCCTAATCTAATCATATACCAAATATGGTACATTAGCATGTATAAAATAATATAATATATTTCAACACCCCCTGTATTACATTATTTGGGATGCATTTTTCTCGATATACATAGATGATCTCTGAATGTTTAAAATTTGTTTGTACCTAGAGCTTTTGTAAATATATATACCAACTATTTTTTTGTAGGAATATACTTCAAAATAATATTATGATTTTGAAAATGGTCTCTAATGAAATTACATTGTGCTTCAATATGCTTGGTTCATTCATGTACAATTTTATTTATGATCAAATTAAATATTCCTTGATTATCATAATGTATTATATTTGGAGCTTATTTGACTCCCATATCAGATAATATATATTGTAACCACAAAGCTTCACAAGTTGTATATCATGTTGCATGATATTGTATTCCAATGCATGATTGTGCTATTATATGTTGTTTCTTGTTGTTCTAGGATATTGGTATTGATCCAAGATAGAAAATTTATCCTTTAGTAGATGTTCTATCATCAATAGAATCTCCATAATCAGAGTCTGAGTAACCCTGCAAACAAAAATATTTAACATTTTTCATATAAGTTAGTCCATAATCTGTAGTCTTATTAACATATTGTAGTAATATTTTTGTTGCTTTTCAATGACTCTCTCTTGGTTATTGCATGAATCTTGAAATATAATTTACATCAAAGACTATATCAGGTTGAGTATTTGTTAAATACATAAGACTTCCAATTGGTGATACCTTGTAGCTGAAAGCAAAGGTATTCCATCATTATTTTATAATTGAATCTCTTGTTCCATGGGTGTGTCCTTGGGCTTACAATTATTTATTTTATATTTCTCAAGTAGGTAATTTGCATATTTTAACTGTGTAATGGTAATATTGTCTTCTTTTTGATGAATTTCTAGACCAAGACAATAATTTATTAGTCCTAAATCTACCATCTCAAAAAAAATTTCAAGATAATTTTTTATTTCACATATTAGTTTTTTACTCATCATACACTATAAGAATTTGGATATCATTTTCGAATTTCCTTGTATATAGACTTGGATTTGATGTACATCATTTGAAACTATGATGTAACAGATGACTATTATGTATATTCACTTTCTTCATCATGAAAATATGACTCTATCTCTATATTTTCCAAGTCTTCCTTTGAGAGATTTAGTATGATTTCTATATTATTATTTTATTTTTCAGTATTAACCTTGATTTTTTCATCAAAATCCACATCTCTACTTATATATACCTTCTTTGTACTTGGATTTATTATTCTATACCTTGTAGATTCATCATCATATCCAAAAAATATTCCTGTCATAGTTTTGTCATGTAATTTTATCCTTTTTTGTTTTGGAATATGCATGTAGGTTTTGCATCCATAAATTTTTAGTTTTTCAATATTTGGTTTTTGTCTCGACCATACTTATTCTAGTGTAATATGCTTTAGTATTCTTGTAGGTAGTCTATTTTGTATGTATACTATTATTTTAACTGCTTCTGCCTATTATTGATGATCATGTTTAGCTTATTTTAACATACATCTCACCATTTCTATTTTAGATCTATTTATTATTTTTGTAATTCCATTCTGTTGTGGTGAATATGTTGTAGTGAATTATCTTTTAATTCCAATTTCTTCTTGGAATAAATCAAATTATTTTGATACGAATTCACCTCCTCTATCTAAATGAATATTTTTGATAGTCTTTCCTGATTCTTTCTCTACTTGAAGTTTAAATTGTTCAAAATGACAAAATGATTTTGATTTGTACTTCATAAAATATACCCACATCTTCCTAGTATGATCATCAATGAATAGTTAAAAATAATTATGTCATCATATACTTGTGATATTCATTGGACCACATAAATTTGTATATAATAATTCTAATTGTTTTTGAGTCCTATGTTGACATATTTCAAAAGATATTTTATGTTGTTTTTATGCCAAGCATTCTGGACAAATAGTAGGTTCTAAAGATAGATTTGGTATCCCGTCAACCATTTGATATTTGCATATTTTATTTATAGATGATATACTAGTAGGTCCCAAGTGTTTGTGTCATAGATCTGAAGTCTTCACTAAAAAAGCTAAATGTGTAGTGATACCTAGAACAAATAAATTTTTTTTATAGGAACCTAAATCAATATTTTCCCTTGTTTGAGAATATGACATTGTTTTCTTCCATTGAACACTTTGAATTCTATTGTCATATTTTGATTCATAAGTTGAGAAACTGAAAGAAGATTAGTAGTTAATATATGAACTTATAACATATTATTAATTATTTCTTTTCCATTCATTAGATTGATCAGAATGTTTCCAACTCCTCTTACTACGTAAGTTTTGCTATCTACAATAGCAATCAATTTCTCATTTTTTTCTTGTAGATATTCAAACCATTATTTGTTTCGAATCATATTTTTGCTTTCTCCTAAATATATATACAATTAATCCATATTCAAGTCTCTAGTCTGTAAGAGGTTAACTACCTTATGACTCCCTAGTTTTTAAATGTATAAAATGGCTTTTATGTGCTACTTAGCCTTCTAAGTTTCTTTGGAATTGAAAGCTTAATGCAATTTCAAATTTGATAGGATTTTCTATGTCCCTTCAATAATTTTACAACTTTCAAGCAATTCTAAGTTTTGGCTTCTTTCTATCTTAGAATGTAGTTTCTAAATTTCTATAGTTTAAATTTAGTGTAGAACTCCTTATACGTCCCTAATTAGAAATTTAGATTGCAATTATAATATAAATTTAATTTGTAAAAACCTTATATATCCTATTTTAATTAATTTCAAATGCAATATGAGTTGAATATAATAATTTCAACACTTTTCTTTATTAAGGCGTTCAATATACTTTTTAGGGTATTCTTTATCACCTTATTACTCCTACTATTTAAATAAGCCTATAAAACTTAATTGATTTCAACTTTAATAAATGCCTTATTTTTCCTTTGTACTTTACAAAGGTTTAGGAGAATAATTATTACCTTATCAATGCATCAAACTTTACGTGCAATAACTTTGTATGCTATGCTCAAACAAGACTTCAATATACCTGCAATCAATGTAGTCTCTTGCTCATTTAATGTAGTCTCTTGGTGTTTGACTATCCTTAATGGTTTACATTCTCTAAGGTGATCTATATATTGTTATATCAACTCTACATAGTGATATTCATGTTCTCTCTTTTCTCTCCTTCATAATACTACATGTTGCCTTCCTATAATACATGATTACTTTCTTTATTACATGTTACCTTCTTGATTTTAACTGACATGCAAGGTATGTGGTGCCAAGTGGCACTCAGGGTCTTCAACCTCCTTGATAACATCTCCTGTACCATATTATTATTCAAATTTCTATGCCAAGTGGCACCAAGAATATCCCTTATTTCTTGAACATATTTTAGGTGTTTGTCTAACACTTCTTGAGAGCATTATGTGCTTGAGTGTATGAATAATGAATTATACTCAATGTAGCTTCTTTACTATTAATGATGATACGCTTGAGACATATTCAAACATGAGGTGTCTTCTCCTTTTGATTTCCCCAATGACATGAGGTGTCTTCTCCACATGGAATATTCTCTTCAACCATTGTGCCCTAATCTTGTTCTAACATTTACCTTAGAATCTATTCAATGCTCGATCAGTACACTTCTTGAAGCTACTCAAAACTTCAAGAATACTTTATCCTCCCTCATTGGTAGAGGGTTCAACTAATATGATGGCAATTCTTCTAGCTTCTAGATGGTGTTATGAGGGTGCAAATATTCTTTGTTCTCCAATGCTTCTTTCAAGTTCCAACTAGGTATATGTTGTGGCTTGTAGGGTAGATTCAGGCATGTACTACTTCTTTTCCTTATGAACCTACTGAAAACTTGATGACTTAGCCCTACAATATGATGTATATTTTTATTTATTTGGTGGTGTAAGCTCATTGGATTAGTATTACAATTTGTAACAGTCTTCAACACTATTACATAGGCTGAATGAGTATACTTTTCTTATCATAAATTGTTATTGTTACATGGGATGAATAGAGACTATGCCTAATAATGCTTCCTCTGGTGCAAGTTGTTGCCTTCTAATTGCATTGCTATTTGTTACCTTACCTTCACCAAATGCTTTTGATAACTTGATACACCTCTTGATATCTTTTGTTTTTTCTTAAAATATTGCACTTTAATTATAAAAGATAACATATACTTCTTTCTACTTGTCAAACCTGATCAAGCAAGTTTTAGCTTTTAGTTTTGTTGTTTTGGGATTTAGATTTTAAACAACAATGAGGTATCCTTCCTTGGTATGAAGATACTTAAATAAAACTATATTTTTCTCCTTATACCACTCTACTATGATTCTTTCAAGAGACCTTAAAAGAACTAGATTGAACGATTCTAAAAATGATCTTTCATAGAATCACTTTTACACATATTTTGACCCCCTTTATTTTTTTTCTAATATTTTTGGTCATTTGGTTTACCTATTTTTTTCTCCAAATTTAATGAATTTTTAACACTTCTTGTTGTTCAAATCAGCTCCTAAACTCTTTTAACTTGTATCTTTATACCTTATTTATCTTGTTGTCCAAGAATATTGTTTTGTAGTTTCAAATCTCCTCCAAGTTTCTCTCTATAAATATGAAAAGTTGTAGCTATTAATGCTACCCTTGAAAAATCCTTGAATCTCAAAAATATGCTTGGAAACTCCTCCAAGTTTTGACTCAATCTTTCCTTCAATTTTTTTCGTAAATATTAGTAATCTCCTTCTTCCTTTTGGGCTTGTTGTCATATGGTGACAATTATCCCAAATTCTTCTTGTAGTCTTCTCCTTTGATTTCTCTTTAGTTATTCTCTAATGGCCTTCTATAAATCTCCTCTTGCGTCTCTCTTTATTTCTTATCAATATACCATGTGCTCTGACAGCATTGTTAGCTTTTGATGTTATAAACTTAAACAAAAATGCAACTATAACTAATGAATTAAGCAAACAATGTTATAACTATGATAATGGTGAACTAATAAGCATGTAAATATGATAAAAAAACTTCTAAAAATACTCATGCAATAGCCATTAATGAAAGTGATGAGTGCTAAAATGTGCATGTATTATGGAACATTTTATATGTCTTTTATCTGCAAATATGTGAAACTGAATGCATTTTGATAATGGTTATATCTTATTTGCATGATTTATGACTAAATTTTATTTATAATGTTAAAATAATAAATACATGAATTTTACACGAAATATGTGCAAGTTTTGTATGTTTGGACAGAATAATGTTGAAGAACACTTCATGGAAGATTAATGCGGCAAAACAGGATTAGAACCAGATGTTGAGCATATGAGAAGATGGTCATAGGAATGACGAATTATGAAGACTATAGATGCAGGTTATAGACGGATGTTACTGAAGTATATTACTGAAGGTAGTTACTGAAGGTAACTATTGAAGGTAATTATCGAAGGTAATCACTAGAGACAGTTACTGGAGAGTATTACCAGTAGTTACTATTGACCATGGATGACACAATCAAGTGGATGACACATTACAATGGACGACAACAAATATCTTCACTTTTCAACATACCTTGCTTCTCGCATATTATCTGCGAGAATATCTCCAGTTGACAAAGTTTTATAAGATTTGTAATGTGTTTATTTTGGGACATTTGAAATGTAATCACAAAATATTGTTAAGACTTCCTGGAATAAAGGAAATAAAGTCTTAACATCTATCCTACGAGTTAGTTAGAATAGGTAGTATCTTGATAGGATTATATGTAGATGCCACTTGGACCAATAGGAACATTTAGAAGTCCAAGTCAAAATAAATATTATATTAGGTTTAGATTATCTTTTGATTCATGTACAGTCACCAGTCCACAAATTAAGCATGACAAATACGTGGAAGAAACTGTTCGCATTGTATTAGTTTTAGTATAAATTACATAGAAGACCTTGAGAGAGGTCTGGCCAGCCAAACATTATTCATTACAGTTTACAGTTTGCTCTGAATTACAGCTCTGAGGAAGTATGTACAGTTGAAGCTCAAATAATAAGACAACACTTTCTTCAAATATGGTAATCTATGTCAATCTTGTGAATTGTTTGAATTTTGTTTTGTAAGTTGTAGATTTGTTACCTGCATTCACAGAATATGCATAAATATTAGTATGAAATATAAAACTTAGTTACTGATAAGGTAAATAAGGGGGAAAAGACTTACACTATCCTTTAGGAGGTAGGGCCCACTCCTATAAGACAGTCCCTGAGCTCTTTCACCCCTGCATTAGATTAGGATTAGTTAGACTTGCATTTTAAATTATATAAAATAAAATATATTGCACGAGGATCCTCACACTTAGATTAAAACATCTCATAAATTAGTTTGCAAGTAATCAGATGCATCAGTAAATTACATCATTAATAAAAGTTAGATTGCATTTATTTATCATATCTTGCATAATTCATCCCTGCATAATTTTTATATTTCTTTTTGTACACGTGTACGCATGAAATCTGGACAAGAAATTGAGCTAGACTTAGTATTAACTCCTACGATATAATCTATACGGGATTGCTACTTTTTAAATCTAACCTTGATTACCCTCGGATTGATAAAATTAAATGTAAGCTTCTACAGTCGATCATTTTGGCATCATTTCCGGGGAAAGTAGCGTCGTAGTAGTTGGTCAAAAAAGTTGCTTGGCAGTGCAAAGCGAGTGGACTTACTTGTACGCATGAGATCATGTGGACACATGGGCCCTTGGTGTGCATACGAGTCAGAGTAGATATTTACATAGATGGTACACATGAGACCTCCCTACTATAGATAGGCTGCAAAGAGCCCCACCTTACGACGTTGCCAGGTTCATTTTTCATAAGGATTTCATGTTTTACTGCTTTCATAGATTAAATTTCAATTTCTGCAAATTTCTTGCTTTGGGTAATTATTATTGTTAAACTAGTTAGGACCTATAAATAAAATTAGGAAGTAGGTGAACGCCGAAAGTAACACCCTATTTTTATTCTATAGGAAGTAGTTACATTGAGTGACACAATTGTAATGAAATCCTCCTATCCAAGAAACAATAAGAAGTTACCTTTTATTTCAGCAATTTTATTTTCACCTAATTATTACTAAAGTTAGTTGTATGGATTCATAGACCGTGGATCGCACTTAATTTTAGTAGCATTAGGTCATACTTTTTCCCTAATTTTACTAAGTTTGGTTGTATGGATTCATTGACCGTGGATCGCACCTGAATTCAGTAGCATTAGGTTTTCCCTAATTTTGCTAAAATAGGTTGTATGGATTCATAGACCGTGGATCACATCTTATTTTAGTAAGCATTAGGTCTATTTAAAATTATACATATTTCTTTTCTTTTTCATTTTGTTAAAAGTAAAATTCTGAATTTTATATTTAAGTAAACAGTAGGATTGAAACAGAAAAACAAAATCACAAAACTTTTGCACAATCAAAATAGAAATTTACAGCTCAACGGTGATCCTAGAGTTTTGCCATTATGATCTAAATATTGTTAGGGTTTTACCGTGCTAAACCACAACCTCACAATTCTTAGCCTACAAAGACAATAGTTGATCTCATTAGAGGTGATCCTACTTGATAAGTAGTTGATCTGCTAAGTTGTACACTTCCTGTCTTGTTGTGCAAACCAAAAAAAAAAATCTCCTAAACCGGTATAGATAGTCACAGGGAGAGATTGTTGATTACCTCTCATACTTGAGAAGAATGGAATTCCAGAAGATAACACCAGTCTCAAGATATAACAACATCAGCTTCATAGAACACACTAAAATGCTTGAGGCTAAAATAGCAGAATTGCAAACAGAACTTGAAAAGCAAAAATTATACATTGCACAATTACATTCACAATCAACAACAAACAATGTAGTTCAGGAAAGAGTGCCTTGTGATTCTTCTACCTCCCTTGATGAATTCCACCAATTTGGACAACCTTCCCTTCCATTTGTTCAAACTATACCTAATAAGGTTGAAGTGCCCCTATCTAATAACCTGCCATATGAGTCTGTAATACCTTTGCAGTTCCATGCTCCCTCTAAAGAACAATATTCTCAAGCTGAACAAAATCCTTATATCTCAAAAATATTTGCCAATTCAATATTCACAACTTTGATGAAGTCAGCTTTTTCAGTGTTCATCTTTGTCATGATAACAAATGGATGGTCATTTTTATCTACCCTTGATGAATTACCAGTTTTTGAGCTGATTTCATACTTAAAGTTTCAAGCATATCGTGAGGAAGGACTATGCTTTCTCTATGGTGATGGTTTTGTGAGATATGTTGCCTTACAAGAAGGGAGTACTGAGTGGCATCACAAGCACACTTATGGAGCAGTGGAAATTCACAAAATTCATTGGGTTTGTAGTTTTCAAAAAACAAAGAGGGTATGGATCTCCCAGAAAACTTGGACAACAATGAGTTTCTTGACATATGGTATGATGTTGTTTTCCAAGTTTCAACACCTTTTAGAAACTATATTGATACAATGGAAAGGTCCATACAGACTCAAGAGCATGTTCTGACATCATTTGTCCCTTCAACCATAAAAAAATAATAAATAAATAAATAAAAATAAATCTGACTTTGAAAACCTTCTCGGAGGTAAAGTTAGATAGGGTATAGGTGAAAACTAGCATAGTTGGCAGTCATACTCTGATATATATATATATATATATATATATAAAAAAATGATTAAAAAAAAAGGAACAGTTAATATATATAAATATATATAATAATATAATTATTATATAAAAATGATTATGCTTCCTTTATTTCATCATGAAGTATCTACATTCTTTTCTATTTTCAGTCTTCAAAATTTTTCAAGAAAATTCCTTATTACAAACTCTATAGAGAAATGATGACCACATGATGTATAGTACCTTGTTGATAGATGAAATCTAGGTATTTTTCAAATACTCAAATTATATCTGGTATATTGAACAAAATTCTCATTGAAAATAGAATAAATATTTTGAAATGTTATGAGTAACTTCTAGATGATTAAGTTTTCTCTTTTAACCACACACACATACACATTTAAAAGACATTGTGACGTTTTGGAAAATTAACTCATGTATTATATTTGCCATAAGTAAAAAGTTTCCCTTGCTCATCTATTTATACGCATGGTCTAGATTACTAATGAATTGGCAAAAGGACAAGCTCGCCCTCTCCCATAAAAGAAAAAAAAAAAAATTCCCTTGCTCCTCATCTAATCGAGCAAGTATCCCCATAAATTCTTGTTCTCTTCAAAATAAACAAGAATCCTACAAAGCAAAACACATACTCTTGCTTCTCTTCTAAAATAAGCAAGAAGCTCAAAAAGCACTACAAAATCCCTTGCTAAGCAAGTATCCCAAATAAAGCATAAAAAAAAAAAGGGCAAAAGAGCTTGAATCCCTAGAATTCTTAGTATTTCAAATACCATGGGATATTCTTTATTAAGATATCCTTACGTATTAGCAATAAGTCTGGACAAGACCTCTAGATGCTTATAAGATCAACTAGCTTTTGGCATATATAATCCTTGTTGTTTTTAATCCTTACTCATAATGAGGAATGAATCTTCACTGCACACACAGTTGGTTTTGAAAGAAAACTTGAACATACTAGGATAACTTTAACACTAAATTGATTTGTGTTAGAAGTAAATGGAGTTTATTTCAGCATGCCTAGAATGTTATTTGATGACTTTGAACAATCCACCTAGAAACATCTTATGCAAAAACCAATAGTAAATCATTATGACGATACTATGATTTCAAAATTCTCTACAAAAACATGGCTTATATCCATTATATTTTTCTTTACAAAGCCTTATGTATTATCCATTTTCTTCTAGATGACTAACAATAGAAACTTCTTAATGACATACAGGAAGCATAATCTCAAAAACTTATAAATCCACCCCATACATAAAAATACTCTTATACATAAAATAGGTACATTTTCCTTTGTTTTGGCTATATAGCCAAAATTACAGTTTGGGGGGAGGTATAGGCTTAATACAATAAAGTTTATAATATAGTTTGGGGGAGTAATATAGAAATATAATATTAAAATAAATAAATATATATAATATAATATAAAAAAAATAATGATAATAAAATATATAATATATAAATATATATATATATATATATATATTGAACATTTTTCTTAATTAATATATATAAATTTTGCCATCAAAATTAAATCCCTCTTTTATCTTGTTCATCTTCATGGATAGATTATTTTCTATAATCATACACAACAAGCACATGCATTACTGAGATTGATGCACTTAAAAAAACTAGTTGTCCACTAGTAGATATTTCTAAATTGGATTGTCCACCCGTAGATATTTCCAATGTGAGAGGTCAATTGGTAAACTTGAGTTATCTGAACCTTGAAAAAAAAATTGTTATTCAAAATTAAATTGTTTTTAGTTGGATACGTTTTAAATACTTGTGCATTTACAGGTTCTTTTGAACATAATTATATTTATAAATTTATTTTTAAAATTAAGTAATATATATATATATATAATATAAAAAAAATTAATTAAATTAAAAATTACATGCATTAATATAATAATTGTAAAAGGGGAATAATGAAAAATTTATCTATTTTACATCGAGAGACTTTGGGTTCAGAAATCAAAGTCAAGAATCTGACCTCAAATGAAAAATAACCAGAAATCAAATCAAGAATCTGACCTCAAATGAAAAAAAAAAAAATCAGATGCTAGCTATTATTCTCTTTATTGTAGGCATGAAATCATGGAGGATTTTTACCCGCCTTTGTAAGAACGGAATCAAAATGGCGATCATAGAAGGGCATAGCCTGGAAATTGTAGATGCCATCACAGATGAGCATAAAACTCAAAGTAGATCCCCTATGTTTTTTTTTTCCAATGGTTATCTAAGGTTAACAAAAGTGGCAAATGAAAAGATATATATGGGTAAGCGTGCACAATAACAATAATAATATATAAATTATTTTATGAACAAAAGTTGCAGATCCAATTATTGTTACCCCTTGCTCCTCTGTAAACTGTTGTATTGATTTGATTTGTTCAAGTTAAGTATTCCACTCTAAGTCATCCAATAGATAATTTCAAAGATAACTCTAAATATGGACAACCAATGGTTATAGATAATGGAGAAGTGACGGATTGTTGGCAAGTATTAATAATATACTATATTTAGCACAAAGGAGATAAACACATGATAAAGTATACATATTAACTCACGTGTCCATTACTATTATTAGTTTATAATATTATTAATATTATTATTATTATTATTATTAAAATTATAATATTATAATATTATAATATTATAATATTAATATTATTCTTAGTATTTATATTTTATAATAATTTATTTATTATAATTAATATAATAATATATTATATTAATATTATGAAAAAAATATATAATATATTAGAAGTGACATTTTTTTTCTATATTATTAAGTTCATAATAACATATATATTTTTTTTTTGGTAAGTGGTGGAATTTTATTTACAAAGTGGGTTTTTTTGAGGAGGATCCCAAAACCTCATGACAAGATTGGGCATAGGCCCCTTTGCGATCCGGGTAGGAACCGAACAAGAAACAAACAAAAAAAAAACCCTTGAATCAAATAGTACCAAAATTCCTTCTTGACTGAAACTGCCCTATGTAGCCTGAGAATGTAATTTCCCAAAAATTTAAAACCAATATCCGAACTACAGAAACTAGACATGAAAGATAACATACACTTATCCAATCTGCAATTTGGTAACCAGCCACCAAAAAACAAAAGAGGAGATTCGCCAGGTCAGACAGAAAGAAGGTTAGACATTTGACACATTTGTAGCTTGGTCCTTAGTGGTCTCGTCAGCTTCGATAAATTCAGTAGTCGCCTGGTCGAAGTGTTTGAAGTACTTAGCCGCATCTGAGATGAAATGAGTAGACTCCTCTAGAGCTCTGATGCCTTGTTTCAGGTTGAGGGAAGAATTGTCTCCGTTGCCACTGTTCGAGTCTGAGATGACATGGGCGTCCTCTATCTTCACTTTGTGGGTTTTGCTCATATTCCTGGTATTTCTCGAGCCAAGGGATGGGGTGGCTTCATATTTTTGGAGTTTACCTCTGGTGCTTCTACAAAGGGCACCACAGTCAGGGGAGGGAGCCATACCTTTGGGGCAGGAATCAATGGCAGATTTGGACCCAGATGAAGAATGAGGGGGATTGGATGACAGAGGCTTGAAAACTTGTGGGGGAGGGGGGTTTATGGGAGACCACATGCTTAAAAATGATCCTCAGAAGGCCTTGGTGAAGGGGTTTTTTGCCTTTACTCTTACACTTTTCAATGGAGCGAGCAATAGAATAATGCAGGTAGTCCAGAATGTAAACCTGTTTTCTGTCACGGAGGTGGTTGACGAAACTTAGGTGGAAGCTTCGTAGGGGTTTGTCTGGGTCATAGCTGGTTATGTAGGCCATGACAGGGGCTATGGCTTCATCCCACAGACTTCCCAAGTGCTCGCAGAGAAGGGCCATTTTGTCCCATGATAGCATCCTCCCTTTTTTAGGATACTGGTCCATCTCTTTCTCCCAGTTGTGCTTATCATGCCTGATGAATCTTCCATCTAGGGGTTGTTCTGTAATTTGCTACAACATGTAAATGGTGAGTCTGAAATGAACACCTTTGACTCAAAATTCACCATTCTTCCAAGAATTAAGAAAGTCATTGGTGATTTCGTTGTTCGGGCCGTCAAATTTTTTTAGAAAATTGATGAGCCCCTTGCTCTTCATAAATATCTTGACAGCAGGGGTCAGGATAAGATTAGAAGGTTCAAAATGATTCGAGCCCATATTTGCACTCAAAAGGAGAGGTGACTGCGACAAGCTTGAGGTGGGGATGGACGACTGTAGGCAGACATCGGTAGAGGGAGATGAAAAGGCTTTGCTTGGCAGATAGATCATGGGAATTAATAAATGCCCATGAACTCTGTGCATGGGGAGTTGAAGTGTGTGACATGGAAATGTATTGAAAGCCATCAGACGCTCCACCTCGGGCTTTACTAACCTTATATCGATTGCCACACAATGGGCCACGGTCTGAAGAGGACACACACGAACCTTGCACCTTATGATTGGACCTAGGGGTCGTAGGTGGTCCAATAGTGAGGAGGACCATGTGATGATGTGTCTCTACCACTAGAGAAATCCGAGTTCTAGGGTGTGAATAAGGAAGCTTATGATACCTTTGGGAAAAATGTTTAAAAACTACCTATTGGGTGAGTTGGCCTTTTAAGGCAAAAAACTACTTTTTGTATGATGTGGCATGATCCATTCTTAGATGGTCTGCACCTTGTTGGCCACAAAGCTGGATGTCTTGTCAAACATTAGGTGGCTTCTCGTCATTGGTCATGGCCCACAGCTTAGGAGGGAAATAATATCTCCAAACATTCATTTTCCTGTCATCTATACCGTGGTTGGCTAGAAGGTCTACTGTAGAATTGGCCTCTCGATACCTGTGATGGGCCACATGGGTGCTACGAGATTGGAAAAGCCTTTTGGCTTCGAGAATAATAGAGTGTACTTTCCACGATGGAAATTTGGAACTATTTAGGTAATTGATCATGTTTTTGGAGTCTCCCTCAACTATAATGTCCCTAGGATCCTCTAAAATCAACAAGAGACCAGACCAAAGGGCTCTGGCCTCCGCTACATGGTTGGTTTGCTTCCCCAGGAATTCAAAATAGGCTAACACCAAACTGCCTTTGTGGTCATAGATGACGCCCCCCGTTCTGGCGTCTTCGAGGTTACCTCTAGAAGCCCCGTCGAAGTTGAGCTTGAGCCATCCATGGGGAGGATCCTCCCAGCTTGTCCCATTTCTGGGATTGGTAGTGTAACCTAGGGAGGGGTGATCTATGGGGATCTTTAAAGCGGTGAAGATCAAAGCTTCGAAAGGAGATAGAGTTATGGACCCGTAGTCAACCAGTTTGGTGTTTTTGGTAGCATAAGCCACAGCCTTGGATGCAACAAATAGGGGGTCCCTTTGCACATCATTGAATGCTATTTTGTTTCTCTCTAACCAAATATGCCATAAAAGGTGATGGAGGTAGTTGTCCCAAAGGAAACGCAACTTGGGATCCCAAAAAGGGTTGGGCCATTGTGTGAACAGATCTCTGGATGATCCTAGAAGAGCCCATTGAACCTGGAAAATATTGAGAACTTCCCCTAGTTCATTATAGGATAAATCATAGCTTAAGAACAGATGGTTAGTAGACTCCCAGTCATCCTTGCATAAATGACATATGTTAGGAATAGGGATACCTCTTTTGAGGAGATTTTCCATAGTAAGAGCCTTGTTTTGGAAAGTTAGCCAAGAAAAAAAGTGTACCTTAGGGATAAATTTTTTCCCCCATATCAGATTGGATGGAAAAGTTGAGTCGAACTCTTCCAGTTAAATGTTGTAGGCCGACTTGACAGTGTACATCCTACTTTCTGATCCACCCCAGATAATATTATCTAGCTGGGAAATAGAAGGGATGATGACCAATTGGAGGATTGAGTTTAGGTGGCCCCTTGCCTCCTGGTGACCTTCTGGCAAAATCTCCTTCCATATGCCCTTGCCTTCATGAAATGATAGGAAATCAACAACTTTGGTTCACACAGTGGCATCGCAAATCCTTTTCAGCCCCGTAAGATCAGTGAGGTCTGCCATGGGGGAATCTTGGGCTCAAGTATCTCCCCAGAAGTCAATTTTCTTTTCGTCCCCAAGGATCCATATCATACCCTTTTTGATAAGGGTTTTTTTTTGGGATAAAAACCTCCAAAATGCTAATCCTCTTGGGGAGGCTCTTTCATCCATAAAGTGGAAATTTCCCAGATATTTTTTTTTGATGATCCTCTTCCATTCCTCAGGTTCATTGGTTAAGAATCTCCACGTGAACTTGCCCAGGAGGGCATCATTCATTTTTGAGGGCTTTCTAAATCCTAGACCCCCTTGGTCTTTGGTTTTGCACACTTTGTCCCAAGCCACCAGAGGTATTCAAGACTTCTTGTCTATCCCAGACCAGAGGAACCTCCTTTGCACTTGTTCAACTTCGTAGTAAACTATTTGGGGAATTTTTAACATTGACATGAAGTAGATGGGGATCCCTTGGAGACACGCCATGATAAGGGTGGCCTTGACAGCTTGGGATAGGAGCTTCCCTTTCCAAGCTACTAACTTTTTTTGAATATTTTCCAGGATGACATTCCACATGCCCTCTTTGGAGCATCCACTAAATAGGGGCAGCCCAATATAGGTTGAGGGAAGATGGTCAATAGTGCATCCGAGGATCTTGGCTATTTTGATTTTTTGGATCAAGGGGGTCTGGAGGAAGAAAACTTTACTTTTGATGAAGTTAAACTTTTATCCAGCAGCTCTTTCATAAATAAGGAGGATGCGCTTGATGGATTTTTCCTGAGGAACCGAAGCAGTTGTTGACAAAATTGTATCATCCACAAACTATTGATGGGAAACTTCTCTGGTGACTGAAGCTACTGGTATCCCAGAGATGGTACCATTGATTTGGGCAGCTTTGAAGGCTCTGCCAAGGGCTTTCGCAAGAATGATGAACAAAATGGGAGACATAGGGTCACCCTACTGGAGGCCTCTAGTGCTGGGGAAAAAACCTGTGGGGGATCCGTTGACCAGGATGGAGAACCAAGAGGAAGATATGCATTTTTTGATCAGCTTTACCCAGGCATGCTGAAACCCAAACTTGAGGAGAACCTTGGAGAGGAAATCCCAATTTACCCTGTCAAAGGCCTTGTTCATGTTGATCTTGAGGAAGAATGCTGGGCATTTGGCCAGGGAGCTGGAATGGAGAGTTTCATGGATCATGATGACTCCATCTAGGATACTCCTACCTTTGATAGAGCTACCTTGGTTGGGTTCAATGATGGAGGGGAGGATCCTCTTCATCCTGTTGGTCATGGCTTTAGTTAGTATTTTGTATAGAACATTACAGAGGCTGATAGGTCTATAGTATGACATGAACTTGGCAGCGAGGGACTTGGGAATAAGAGAAATAAAGGCTGAATTAACTCTACAAGGAATAGCTCTACAGGTTTGAAGATCCTTGATCGCTTCACTGACCTCTTCCCCCATGATATCCCAAAAGGTTTGGAAAAACCAGGGGGTAAATCCATCGGGGCTAGGGGCCTTGTCAGGTTGCATGGCAAAGAGAGCCTCTTTAATTTCCTCTTGGGTGAAAACCTTGGAGAGGTCAGTGTTGGACTCAAGGGAGACTATGGTTGGGATATTGGATAGGAGGGCATTCATTGCCTCATCATCAGGGGGGGAAGGTCCACCAAGAAGAGATTGGAAATAAAGAGTTGCCTCATCCCTTATATCAAAAATATCATGGGTGGAGGATCCGTCTAGTCGGGTACCTTCCTTTATTCTGTTGGCCCCCCTGTGGTAGAGAGTGGAGGCATGAAAGACCCTTGTATTGGAGTCACTGTTCTTAATCCATAGATCTCTAGACTTTTATCTCCAATGTGTTTCCTCTTTGGCTAGAATATTGTGGAACTATGTAAGAATAGTCTTTTCTTCCTCTCGGGTTGCACTACAACTGTCTCTTGATTCAATTCACTTTTCAATAACTTGGAGTCTCTCAGAGATTGACTTTTTATGTAGGAAGATATTCCCGAAGGTCTCATTGTTCCAAAATTTGAGTTTTTCTTTAACCCATTTGAGCTTCTAAGCTAGCTGACTAGATGGGGATCCTCTGAAAGGCTGAAGCCACCACGTCTAAATCTACAGTCAAAGTTCGAGGTGGTGAATCCACATGGATTCAAACTAAAAAGGGGATTTGAAGACTAGGTTGGCTCCCACTTCCAAAAGGAGGGGGTTGTGGTCAGATCTAATATTGGGGAGTGTGGTTAGGGTGGCATCCCCAAACACTGGGATTCCCTCGTTGGAGATAAGGAAGTGATCTAACTTGACTTGAATTAGCCTATCCCCGGTCCTCCTGTTGCTCCTAGTGTAGTTTGCCCCTTTGAGTTGAATGTCAAAAATCTCGTTGGAGGATAAAAACTCTTTGAAATCCTCCAAGCTTCTGCTGATGGACCCCTATACACCCTTTTTGTTAGAAGGGAATATGGGGGTGTTGAAGTCACCGCTTAACAACCACGACCAGTTGGGGAAGGATCCCCTCATCTAGGTTATGGAGTTCCATAGTCCAGCTCTATCCAACGAGGAGTTAAGAGCGTAAACATTGGTGAGAACCCAAGTGAACTTACGGATCCTAAAATGAAAAAGGATGTTGATGATCCTATCATAGGAGGATAAAAGTATTCCTTCAACACAGGTCAGGTCCTAGAGGACCATGATTCCTTTCGCAGAGCCACGAGCCGGGATAAACAGGACATTGCCATCCTTCCATATTACCCTAGCTGATTTTGGGGATAACGAATCATCGTTTTTGGTTTCCTGCAACATGATAATAGTAGGTTGGTGATCTTTTTTTAAGTTTGCAGCATGAAATTTTTTTGTCGTCGCATTGAGTCCTCTCACATTCCATGAGAGAATCTTCATCATAATTTTTTGTGAAATTTCTTGCCCCATTTCCCTTGCTGGGTCAGAGATTTGGTTCCTTTTGGATCATCTTCCCTGGGTTCACTCACCCCAGAGAACAGGGTTGCTTGGGTTCCATTGGCAATGGCTTCCTCTACCTCTTTTTTCCTTTGATCCAAACCTGTAGGCCTCCCCCTCTTTGTGATCAAACCGCAGTCAATGACAGGCTTTTTGCTTCTGGTGTTCTTGGGGCTGAAGCATTCTGCATGTGGATTGATTGGAGGGATTTGATTTTCATAAAAAGGGTGATAGTGGGTCTCCAAGGATGAGCTAGGGATTTCCAAGGTAGGGGGAGGGGAGGGGGATCTATCCTCGAAATTTAAGCCTGGGAGGTCCGGGTTGGCCCGAGGGCCCTGGTGATGATCGAGGGGAGGGTTGGGTCAACCCTGTCTTGGTCATTGATTTTACCACCCTTTGCTTCTGGGTTCTCTTTCTATTTTTTAGTGGGTGGTTCTGGTGTGGTCTTCTAGAAGATCTACTTTGGGGGCCTGGGTGGAAGGGTTTCACGGGGTGGATCCCTGGCACCTCTGGTGGGCTGGCCTCTAAGAGACAGACATTGATTTTTAAGATGCCCCTGGGAATGGCACTGGATGCAGAAAGCAGGTTTTTTTTTGTACTCAAGTGCTTGGCATATTCTATAGGAGGATTCGTAAATGAGGTTCAAAAATATAGGTAGCTCAAAGACTAGGTTGGCGTTGATGCAGATCCTGGCATGGACCATGCGTGATCGAGCTTTGGTGGCAGGGTTGATGGCCACAAGCTCGCCTATCATTTTAGATATACCTCAAAGAATATCTTCATGCCAGATGTGGATGGGGAGGTTAGGAAGCTAAACCTAGATCAAAGTTGTGTTAATGTCATGGGTTTTAGTATCGGAATCCTCGGACCATCAACGGATGAATAGGCTTCTGTGCCCTAGGAACTAGGGCCCTCCTACCAATATCTTGCATGTGTCCTCGAGATTGTTTAACCTGATAATTAAAAACCCTCTAGCCATGGCTATGACCTCCATATGCCCACTAGTTCTCCATTTGGAAAAGTCCCATTTTCTGATCGTTTCCATGTCCGGCCGACCTCCTATAAATTTCTTGATAAGGGAGAATTTCTCTCCTTCTAGGTAGCTTGTCACTAGGGTTTTGGGGATCACCAGATCTGAGCCTCTAGGGGTTAGATTGTGAGATGTTTGGATGGCCTTGGGCCCGGTGCTAATAACCTGGGTGTAGGATGGGCCCTACCCTCCTAGCCCTCCCCTTGAGACCCCATGGTCTGGGGGTTTTTTGCCATGACCGATAAAGGGGTCCACCTCGAAAGAGGCCTCACCTGCTTCGCCCACTCTCCGGTCCATGGCTGAATCATCGTCTGACCTAAAACCTATAGAAATCCCACCCTCCCTTGGATGATCTTCCCGCTCCTTCGAAACTCCCACCTCCTTTGCTCCGCCTGCTCCCGACATCCTCCTCAATACTTTGGAATCATAATAATATTATTATATTATTAAAGTTTATAACTATAATATTATAATTATAATTATTATTAATTTATAATACTATACTTATAATTATATTACTATTATAATGTTTATCACTATTATATTATAATAATACTAGTTATCTCTTATAATACTAATTTTATTATATTTGTACTAGTTTACTATTTATTCATTTTCATATTTTAGTTATTTATTTATTTATTTAATATGCTCTACTTATATTATTATTATATTAATACAATACTATATTAATTAATAATATCAGGTTGGAAAGTACATCTGTTATCTTAAGCAAGCAAAGCAGTTTTAACTATAGCTTCACTTCAAAGTATACTCGTTTACTTCCTATCAGTCTTCAGAGCTCCCAGCAAGCTGTATCACAAAATTGAGCAGCTTCAAAAAAAATTTCTGGTCAGGGACTGAGGATAAGAAAAGGATCCATTTAGTAGGTTGGAACAAGGTTTGCAAACCTAAAGCTGATGGGGGGTTAGGATTGAGGAGAGTTGCTCATCTCAATATAGCTCTGTTAGCCAAACAAGCATGGCGGTTATTGACTAAGGTTGATAATGAATGGACTGCCATAGTTAGGAGGAAATACCTCCAAGGTGTGAACTTCCTTAATGAAAACTTAGCAAGCAGGGGGTCTTCTTTTTGGAAGGCAATACTCACGAGCAGGGATATTTTCAAGAAATGTCTTATATGGATTCTAGGAAATGGGCAAACATTAGACTTTTGGAAGGATCGGTGGGTGAGAGCTGAGGAGTTATCCCAAATTCCTCATTTGGCTAGGATTCAAGAGCATATGGAGCAGCATATTGGGAAGAAGGTTGCAAATTATATGTGGTAGGATATAAATATCAACAGTTGGAAACACATCAGAGTACAGGGTTTTGAAGTGGAGTCTGAAGAGCTTTATAACATTTTAACTCAAGCAAATTATTCCCTCTAGAGAGGATGAAGATCACATTGTTTGGGCTGAGACCGAAAGTGGTGACTTCACGCTTAAGTCTCGCCTATAATTTGCTTCTCAATGTGGAAGGTCAACAATTTCAATCGAGTTTGGTTTGGATCAAAGGCTTAATTCGTAAAATATCCTTTTTTTCATGGCTGGTGATTCAAGGAAAAATCCTCACTATGAACAATATGTTATCCAAAGGTATGGTTATTGCTAACCTTTGCTACATGTGCAGGGTAGGATGGGAGACAACCCAACACTTGTTTCTGGAGTGTCCGATAGCGGAGTCCATCCTGGATGAACTTTTCCAAGCCTTTAGTATCTCTTGGGTTAATCCTGCTCTTATATCCGAAGTGTTCCATCAATAGCCTCAACCATTTGTTAGCCTAAAACTTAAGTACCTATGGAAAATCTATTGGCATCATTTTCTTTGGTAGATTTGGCTAGAAAGGAACCATAGAGCCTTTAAGGATACCATTCACAACCCAAAAACCATCCTCAACAAGATTATTGTCTTTGCGAAAGAAAACCTTAGCACCTTAGTGGATGAGAACCACTCAATTCTTCCCCAAGAAAAATAATTAGCTCGGGCCTTAGGTATTGAGGACAAACCTTCCATTCCTTTGCCCAATCCCAAAAATGGGATTTCTTGGGAGCCACCCCCCAGGGTTGGTTTAAACTAAATTTTGATGGTGTAGCCAAGGAGAACCCGGGAAGATCTGGAGCTGGAGGAATAATCAGGGATCATCAAGGAAATTTGGTCAAGGCCTTCGTTGAACCATTGGGAATTAGAACTAATAACGAAGTAGAAGCTAGAGCTCTTTGGAGAGGGTTGCAAGTAGCCCAAGCAACTCAAGGTAACTTGATGATTGAAGGCAATTCTATGAACATAATCAACCTGTTAACCGATGGCAAAAAACCTCCATGGGGAATCGAGGGAGTCATCCATGAAGTGAGGATCCTTTTTGTGGCAAGACAGAATAGGAGGGCTCGTCATGTGTACTGTGAGGCCAACAGGTCAACTGACAAATTAGCCAACATAGGTGTTGATGTTGGTAGTTTGGTGACATGGACACAAGGTGTGCCACATGAAGTGGAAAACATTATTAGTCATGAAAATAAACCTACCCGTTAAGGAGAAATATGAATGGGTGTTATTTTCCCATGGAGCTGGTAATAACTATGGGGTTTCCCTCTAAATCATACCAAATTGGAAATGAAGGTAACATGGTGTAAGCCTTGGAAGATTTCGACAAAGAATAGGAAATGGGCAAGCAACAGGTTTCACAAGTGCAAAGTTCCAAACTTCAATTCCTATCAATGTAAGTAATGTTTATAGTTATGTTTAGGTATGGGTGTGCTTTGTTAGTAAGGTGTTGTAGGGGATTCAACACAATTTCTGGTAAGAAAGTTTCAAGGATGACTAGGATCTACAATCTCAGCAGAAGGTCGGATATTGTAATAGGTTTTGGGTTAACCTGCAAAACCCGGTAATTAATGAAGACTTTTATTTACCAAAAAAATATTAATTAATAATAGTAATATTAATAATATTATATATACTATTAATAAGATTACATTATAAATATATTATTAATAATATTAGTAGTAATAATATTATATACATAACATTACTGTTAATAACAATAGTCATTATTATATTATTAGCCTAAAAAATCATTTATAATATCATAATAGTATTATATTATTATTAGTTTATAATATTATTAATATTATTACATTGATAATTATAATATTATAATTATATTACTATTAGTTTATAAGATTATCATTATATTATTAAATTTATAAATTATAATATTATTATTATTAGGATAAAAAAATGGAAAATAAATAAATAAATAAAACCTTATTTATTGCACTTTTAGTTTTATATCTGCAATAGTTTCTATTATAAATATATTGCCTTAATTATTGTATTCCTAAGTATTTTATTGTTATAACTGCAACATCTTATCTGTCAAAATTATAGTGCTTTAAATTCCATATATGCAGTGTTTATTATATTCAAAGTAATTCATCTACCTACATCTTCAGTGTTTTTCTTGATTATCTAAAAATAATTGTCTATTATATCTGCAAATTTAATTATGTTTTCAATGTTCTTGCAGAATGATTTGTTATGTTTAAACTATCATACTTTATGCACTGATAGACTGTATAGTTTTTAATGAAAGAAAATTTGTGTTATGATATTCGTTCAATTGCAGCATTGCTATTTTTCTTGAAGTACTATTTTGTAAAACTGCAACAACCATTTATCTATTATAATCTACAAAATTATCATCCTTTACATTTGTAAAATTGTTAATGTATTCAAAAAATTGTTGCAAAAATCTATAAGAACAAAAATTGTAAATTTTGAATTCATGTGCATGAGGACATGCACTCCCCTCAGTTTGGGGGAATGATGAGTGCTAAAATGTGCATGTATTATGGAACATTTTCTATGTCTTTTATCTGTAAATATGTGAAATTGAATGCATTTTGATAATGGTTATATCTTATTTGCATGATTTATGACTAAATTTTATTTATAATGTTAAAATAATAAATACATGAATTTTACACAAAATATGTGCAAGTTTTGTATGTTTGGACAAAATAATGTTGAAGAACACTTCATGGAAGATTAATGTGGCAAAACATGATTAGAACCAGATGTTGAGCATATGAGAAGATGGTCATAGGAATGATGAATTATGAAGACTATAGATGCAGGTTATAGATGGATGTTACTGAAGTATATTACTGAAGGTAGTTACTGAAGGTAGTTATTGAAGGTAACTATTGAAGGTAATTATCGAAGGTAATCACTAGAGACAATTACTGGAGAGTATTACCAGCCAGGATTATGTGTAAGGGGTCGACCCCAAAATGTATTTATAAAAATTTGGTGAATCGGTTTTGAAATCCAGGTGAATAGTGTCCAAATGCATGTAGAAGGTTCACTATTATTAGGGGAAATATTGGAAATTTAAACTTAAAATGGTCAAATTATTATAAAATGAGGGTGAATCAACCCCCAAAAAAATTTGCACCCAAAAATTTTTGGCTAATGGGCCCTGGTCAAGGGTCCCAAATATTAGCCAATTCCAAATTTTAAAAATCCTAATTTTAGCCAATTTGGCGATAAATAGCCACTATGCATAACCCTGTTACCAATAATTACTATTGACCATGGATGAAACAATCAAGTGGACGACACATTACAATGGATGACAACAAATATCTTCACTTTTCAATGTACCTTGCTTCTCGCATATTATCTATGAGAATATCTCCAGTTGACAAAGTTTTATAAGATTTGTAATGTGTTTATTTTGGGACATTTGAAATGTAATTGCAAAATATTGCTAAGACTTCCTAGAATAAAGGAAATAAAGTCTTAACATATATCCTGCGAGCTAGTTAGAATAGGTAGTACCTTGATAGGATTATATGTATATGCCACTTGGACCAATAGGAACATTTAGAAGTCCAAGTCAAAATAAATATTATATTAGGTTTAGATTATCTTTTGATTCATGTACAGTCACGAGTCCATAAATTAAGCATAACAAATATGTGGAAGAAATTGTTCGCATTGTATTAGTTTTATTATAAATTACATAGAAGACCTTGAGAGAGGTTTGGTCAATCGAACATTATTCATTACAGTTTATAGTTTGCTCTGAATTACAACTTTTAGGAAGTATGTACAATTGAAGCTCAAATAATAAGACAACACTTTCTTCAAATATGGTAATCTGTGTCAATCTTGTGAATTGTTTGAATTCTATTTTGTAAGTTGTAGATTTGTTACCTGCATTCATAAAATATGCATAAATATTAGTATGAAATATAAAACTTAGTTACTGATAAGGTAAATAAGGGGGAAAATACTTACACTATCCTTTAGGAGGTAGGGCCCACTCCTATAAGACAGTTCCTGAGCTCTTTCGCCCCTGCATTAGATTAGGATTAGTTAGAATTACATTTTAAATTATATAAAATAAAATATATTTACGAGGATCCTCACACTTAGATTAAAACATCTCATAAATTAGTTTGCAAGTAATCATATGCATCAGTAAATTACATCATTAATAAAAGTTATATTGCATTTATTTATCATATCTTGCATAATTCATCCCTGCATAATTTTTATATTTCTTTTTGTACACATGTACGCATGAAATATGGACAATAAATTGAGCTATACTTAGTATTAACTCCTACGATATAATCTATATGGGATTGCTACTTTTTAAATCTAACCTCGATTACCCTCGAATTGATAAAATTAAAAGTAATCTTCTACAACCGATCATTTTAGCACCGTTGTCGGTGAAAGTAACATCGTAGTAGTTGGTCAAAAAAGTTGCTTGGCAATGCAAAGCGAGTGGACTTACTTGTACGCATGAGATCATGTGGACACATGGGCCCTTGGTGTGCATATGATTCAGAGTAGATATTTATATATATGGTACACATGAGACCTCCCTACTGTAGATAGGCTGCAAATAGCCCCACCTTACGACGTTTCCAGGTTCATTTTTCATAAGGATTTCATGTTTTACTGCTTTCATAGATTAAATTTCAATTTCTACAAATTTTAATTTTTGCAAATTTCTTGCTTTGGGTAATTATTATTGTTAAACTAGTTAGGACCTATAAATAAAATTAGGAAGTAGGTGAACGCCGAAAGTAACACCCTATTTTTATTCTATAGGAAGTAGTTACATTGAGTGACACAATTGTAATGAATTCCTCTTAGCCAAGAAACAATAAGAAGTTACCTTTTATTTCAACAATTTTATTTTCACCTAATTATTACTAAATTTAGCTGTATGGATTCATAGACCATGGATCGCACTTAATTTTAGTAGCATTAGGTCATAATTTTTCCCTAATTTTACTAAGTTTGGTTGTATGGATTCATTGATCGTGGATCACACATAAATTCAGTAGCATTAGGTTTTCCCTAATTTTGCTAAAATAGGTTGTATGGATTCATAGACCGTAGATCGCATTTTATTTTACTAAGCATTAGGTTTGTTTAAAATTATACATAATTCTTTTCTTTTTCATTTTGTTAAAAGTAAAATTCTGAATTTTATATTTAAGTAAACAGTAGGATTGAAATAGAAAAGCAAAATCACAAAACTTTTGCACAATCAAAATAGAAATTTATAGCTCAATGGTGATCCTAGAGTTTTGCCATTATGATCTAAATATTGTTAGGGTTTTACCACGCTAAAACACAATCTCATAATTATTAGCCTACAAATACAATAGTTGATCTCATTAGAGGTGATCCTACTTGATAAGTAATTGATCTGCTAGGTTGTACACTTCTTGTCTTATTGTGCAAACCAAAAATAAAAAAATAAAAATCTCCTAAACCGTTATAGATAGTCACAAGGAGAGATTCCTGATTACCTCTCATACTTGAGAAGAATGGAATTCTAGAAGATAACACCAGTATCAAGAGATAACAACATTAGCTTCATAGAACACACTAAAATGCTTGAGGCTAAAATAGCAGAATTGTAAATAGAACTTGAAAAACAAAAATTATACATTGCACAATTACATTCACAATCAACAATAAACAATGTAGTTTAGGAAAAAATGCCTTGTGATTCTTCTACCTCCCTTGATGAATTCCACCAATTTGGACGACATTCCCTTCCATTTGTTCAAACTATACCTAATTATGTTGAAGTGCCCCTATCTAATAACCTGCCATATGAGTCTATAATACCTTTGCAGTTCCATGCTCCCTCTAAAGAATAGTATTCTCAAGCTGAACAAAATCCTTATATCTCAAAACTATTCACCAATTCAATATTCACAACTTTGATGAAGTCAGATTTTTCAGTGTGCATCTTTGTCATGATAACAAATGGATGGTCATTTTTGTCCACCCTTGATGAATTACAAGTTTTTGAGTTGATTTCATACTTAAATTTTTAAGCATATCGTGAGGAAGGACTATGATTTCTCTATGGTGATGGTTTTGTGAGATATGCTGCCTTACAAGAAGGGAGTACTGAGTGGCATCACAAGCACACTTATGGAGCAGTGGAAATTCACAAAATTCATTGGGTTTGTAGTTTTCAAAAAACAAAGAGGGTATGGATCTCCCAGAAAAATCGAACAACAATGTTTCTTGACATATGGTATGATGTTGTTTTCCAAGTTTCAACACTTTTTAGAAACTATATTGATACAATGGAAAGGTCCATACAAACTCAATAGCATGTTCTGACATCATTTGTCCCTTCAACCATAAAAAATAATAAATATAAATATATATATATATATATATATATATATATATATATATATATATTATAATAATAATAAATAAATAAATAAGTAAATAAATAAAAATAAATTTGACTTTGAAAACCTTCTCGGAGGTAAATTTAGACAGGGTATAGGTGAAAACTAGCATAGTTGGCAGTCATACTCATATATATATATATAATGATTAAAAAAAAAAGGAATAGTTAATATATAAATATATATAATAATATAATTATTATATAAAAATGATTATGTTTCCTTTATTTCATCATGAAGTATCTACATTCTTTTCTATTTTCAGTCTTAATTTTTTTTTCAAGAAAATTTCTTATTACAAACTCTGTAGAGAAATCATGACCACATGATGTATAATACCTTGTTGATAGATGAAATCTAGGTATTTTTCAAATACTCAAGTTATATCTGGTATATTGAACATAATTCTCATTGAAAATAGAATAAATATTTTGAAATGTTATGAATAACTTCTAGATGATTAAGTTTTCTCTTTTAACCACACACACATACACATTTAAAATACATTGTGATGTTTTGGATATGTGGAAGGTGTCATGGATATGTGGAAGGTGTCATGGATCTTTGAAAAGTTGGGTGGAAAGGTAGGTCTATAAGCAACTAGACTAATCTTCTCAATAATCTCAAAAGGTTCAACAAATTGAGGATCCAACTTCATGGATTTGATGGCACTTTTCATTGGCCTAACTCTTAAGAACACTCTATCTCCCATAGAGTATTCCCTTGGTGATATTTTTAGATCAGCATAGATTTTCTGATGGTTGATGACTTCCTTAAGCCTTTGCTTGATCATCTTAAGTTGACCTTCCATTTCTTTGACCATGTCTAGTCTGATCATGACCCGATCCTCTAAATTATCCCAAGACAATGGTGTTCTACACCTCTTTCCATACAAGGCATCAAATGGGGCCATACCCAAAGAAGAATGATGACCATTGTTATAAGAAAATTCTACAAGATGTAGATAGTCTTCCCATAGAGACTTCTGGTCCATGTAGTACATGTGAAGCATGTCTTCTAGGACCTGATTTACCCTCTCGATTTGACCATCAATCTCAGGGTGATATGTAGAGCTTATATTCAATTTTGTACCCACTACATGATGTAGGGATTTCCAAAATTTAGAAGTGAATTTGGAATCCCTATCTAAAATGATCATTTCATGAAATCCATGTAACCTGAATATCTCTTTGGCAAATCTATTAGCCACAACCTGAGCATCATATTTGATGTTCCTTGGTATAAAATGCGCAACCTTAGTCAATCTATCGACTACTACAAGGATTGCATCATGTTGATACCTAGTCTTGGGTAAACCTACTATGAAATCCATAGATATAACCTACCATTTTTGCATAGGTATATCATGTGGATACAATTTCCCTATAGGGTGTCTACGCTCAACCTTCACCTTTTGGCATTCTAGGAAATGGCCAACAAAATCGATGATATCCTTCTTCATTCCTATCCAAAATAAGGTCTTTTTCATATTCTCCCTCATCTTGGTCCCTCTAGGATGAGCAAAGTAAGGAGATCTATGTGCTTCTTGCATGATCAGTCTCCTTAAATCACCTATTTTTGGTATGATGACCCTATCCTTAAAGCATAAAAGACCATATTTTATGCCAAAATCCTTGTTCTCTTCAGGATTTCTTCCTAATTTAGCCTGAATTTCCTTGCAATACTCATCTTGAGATTGCATTTCCCTGACTTGGTCTAATAAATCTACATGGCTTTAGGTCAAAGCTGCTATATGCCTCCTTCTACTTAAGGCATCAACCACCTTATTTTTCTTTCCTTTGATATATTCAATATCAAAGTCATATTCAGCTAAGAACTTGACCCATCTTCTCTATCTTGCATTGAGCATAGGTTGAGTAAATATGTACCTCAAGCTTTAATGGTCGATCCTTAGCTCGAAGGGTCTTCCTACCAAATAATGATGCCAGATCTTAAGAGCATGCACAACCATTGCTAGCTCTAGATCATGCGTAGCATAGTTAACCTCATGTTTCTTGAGTTTCCTTGATGCATATGCTATGACTGATTCATCTTGTGAAAGCACTCCTCCTAACCCTTCTAGTGATGCATCAATGCACATTGAGAAGTTTCCTGAGGATCTAGAATCTTTAGGATTGGTATCGTGGTGAGTTTTTATTTAAGTAATGCAAAAGCAACTTCACACTTAGCCATCCACTTAAATTCCTTTCCTTTCTTTTGGAGATTGGTTATTGTAATGGCTATTTTGGAGTAATCCTTCACATAGCGCCTATAATAACCCATCATGCCCATGAAGCTTCTCACTTTAGATACATTAGTGGGTGACAACCAATCTAGAATAGCCTCAATCTTCTCTGGATCCACTACAATTCCTTCAATAGATATTATATGTCCCAAATATCATACTTTTGAGACATAGAAATCACTTTTTGATAGATTCCCAAAGAGTTGATTCTTTCTTAACAACTCCAGCATGATTATGAGATGTCTATCATGCTCTTTCCTATCCCAAGAATATACTAGAATATCATCTAAGAATATGAGGATGAACTGATCTAGATGCCTTTTGAATATGTTGTTCATTAAATTCATGAATGCGGCTGGGGCATTAGTCAACCCAAAGGGCAAGACTATAAATTCATAATGCCCATATCTAGTTTTGAATGTCATATTATGAGTGTCCTCCTCACGTATCCTTAATTGATGATACCTAAATTTTAAATCAATCTTTGTAAATATCGTGGCATCCTTCAATTGATCGAATAAGTCTTCAATCCTAGGTAAAGGATACCTATTCTTGATGGTTGCTTTGTTGAGCATTCTATAGTCTATGCATAACCACAAAGAACCATATTTCTTTTTAACAAAGAGTATCGGTGCACCCCATGGTGACACACTAGGTTTGATCAGTCCTTTCAGCAACTCCTATAGTTGTACTTTTAACTCCTGCATCTCTATAGGATTCATCCTATAAGGAGCTTTGTGGATAGGTTCTTCTCCTAGCATTAGCTTGATAGTGAAATTGAATTCATGCATAGGAGGAAGTTCGGGTAGGTCTTCGAGAAATACATCCTTAAATTCTTGCAAGATTGGGTGTTTCCCAAACACTTCTTCCTTCTGATCCTCCTTGACTTCATTGAGTTTCACAACATAAACCATCCCTCCTTTCTTGATGGTTTTCTTTAGTTGCATTGTGGATAGCAACTGGGGTTTAAAATATCCTTGCTCACTATGGATCCTTAATCTTCCCTTGTCCTTTTCTAAATACTCTATCCACCTATCCTAGAAATTGATTATGGCTCTATGAGCCTATAACCAGTCCATTCCCAAGATAATATCAAAGGCATGTAGCGGTGCTACATAAAGACATCCTACGGTAGAACCATTGGTTAGGGTAATTTTAGCCATAGGAAAACATTGATCCACTGAGTAGGTTTATCCAGAACCATACTCAACCTTCCACCCTTGTACCAAATATCTCAGTCTTTCTGGCATATCCCTGACTATACTAGAAGAAATAAAGCTATCTATAGCTCCACTATCAATTAAAATATTTACTTATTTATTAAAAATCTTACCCCTTAAGAGCAATGGGGTGGCTTGCCCTTCCAATTTTTGGCTTTTGGTCATAGCATAAATCCTGTGGGTAGGTTCCTTTCCTTTCACACTGACTGTACTCGGTCCTGGTTGATGTGGACAATGATTAGCATAGTGTGGACCTCCACAATTGTAGCACCCACCCTTGGGTCCTAGGTGTACTCCTTTTTTTTTTTCCCCTGTTTTACCCACTGGTACCAAATTTGGTTGCTTTTGTGGTTGAGGTTTATTATTGTTGTTGTTGTTGTTGTTTCTCCTTTGGAAGTTCCTTTTAAAATTTTCCTACTTCCCCTCATTCTTCCTTTTAAACTTTGGGAAGCTTTTATTCTTCTGGTTCTATTCTACTTCCCATTTCATGAACCCAACACAATTCTTTTTCTAAGTGATTGTCGATCTTGCTTAGATAAAACTGCATAGTTAAACTAGAGATGAGATTCTACTTTTCTAGCCAAGTCATAGGCTTTTTGTAATATTTTTGGCTCATGCATATTCACTTCATGCCTAATCTTAGGTTCTGCTCCTAAGATAAATTTGTGAACCTTCATCTTCTCATCATAGGCTGGTACGTATTTCAACAACTTAACCAACTTTTGATAGTACACCTCAATCGATTTGGTTCCTTGTTGTAGGTTGGTGAATTCCTCAAATTTTATTGCATAGAAATGTTCTGTAAGGAACCTTTTCTTGAAATCCATAACAAAATCCTCCCACTTTAAATCAACTACTTCAATTTTTGGCTCCTCTTGGAAGGTCTCCCACCATTCCAGTCTAGTCTCTTGTAGATGAAGTGTAGCCCAAACTGTTCGAGTCCTAGAAGAGTAGTTCTTCATAGTGAAGTAGATTTCTAGTTCCCTTAGCCAAGATTTGGCTGCATCACCATCTCCTTTTCCATTGAATTTGGAGGTATGAACATTCTTTATATCTCTAGCTAGTTCTATCTCTAGTAGAGCTCTGGCTTCACGTTCTTTAGTGGTTGGTTCCTTTGCTTGCCTAACCTCTAAATTTATAGCCTATGAATCCTGGTTTGCTATGGTTTCTAATAGTTATCTCTATTGTTCCATTTGTTCCTGTATCAATGTGACTATCGTAGTGAGGTTCTCCACCTCTCTGCTAGAATTACCTGAGCCTTCATCTTGGGCTCTAGTATCAACATTGTCCTATTGGGCCTATCTATTTTGTGGAATAGACTTCCCTCTTCTTGTATTTGGTGTCATTATCATTGTCACACAAAAGTAAGAATAATATGTTAGGTTATAGTTTCTTCCCTAAACTATACTACTAACTACTAGCTAAATATGTCATCTATATAAGCTAACTACAGAGTTTTCATACTAAGACCACCCTCACTCTTCGTGGGGTGTTTCTAAAAACTACCATCTAATTCCATTACTAATGGCCACACTTACTATACGTAAGGTGTCATATGGAATGAGCTACCCTTCCTAGGGTCAACTCTATGGAATTCTAGCAATTGGAAATTCTAGGTCTTCCTAGCTTTAGCTTAAGAACTAAGCAAAGGCCTGAATAGGAAGATACCTGAATCCTTAGCACATTCCATGGAAGCCTCTAGTCCATCATACCTAGAGCTCTGATACCAAATGTAACAACCCAAAAACTAACTAATTAAATAAAGGTATTTTTTTTACAAACATATACTCGATAGGGATTTACATATCCCTATCCAGTATATGTCATTCTATGAAGTTACCTAAGGTCTAATCTAATGTTTTAAGTTGTCTATCTCATATCCATGATGAGCCAACTTATCCCCTTCCTTAATCTATCAAAAGGATATACCCATCCCTACACCATACATAAGTCTATTTGTGTAGGTATACTAAGCGTATTGCAAATAAGCTATCAGTCTCATCCCATGAATGAGTTAACTTATCCCCTTTTGTCTGTTAAAAGGGGTACGCCCATCACTACACCATACATAAGTCCATCTATGCAAGTGCACTAAGCATAATGTGAATAAGCTATTAGTCTCATCTCCATGATGAGCTAACTTATTCCATCCATCACTCCTAGTGATAACCAAATTCATTTATCTTAATCTAATTGATGTTTTCATGCATCTAACTAGTTTAGGGTTTTTAGAAGAGTTCTATGAAGAATAATATTACTTAAAGTTTCTCCCTAAGGGACCCCATAATCCCTTAGGTTTCTTTTTCTACTTCTAACACATAAGCATAATCATTTTTAGATACCATTTCTAAACATCTAAACTATATTAAACCATCAATATCTTCTAATATTTCTTTCCTTAGAAGGAGGTGATTAAGTCTACCTACTTAATTAAGCATTGGATAACATCTATAATTTCATCAAAGGGAGGTGCATAAATAAGATGTCATTTCTATCTAAAACATTAACAAAACATGATAGTTTATGAAACTATGACATCATAGATTCTTTATAATAACAAGTAAAAGATACATCTTCCATTCATAAATTAAATCATTACATAATCCAAGTGGGGTAAAGGTACCACCACACCTTGAAAGAATAAAGAATTTCATTATTGTCTCCACTAGGAGATTACTCCTACTCCACAATAAGTTTCCATAATAAGAGCTTCACTACAATATGTATCAAAAGGTCAATGTCTTGGATCTAAGTATCCTCCTTGGTCCTCCATGCTTCTCCATCGCTCAATTGATGGTAGTAAGGGATCAAGACAACTCATAGATCTTATGAAGCATGCAACTAAATGCATTTTCTAAATGACTTAGGAAACATATACATTTATAAATTGAATGCCAAATTGTAACTATACAATCTACACCATATAATTATGCATAAATCATTCAATCAATCAATCAAGAGGAAACCCCATAATTTCCCCACACCCATTCCTTCATTTAATATTCTTTTTTTCCATACTAGCATACTTATTTCATTAATCACACAAAGTGTATTCAATCTCTAAGAATGAAAGTCATCTATCATTCATCTCATCATAAAAGGAGAGTCATTTCTCCCTTTAAAAATGAAAGTTATTTATCATTTATCAATGCATGGAGTAGATTCAATAACCCTTTCTTTAATTAGTTAAAAGCCCATACTTTTAACCAATTAAAGTACTTATAAAACCATTTCCTCTAATCAGTTAAAAGCCCATACTTTTAACCAATTAAAGTACTTATAAAACCATTTCCTTTAATCAGTTAAAAGCCCATACTTTTAACCAATTAAAGTACTTATAAAACCATTTCCTTTAATCAGTTAAAAGCCCATACTTTTAACCAATTAAAGTACTTATAAAACCATTTCCTCTAATTAGTTAAAAGCCCATACTTTTAACCAATTAAAGTACTTATAAAACCATTTCCTCTAATTAGTTAAAAGCCCATACTTTTAACCAATTAGAGTACTTATAAAAACCATTTTCAGTAATAAATATAAATTGAATATCCTTCCTTCAATACACCAAGTATATTAGAGTACTCATTAAATTATTTCCTCTAATTAGTTAAAAGCCCATACTTTTAACCAATTAGAGTACTTATAAAAACCATTTTCTCTAATCAATATAAATTGAATATCCTTCCTTCAATAAACCAAGTATCCTTATTTGATTTAAATAAACTAAATAAATTTCTTTAATTTACATAAAATAAATGTCTATCTATTTCAAAACAGAGTTTCCATAGTAATGACCACAACTCCGTCGGTCAATAAATAATAGACCAACCTCACTATCCATGTGGTGGTCCAATAATACCAATGTGGCTCCACAATCTATAATCATCAGTCAAATGATCAACCAAGCAAAAGCTCTAAGCCAAGTGCCCTTGCGATTCACCAAGTCAACCATTGGCACATCAACCCTTGCCAAGTGGTGGTATTCATGACCACCACTTGGTGGTCATCCACTTGGGTGAGGTTACCCCATTTTGTGGCACTAAAGCACCCCCACATAACGAATGTGGGATGAACCCTTTTAGGCAAATAAAAATAAAATAAACCTCTACTTGATAGCGAAGAACAAACAAACCTAATTTCATCGCTCGATAGTGAAACAACCAACATGTGGAAACCAAGGGAGGGAATATTTCAATGGTCAATAAAGGGTGATGAGGGTTTCAAACAACAGTCCATATAATACCGTTTGCATTCCATTTTGTGATCATATGGTGTTAGATGGTTACCCACTTGGTGGCTTCCTCAATCACTAAGTGGTGGTCAAAACTCTAGGGGAGGGCTTTTGATCTTAAGGCTAGCTCAACCCTCCCATATATCCCATGTGGGATATGTAGTGGGAAGGCCTAAGCAACCTTCCCATTTCCAGTACCTTATTGAGCATAGAGATGTCACATGATGACATCGCTCCTCAATGATGGTATTGACAAAAAAAAAATTAAAACAAAAATATTAAAAACCTTTCCTAAGTCAAACCTTAGGAAAGCATTAGATCAACTATGGCACAACCAATGCAACCTATTCTAGCCACCAATCATATATAATATATGTAGGCTAAAAAAAAGGGGAAACTTGCTGGGTTGATGTGATCCTAGGTTCAGATATACTAGATGGTCATTTAAGCTCAATAAAACCTTGGCAGAGCTCAATGAATGCTTTTCTTAAAGGATAAGGCTCAGTCATAAAACATTTTTACAACACAGAGGACATCCACATCAAGACAAGCAAAAAGGTAGGAAAAAACCATTTCTAGGTGTAGATAAAAAATATTTGTAGGACTAAATCTCCAACTAAGGGGTTAATATTCCATCTAAGCCTTCAATGGATAGGACTTATCCAAATTATTTGAAACTAAGGCACAATGACTCTTAGTCCATCATAGGTGAAAAATAAATATTTTATGTAGGATTAAAACACCAAAAGGCATAGGCCAAAAAGCACAGGCCAACTCATCTAAAAGTTTTAAATAGAACAATTACAAAGGTGCATGCTAAAATTTCTTTGCTAACAAAATTTCAGGCTGACATGAACAAAACATAGCAAATATTTTCTATGAGAAAGCTCTTAAGGATATGTATGCAATATAGACATATTAAGAATTCAAATAAACAAGAGCAATCCTCTAACCCGAATTTTCTTGCAAAGAATTATTCTTCAGAGGTTGATTCCTTACTATGTCCTTATTACCCTCTTCCTTCATTATTTGTAGTTCCCAAAAATAATTTCCTCTCCTTTCCTTATTTACTCAGCCCTCTTAACCAAGAATACCTATCTAACCCTTCCCCAAAGTCTAAATTTTTACATGAATGCTATCTAGCAGAAGTAAATACAATACAACAAGTGGGGGGATATTTGAATTTAAAAATGATTCTTCCCCTTTTCAAAATATCTTGCTTTTAAATAAAACCCTTTATTTATTTATTAAATATATGAAAGGTATAAAGGGAGAATCAAATGGAACTTTTAAAGCATTAATATTTATAATATTGAATTCAATTTAATTCAAACCATAGAAGCCATAAATCATTTTCTCATTTGATTAATTCTAATAAAATACCTATACTAATATCAAGAATTAGTATGGTATTTAAGTGGGCAATAGATTAATAGAACATCTATATCTATTTCCTATTTTGAAGGGAATTCTTTACCAAATCCACTACACAATGTCACATATGTAAACAAAAGTGAGTCAATAAAATGCATCAAACAAGGTGGGTGAAGTCATCGCCTATCCTAGATGAAGAGTTACGGTAACTTCTAGATTACCAACTTATGGCTAAGTATGGTTGTATTTTTGACGATCACTATAAAAGCAATAATGCATGCCTATATTAGCGTAGTCATTCATGTTACCTTGAGTCTCCATAATCATTATTTCCCTCCTCAAGTACCTTGTTCTTGGTGGTTGATTCTATATCTTCCACCCACAAGTGAACCTGGTCCTGGAAATCGACAATACATCAACAATACCATATTCCTCAAGGATAAATCAACATAAATAATTGCATAACTAGCCGTAAGAATCAAAACTAGGTATCAAATTATCTTTAATCAATACATAGTAGTTAAATGCAAAAATTCTTTCCAAGGCAGGTCATGACATTCTTTATTGCTCAATTTTTCTAATAAATATATGTTTCATAGATCATAGTCAAGATTGGATGACTCAAAATTGCTTCTAAGTTGAACTCTAGAGAGGGTCGATTCCTTATCTAAATCCTACTATGAAATAGGAAAAATATAAAAAAAATGTAGTATCAAGAGAAGAGTGAAGAGATCTACAGAAACTTATTCCATAAATAATGCAAAAATAAATAACTTAGAAGAAATGACACCACACAATGCACATATGACACACGAGATTTACCCTGGTTCACCCGATGTGAGCTACTCCAACAAAACAAGACCCACTCCTCCTTGATATTATTATTCTCTTTCTTGCCCGAAAATGAGACATTATAATAAAATATAAAGGAAAATCTCACAACCCTAAACCACTATGTGGTATTAGAATACAATGGACACAATACCATGTTCTAAACCACCCACACCCACAAACCACCCACCAACTATGGGAATCTCGGCAATCGCTCCACCAATCACTCCAGAAAAAGGGGGAAAAAGTTTTTGGCGTTGCTAGGAACCGCCTTCGGCATGGCCGAGAGGGGCTACCGCCCCCCAGACCCCCTGGAACCCCTGGGGAGGGCTTTGCCCCCCTCTTGAGGAGCTCCAATCCTCTTACCCTCTCATGCCTGTTGTACAGTATTTCCTCGGCAAAGGATGAGACACATCCAACATTCTCCCACTTGTTGAATACTTTGCCAAACTCATTTCAATTATACAAAATCTGAACTTTTCTGTGCTAACTACCTTGGTTAAAGCATCTGCAACATTTTCCTTTGTATCCACTTTCTCCAAAAACACTTTCTTCTGTTCAATCATGTCCCTTCTGAAATGGAAATTTGTATCAATGTGCTTCATTCTAGAATGGTAAGAAGGGTTCTTTGCTAGAAATATAACACTCTAAAAGAACCCAATTTTAGCACATAGTCTTTGTAGCCATACTACTTCCTTACTGGCATTAGTGGCTGCCATGTACTCAGCTTCAGTGGTTGAAAGAGCAACAACAATTTACCTTTTGCTCATCCAACTAATAGCTCCTCCAAAAAAATTGAATACATAAGCACTAGTAGATCTTCTATTGTCCATATCTCCAACCCAATCTACATTAAAAAACCCTTCTATATCCAATGATCTATCTTATTTACCTGTACCCTCATAATAAATTGAAAAATCAAAAGTACCACGTAGATATCTGAAAACCCTTTTCATAGTAGTCCAATGCTATTTACCAGGTTTGGACATATATCTATTCAAAACTCCCACTACATGGGTAACGTATGGTCTAGTACAGACCATGTCATACATTAAAATACCTAGAACATTTGCATAAGGAACATGTGACATTTCTTCTACCTCTTCTTCTATTTTTGGACATTGTTCAACAGGTAATTTTTCCCCAAAGGAATAGGTACCTTTGTTGGTTTGCAATCCTGCATATTTAATCTCTTTAATACTATCTCAACATATTTTTTCTGATCTAGCCATAGCTTTCTTTTAGAACAATCTCTATTTATTTGTATGCCCAAAATAAAATTTGCAGGGCCAATATCTTTCATATCAAACTGTGATGCTAACTGAGACTTCACTTCCCTGATCATTTTATTACTATTTCCAATTAGTAACATGTCATCAACCTACAAAACTATAATGACAAGTACATTACCAATTTTCTTTGAATATACACAGTGATCAACATTGCTATGAACAAAATCAATTCCTAAGACATATGTATTAAATTTCTGATACCACATTCTAGGTGATTGTTTTAGTTCATACAAATATTTCTTTAACTTACTTACAATATCCTCCTTTCCTGTAAAAATGAAACCTTCAGGTTGTCTCATATAGATTTCTTCCTCCAAATATCCATGAAGGAATGCAATATTTACATCCATTTTCTCTATTTCAAGATCAAAAGTAGCAGCAATAGATAACAAAAATCTAATTGAGGTTAGCTTTGCAACAGGAGAAAATACTTCACCATAATCAATTCCCTCTACCTGAGAATAACCTTTAGCCACCAAGCGAGCTTTGTATTTCTCCACTTTACCTTCAGCATTCTAATTCTTCTTGAAAATCCATTTACAACCTATTGTTTTTCTTCCACCAGGTAATTTCACTAAATCCCATGTTGTATTATTTTTCAGGGTCATCATTTCCTCATCCATGGCCTCTTCCCAAAGGTTTACCTCTTTAGAATTTATAGCTTCTCTAATAGTTCTAGGATATTCATTAGTAATAGATAATACAAAAGAAGTAGGAAATGCATATGGATTGTACCTTTCAGGTTGCCTTTTTTCCCATGTTGATCTCCTTAGCACAGGTGTATGAACCTCTTGTTCATCCTCATCCAAATCCTCATCTGTATTCTCATCTTCCAAATCCTCTTCTGTGTGATCTTCTTCCATGATATCAAATTGGACCTTTTCAGGTTCTTCTTCAGTTACTTCCTTCTTGTGATCACTTTTAGTTTCCCTAAACACCACATCTCTACTGTACACCATTCTTTTAGTTTTTGTATTCCAAAGTTTATATCCTTTAACACAATTTTTATAACCAATAAAGATACATTTAACAGCCTTATTATAAAGCTTACTTCTTTTATCCTTTGGAATATGCATGTATGCATCACAGAAAAAAAATCTAATATGTGAGAGAGAGGGTTTCTTACCAAACCATGCTTCAAATGGAGTTTGATCTGGCAATGCTGATGTAGGAGATCGATTTCACAAGTAGCATACTGCACTCACTGCCTCAGCCCAAAATTCTTGTGCTAAACTTGCACCACTAACCATACTTCTAGCATTTTTCATTAGGGATCTGTTCAATATCTCTGCAACTCCATTTAGTTGAGGTGTACATGGAATAGTCTTCTATCTTGCAATACCACACTACTTACAAAAATCCTCAAATTTATTTGAACAATATTCTCCTCGATTATCAGACCTCAACACCTTAATCCTTTTATCAGTTTGATTTTCAACATGTGCTTTAAATTCTCTAAATTTGTCAAAGACTTGAACAAAATTTAGAGAATTCAAAAACCATTGAAAATTCATTCAAAAACCATTTGTCAAATAAATTCATGCATATATTGAAAATTCAACAACAAAATAAGCATAATACCATAATTTTCCAAGTGATGGTATAGGGATAGGACCAAATATATCACTGTGAATCAGATCTAATATCCCTCTTGCTCTAGCAGCACCAGATGGGAAACTCACATGATTTTGCTTTCCATAAATGCAGTGTTCATAGAATTCAAAAACCATTGACCAATCAGGGATACCATAAACCATACCTTTTGTGTGCAGGGTACGCTATCCATTTTCTCCAATATGTCCCATTATTTGATGCCAGAGTGTTGAGCTTTTATCTAATTCATCCTCAAAAATAGTTGAGCTATTGCATTCATTTGTCATACTTCTTCCCAATAGCTTGTACAAAGTTCCAATATGAACTCCTCTTGCTAACACCATTGATCCTCGAACCATTTTGCATGAATATTTGCTGAAACTAACATTTACTACTGCATCAACCATTTTGCTTATAGAAATTAAATTTCTAACAAGGCTCGAAATATGCATCACACTTGGAAGGGTCTTAACCCTACCATCCTACAAAAATATTTTCACCCTTCCACGACCAATGATCTTAAGTGGTGAATCATCTCCCAACAGTACCTCCCCTTCATCATATATTTCATATTCATTGAACCACCCTCTATGAGGAGTCATATGAAGAGGCACCAATATCGATCAATCAATCATTTTTATCTGATCATATGGAGCAGGATGCCAAATATACATCCCCTCCTTCATCGATAGATTTATGTGTCTCTATGGAACTGGATTCATCAGACCTCTTCTAGAATCAACATTCTTTGATCTGCAGTCCTTCTTCATGTGACCAAGTTTGCCACACTTCCAAAACTTTCTCTCAAACTTTCCACAAGACTTGGATCTACCTCTAGAATTAGATCCATCATCGTATATTGTTTTATCCTTTTCATTGGCATGCCCTCTCACTGTTAGGGCTTCCTTTGAAGTGCCCTCCATGGATTTTCTCCTCATATCCTCTAATATTAGAGATGCCACAATATCTTCAAACTTCAATGTAGATGAAGTTGTACTACCAATTTCTACAACTACGTTATCCCATGAATTTGGTAAAGAGCATAGCAAGGTAATACATTTATCTTCCTCACTTAACTTAATATCAATGGATGTAAGCTGACTTACAACTGTATTGAATGAATTCAGATGATGTGCAACTAAATATCCTTCATTCATCCTGAGATTGTACAATTTCTTTCGGAGGAACAATTTGTTCACCAGGGACTTAGATTGATACAAAGCCCCTAATTTCTCCCAGAGATCCTTTGCAGTAGCTTATCTAGAAATGTTGATTAGGACTGAATCTACAAGACACAGTCAAATCGGACTCTTGCTTTTTGATTCATATTTTTCCAATCTTCATCGGATGTTCCTACAGGTTTTGTTTGTTCAAAAATAACAACCCACTGATCTCTATCCACGAGAAGTTCCTCCATATTCAAATTCCATAGCTGAAAGCTTTTTCTATAAAATATCTCGATCTCTATCTTTGAATGATTTCCTATAATTTTCCTTTAAGCTCCTTTTGCAAAAAACTCACACTCCAAAATAGGTTTTCTCTTCCTCCTAGAAACCCTAGAAACCCTTCAAATAAAATGAAACCCTAGCAAAAAAGGCGTCCCCCTATGGCTAAAAACTTGGCTCTGATACCAAATGAAGAGATCTACAAAAACTTATTCTAGAAATAATGTAGAAATAAATAACTTGGAAGAAATGACACCACACAATGTACATATGACACACGATATTTACCATGGTTCACCCGATGTGGGCTACTCCAGCAAAACAAGAGCTACTCCTTGATATTATTATTCTCTTTCTTGCCAAAAAATGAGACATTACAATAAAATATAAAGGAAACTGTCACAACCCTAAACCACTATGTGGTATTATAATACAATGGGCACAATACTATGGGCTAAACTACCCACACCCACCAACCACCCCCCAACCATGGGAATCTCGAAAATCGCTCCGACAATCACTCCAAAAAAAGGGGGAAATTTTTTTTTGGCATTGCCGAAAATCGCCTTCCACGAATGCCTTTGGCATGGCAAGGGGGGCTACCGCCCCCCTGAACCCTCCCTGACACCCCTGGGTAGGGATTCGTCCTCCTCTTGAGGAGCTCTACTCCTCTTACCCTCTTGTGTTTGTCGTACAATATTTCCTTGACAAAAGGTGAGACACATCCAACAAAGAGTAGGGATAGATATTTTGATCAAATGTGGCCAAAGCTCAACTAACAATATTGTTTTTGGCTGAATGAGCATAGACCATTTGCTACAAACAATGCCTAATAGACCATTCAATTAAAGCTATATAGTAAGCTCAAACGTTACAAAATTCAAAATTCCAATCGCTTTAGTAAAAATAAACCAAAAAAATTCAAGCCTAACAAAATTTACTTCAACTATTAATTAAAATAATCCAAACAACTTCAAGCCTAATATAAATTACTTCCACTAAAGCATAGATAAAAATGTTGAAAGTGTAAATATCAATGTAATGAATAATTCTTCACACTTCAATTGAGGTAGGTCAAACAACCCTTGATTATATTAGAATAGCATAAACATACAACTTATGATAGAAAAACACAAACATCCAACTACTTACAATGAGGAGAATTCCTCCATTTATAGTTTTTTCCTAGCTAGGGATAAAGCTAACTACTATGTACAATTATAAGGATACTGGTCCTGCATGATCAAATATGAGATAACACCATTGGATATCTTTAGAATATTTAACACATCCTTTGAAAAGGATGATCTTCCATAGGATTGGATTAGGGAGAATTGGTTTAATTTATCCTTTTACTATTTAACAAAGAATATTGTTAATCTTGATCTAATATTTCCTAAGTATGCAAGCAAGATTAAATGATCTTGTTTATTAAGAGTAGAGACAAATTCAAAGAGAATATAGGGGACCTATGGAGGTGTTCACATTGGTTTGACTAAAATTTAAGCATGATAAATTGATACCCTTTCTTACCTCAACATGGGCATGGTACACATACACAGTATGTGAATCCCAATGTCTCGGTCTCATACATTCATTTACAAACACCTATGTTGTAGGTTCACTAAGATTCTTAATCAAATTATTAAAATCTCACAACTAGATTGCAAGAATGTAAATAATAAAAATGTAATAGACAAAACTTAAAGCAAGTAATTCTTTTACTTTATGTAAATTTAAACTAAGTTTTCTTTTTTCTTGTGTAGAATAGTAAACCCATAACTAAAAATATAGCAAATAAGAAGCAATCCTTATGCAAATATATATGTTTTAAATCTAAATGCCTGAATCAAAGTAGAATATTCTTCTTTATACACAAACTAGACTATATATTTTTAATAAAATAAATAATTGTGTTACATAAATAATAGAAATGCAAATATTCCTAATGGGGTAGAAATATTACATTACAAAAAAACTATGGAACAGGTTACAAGTACAATTTAATTTGAATGATCTATTAGTTAATTATGAAAGACACATAGACCTATAAGATATTGTTCTAGTCTAGTCCTAACAACATGATGACTTCCTATAACATAAATACAAAGATAAGCTACAAATAAAATATTAGTTGTAATTGGTTTTAGGGGTATGCCAAGATCAAAGAAAGTATTCAAATATTATTGATCATATAGTCAGACGCCCATTCCCTTTACAAAAATTTTAAGAGCAAAATGTAAGAAAATATAAAGATATGAATAATCTATTATGCATAACAATCAATAAATGTTGAAATAGAAGAAACAATATTGCTAATATGATGATTGAAAGGTGTAAAATGATTAAATATTTGTGTGTAGTAGAAGAAATATACGGGAAGAGACAAAAAATGGTCTAAATCCAAGTAGAGAGAGAAATATTCCATACCCATTGAAATAGTTGTGCTCATAGGGACAACTCCCATCTAATAATGTCCACTAAATGGTAGAGTTAATGAAAGCATGCTAATCTTAATAAAGGTAATAGTCATGAGTATGCACATGAGGTGGAATATTCAAGGTCAAAAATGATAATAGTGGATTGATTATGCTAGGAATATTTTTATTATGAGAACATTTCAATAGAAATTCAATTGCACTATGATAATTAGCTATTTTAGTCTCTGTATTTATATGTTTGTCTTTGCTATAACAAGGGCAATGTTTATAGATGAATTTAGAAAGACTTTGACGTAGTCAAGGAACATTGAGTCAAGCTCTATCATGTTGGGTGAGAACCATATGTTCATGGTAGATCAAGTGGGAAAATGTTTGAGTGCCAAGACATCAATCATGGCTTGATGTGAGTGACCAAAAATAAAGCATTGGGATAAGATAGTCTATTTCCAAGGTGATTTTGGACATTGACTTCAGGGGGTGGTGACAAAATAACCATTTTCTAACTTGTCTAGTGAATAGAAATTCTTGTCTTTGATGTGAGAGGGATTATATATTAATTAAATATTAATTAAAATTTAGGTTTAATTAAGTTTTAAATAATTAGATTTTAATTAAAATTTGACAAGCTTTAATTTAATAGGTTTTGAAATTTTTCTATTAGGTATTTTAAGTAATAGTCACGGGTATGCACATGAGGTGGAATATTCAAGGTAAAAAATGATAATAGTGGATTGATTATGCTAGGAATGTTTTTAGTATGAGAAAATTTCAATAGAAATTCAATTGCACTATGATAATTAGCTATTTTAGTCTTTGTATTTATATGTTTGTCTTTGCTATAACAAGGGCAATGTTTATAGATGAATTTAGGAAGACTTTGACAATTGTAGGCAAGGAACATTGAGTCAAACTCTATCATGTTGGGTGAGAACCATATGTTCATGGTAGATCAAGTGGGAAAATTATTGAGTGCCAAGACATCAGTCATGGCTTGATGTGAGTGACCAACAATAAAGCATTGGGATAAGATAGTCTATTTCCAAGGTGAGTTTGGACATTGAATTCAAGGGGTGGTGACAAAATAACCATTTCCTAACTTGGCTAGTGAATAGAAATTCTTGTCTTTGATGTGATAGGGATTATATATTAATTAAATATTAATTAAACTTTAGGTTTAATTAAGTTTTAAATAATTATATTTTAATTAAAATTTTACAAGCTTTAATTTAATAGGTTTTGAAAATTTTCTATTAGGTATTTTGGCCCTATCTTGAAAAAATGGTACCTAACATGTCACATTAAATGTAATCTTATTTTTTCTGGTTGCTCATAATTTTAGGCTAATGGTTTTGCCCCAACCATGGTTTGTAAATGTTTATAAGTATGTTTTCATGATAAATAAAAATTTAATTGGGTTTCAATATTGTCTATGGATTGGGTTTATTACACCTCTTGAAATTTTACATTGCATATTCTTAACATGGTACTCGACCTAGAGAACCTAAAAAATTTCTTTCTACAGAATCTGGTATAGATGGCCAAGAACCTTGGTGCAAAGATTCTTTTCGATCATATCCAACATAAATGACAGATTTTGATGATAACCTTAGTCTCAATAAATCCAATCTAGTTGTAGATGATACCAATGGCTTCTCCCAACCTTTGTATTTAGGTTGGCTACTGATTATTCTTGGAAAAATACTACTATGTTAACCTACACTAACATTCATTGAAAGTAAAATACAAATGTAAAGTGCAAATATAAAAATGTATGGAAGTTTAAGGGTTTGAGTTACTTAAGCAAATGCAAGTTTAAATCTTCGAATGAAAATTGCATGATCAATCAACACATGAGATGTCAAATAAAATTAATTTTTACCCATTCATTAGATTATGAAATTGATAAGTAAATGACAAGATGAGCTAAAAGGGTCATACCATAATTTTTGTGCACTTAGCAAACTAGGAGGGTAGTGTGACTAATGGAATGCATAAGGGATTTCCAATTTATTACAGTCTCATGAGATCAAATTTATTTTCTATGAGATCCTTCAAAATATATAAATCCTAAAGTAGTACTAGGGTACTATAATTCCCCCTAATGTCAAATATTTAGATGAGCAATATTTACCTTACAATATTAAATAATTACATTCCAACTTGAATCTAAAGTAGTACCTTGCTATATTAAATTTATAAATCCTAAAGTAGAACCAGAGTACTATAATACCCCTTAATATCAAACCTTTAATTAGGAAAAATTTACCTTGCTATATTAATATTTGCAATCCATTTTGACTCTAATGGTTTATAATGCTAGCCCATGAACTTTGTATGGAGTATTTTAATACATTATATGAGAAAAATAATCTCTTGTTCCACCTATGGCTTATGCCTATACAATAGGTACTTGGAGCATCACCTACCATCAATCATATCCCTAATGTTCAAACCCTTCCCACTATAATGTAGCATAATATACCTACATACCACGAAATCAACACTCACTATATTATAACCTTTCCTAGCCAAAGTGCATCAAACACCATAGCTTTTCAACCTCAATTTATAACATTATCTACTCCTCATAAAATGTATAACCTAAACACTAATCCCATATATCAAAACCAGAATGATGGAATTCAAGCTCAAGTGAATGAACTTAGGGAAGTGATATAATATTTTATAATTCAAACCTATTTAGAAAAGAGAGATAATTAGGGTGTATAGTAAGATGGCAAATGATAATAGTCAAGGAATTGGTAACAAAGGAAGACTCCTTATCTTATGAAGGACTATATGCCTTGATAAATAACTAATGCATCATGTTGAAATTTTTGTATTATGACATTGTTTAGACCAAGGCCAAAAGTATGATAAAGTGCTTATGAGTGTCATTTATGTAGCTTATGAGTATATGATTATGTAAGCCTACAATAATTTCTCATTTATGTAATTCTATATGCCTGATCATGTAAGCCTATGGCCCCTTTCATATTTCACCCTTAGTGGTATTGGTTAATCCACCTTTATGGATGATGATAGAAAAATCTAATAGAAGCTAAGTATTTTAGAAGTATTGGATTTTGGCCATATTTGGAGCATATTTCATGGAAAATTTGGGAGTTTTATAGGAGGGGCTCCATGTTTGGGATAGATATTTCTCCCAACAAATCCTATCTATCATCGATAATGAGAAAGAAAATTGATATTTAGTTTAAAAATGGACTTAGGAGTAACAATTACATTTTCCTAGATAGTATATCAAGTGATATTCAAGGGGGTTTGAAAGGGTGCTTAGGGAGGAGCATTTAGGAATAATATTCTAAAGTAAAAGTAAACAAATGCAAATTCAAGGTATTTTATGTAAATAGAAAATACATGGGATTCTTCAGATGATGGTGATATTTAGGAACAAGAATTCAAGAAATGTAAGTTTTTGTCTAGTCCATTCTTCTCATAGGAGGATTTTAAGGCTTGTGGAAGGAGTTATGTTGAAAATCCTAGAATAAATTATGAGCAAGGAAATTTTTAGAATATGGGATAATATTAGGCCCAATATCCCCCTCACTCATTTTTATGATATTTTATTTCTAATCATCATTTCTTGAGTTACAAGTCAACAATGAGAGGCTTTCTTGGGATAGGTTTAACTTTATAGGTTCATCTAAGTTCCAAGAGGATGATGATGGTCTAGAAAAATATATTTCATTATATATGATTGCATATAGGTGGGGTGCATGTATGATGGTATGGTTATTATGAATAATAATTATTCCTATGTTCCCTTCCACCCATGCTCTTTTTAACATTCAAGAGCTAAAAGTGATAAACCAAGTTTGGGAAGAAGAAAGGGAAATAATTGAGCACAAAGTTTTGAATATGGAAGTAAAGAACTAATTATTGAAACCTCTACTTTTATATGTGAACAAGGAGGTCCAAGAGATCCTTGATAAGGGGTCTTCATGTAGTTCCTAAGGAAATGTGAGGGGTTTGATCCAAAAATTTCTAAAAAAATTGCCCATTCTTGATTTGTGGGGAAGGTTAGATCTTTTGGCTATGACTTCACAATCAACACAAATTTAATGGTAAATGTCATGAGTTTTTCTACTAAAGGAGAATGAATTCGAAGGCAAAGTCAATATTTAACTAGGGAAATGGAGATATTTTCAATAGTAATGAGCTTCCTCTTTAGGAAGGGAATTGGATGGCATGGGAGTCATTGCCACAACCTTGGTACTAAGTAGTCCAGCCAATTATGAACTGTATTAAGTTGGACTCAAAGAACACAATTGTTAGGATTTTCCACTTTGCTTTTCTAAACTATAGGATGAAAAATGAATATACTAGCCTTCCTCTTCAAATCTATGGAAAAAATATCGACGACGTCCAATGTGGGAAAGCATTGGCCTTGCTACACCAGGGTCTTATATTAATTTATCATTTTAAGCATATTATGGAGATGGAGGGTCTTCCCAATAATTTCTATGGAAGACCAAGGGCAAGAAGTTTTAGAAGGTGGATAAGAAGCCAAATATTTCAAATGAGAAGGAGAAAATATTTCTTGGTGCACAAGACACAATAAAAATCTCATCAAAAGAGGATTCAAATGATACCCATATGAGAAATGTCTCCCCAACTCCTAGTAAAGTTATCATTAAAAAAGAGACATGTGTCTAGAAAGGGGTGTAGACAAGAATTTTTGATCCAAGCCATAATTTTCCCCTCCTCTAGAACACGTAACCCATGTGCCTATGAGCCCACATTTTTTCTCACATCATTAGAACCACTCGTAAACTTCCATTTTGTTTTTTACTCATTTTTATCAAATTCGCGGTCTCTAGTTATAGGCCATGAATTTGCTAAGATTTCAAAATTTTATCAGCCCACCTAATCTCTCGAATGACCACTTGGATTCTTTCTAATTTGGCCTAACTTCTCTTTTTTTGAAAATTCACAACCTCTAATTATAGGCTACAAATTCACTTACATTTGGAGTTTTCTCAAACCATCCAACTTCTCAAACAACCATTGTAAATATTTCAAATTTTTAGTCTAACTGCATCAATCTAAGTTATAAAATGAGCACCCTACCTTCCAAATGAGACTAATGAATGAATGGACTAATGACTAATGAAGTAATGCATGAACGAGTTGATTAATGGATGAATAGGAAAAATGGAAGGAACTAAGGAATGAAATGTTGAGGCACGTTAAGGAGTGAGGCTGGATGAATATCAAAACTAGGTCATTTTACATTGCTTTCTATATTCTTACTTCATTGTAAATGGGTCCAGCCATGAATTCACCTAGCTAGTAATGAATTCACTTATAGGCCATGAATTCATTGATATAAGGACTTGGGGGTAAATTTTCATATACAAAAAATACTAGCTCAATTTTTATGTTGCATTTAGGTTGTTTGACCTCTGTTAACATTATTTTCTACATTGCATATGTTATTTTATCTCTGTTTTTGTCTTTGATTCCAAAATGTCAATGATTTACATTATTTATGAATGGTCTACTAAAACAACCAAGGGGGCTTGACTAGTGTACCTTCAGTATTAGTCATATAGAAGCCTAAGCAGGCCCCCTAATACTAATCAATTTTTTTAGGATTTTATGAAATTATTTTGCAGGTTTTAGCTAATTTGCAAGTTGGGTTGTGAAATCATTTTACAAGCCATGAATTCACTTTATAGGTCGTGAAATCGCTTTACAGACCATGAAATCACTTTATAGGCTTCTAAATCACTTTACAGGTTATAAAATCAACTTACCATCCATAAAATTACTTTGGGTAAACATCCAGATCAGGTAGGTATTCAATAAAATTTTTCTTAGTTTCATATATATTTTTTTTCATGCTACATTATTTTTATTCTTAAATTCCTATGAAAATGACTCAAAATGTCAAAAAATGAGAATAGAATTAAAAATGCATATAGCTTAGAAATTGTTTGTTGTGCATTTGTTTTCAAGAAAAGCTAAAATTGCATATAGTCTAGGTTTTAGTTGCATTTGACTCAACTTAGGTGTTTGCAAATCAAAATGAATGCATTCAAACAAACACCCTTGACTAGACTTAGAAGTAGTCTATAAACACTTCTTGGTGAACCTAAATCCATTCAACCTCACCAAAGGAGGTACACCACTAGGTACCCCTCACATAGAGGTGTAGGTGTGCAAATGTTCCATCCCCCTTTTAGGCATGGATCCATTTTACCTAGAAGGAAAGAGGTGTAAATTTTACCCTCTACAAGGGAAGTTGGTGAATGGTTGACAAGAAAGAATATTACCCAACGTCTATCCATAAGAGACCTAAAAAAATGAGAAAGTTTATTAAAATTATAAGTATGAAAGCAATGTTGGTGGAGCTCTCAAACTAGGAAGCAAATGAGGAGGCCACCAACATGAATCTCTCAATCATGAATCTTTGGTGTTGTAGGTTTTACCCAAGCACAAGAATTGCTCCAAGGAGGATTACAAAGTGGAAAAGGGGGAAGTAAAGAGTGATATAACTAGAGAACCCCCACTAAAATATGTTCTATATAATCTCAATAAAAACTATATAATTTAATGGATCTCAATAAATTAGGGAGAAAAGCAAGCCAAATGTTGGTCCAAAATATCGAGGAGTCAAAAATCCATATGGAGGATTTGAAGAACAAAATTATATCCTTAAGTACTCTATAGGAGATGGTGAAAAATAGCTGGGATGGAAAGGATTACATCTAATTCTCCTTCCTAGATTTTATTTTATCATGTTTATGTTTTATTTCTCTAATATAATATGTCTAGTAGTTTTTTGTAGTAAGGGACAACTTTAGTTGTTGTTTGTTTTGTTTCAAATGTTTAGTGATATGAAGCTTGTCGATGTTTAATTTTTGAGGATCCAAATTTGGACTTTAATGTCCATATTTTAGTAAAGGTTTGTACAAGGTTTGGGGACATTTTTAAAACCCCTTCTTCTATCTATTTTTAAAAACAAATCCACCTTTATGAATAACACATTTAAAAGGGTAATTTATTAGTATTCTATTATAAGGTCAACCTCAAGATTAAGTTTGTCAATGTAAGGTTAACCTCTTATTAGGGATTTGGTATCACTATAAATACCCCTCAATGAGGATCCATTTGTACCATAATAATGATTAAAATATAATATATTGGGTTACCCATCATCACACATCTTATACTTCTTATTGTCTCCCTTTGTTTATTTTTGTCATCTACTATTGTTATCTTTTAATCACCTTTTTATCTTTTTGGCATACGATTGTATTGAATACTTTTAAAAGGTTTTTGGATCAAACATGGTGTCATAGTAGACTCCAAAATTGCTTCACTCATTCAGTTGAAGAGACTTTCACTAGTGATTTTGGCATGAAATTGATGTTCTCTTTTTAAAATTTTAAGAATTTAAAATTAAAATGTTTTTACACCATTTCTTTCTACCTAATAGACTATTATTTTCAAATGCAAGCTATATGTTCCTACCCTTCATGAAGTTCTATTCAACCTCAATAGAAATACCTACATTTTTACAATGGATGCAATGGTGTGGTTATACATTTTAATGTAGGAGCATCATGCCATTTTAGCTATTGTTTCTAGTTATTATAGACTCTTCCTCTTTGTTTTACAACAAATGGGAGTGGTGCAACAATAGACACCATACTTTTTTTATAGAATTCCATCAGATAAAATATTTAAGCTACAATTACTACAAATGAGTTTTATTGATGAATGGGTGTACATGCTAAGTAAATTTATTTGTTGCTCTACTCTAGATATAGCCTTTTGGTATAGTGGATCAAAATCTTGCTTGCACAAGAGAGGTCCTTGGTTCAAGACTTGGAATTTTTTTTATGGATTTTTTAAAAAGAGAAGGGAATAAAAAAAAAATTATCTATTAATCTTTCACACTTGTCCATCAAATTTAGTGGTTGGACGTCTTGCTCATAGAATGGATGTGACCAAGTCAAATATCATGGATTCTTTTTTGTTTGTTTAGGTCATCCTCTCTAATTATACAACTATGTGCTAAAGGGTAGGTAGTTAATAAAAGGTCTCAATCCACTATGTGGTATAGTTATTGGGCTATTTTCTTATGGTATGGAAGTATCAAGTTCAAATATCAATGGTGACACTTTTGCTATTTTAAATATAATTTCACTTATACAAGGTCTTATCACATTTCCTCTATTTTGGTTTAATTGTGTATGCATGGCATGCTAGTAGGCACTCTTTATTATACATAGGGATTCTTGGGTTTGATTTTTGTTGGCTACAAAGCTAAATAAAATAATATATTTAATATATAAATATTATTAATCTACCAATCACATTCAATCAAGTGTTAAAATCTGATTTTTTTGTAGAAGAGCATATAATCCAATCCAATTGTACCAAGTGGAAATTCTTTATTTGAATTGGCATTTCATTTATATTAATTTAAGTTCTAATTTTACCAATTATATGGAGACCATGAAATTTGCATGTGAAAGCATTTGGATCCCATTATTTTTCTAGATTGCATGATTTTTTGAGATCTACATAGTGGTGACATTAGTTTATGAACTTGTTATAGATTTGTTTAGGATTTTTGTTAAAAATAGCTTCTTTAGGGTATGTTACTTGCCTAAATGGGTGAAAATATAATACTTGGTTAGTTAAAATGGAAGGATTATTTAGAAATAAAAATATTTGGTTCATATTTAATAATGAGTTAGAAGAATATCTCAATGATCATGAATTTAGAAAGAGAAAGGAGGAAGCTCTTGGACTATTCTTCATGTTAGTGGAACTACATGTAATTTTCCACATTAGAGAAAATTCTAATCCTATTGATGTATGGATTACTTTAAAATATATCTATGTAAAACTAAGTGCTAATGTAGTTAACATATAAATAAATCTCTGCAAGTCTCAAAACTAGAAGTTAATAGTAATTTTGAAGACTTAATATCTCACTTCAAATCTCTAAAAGCCTATCTAGCTATGACAAGAGGTAACATAAAGAGTGATGAAAAGAATTTCCTTGGGTCCTTACCTGTCTCTTCTAATATTTGGGACATCCTTGGGACTGTCCCTGTGCCCTTTTTTTGTGTTTTAGGGATCTTTCCCTGCTGCTCTTTGGTTGTCCCAGTTTTTTTGCTGGTTTTCTTTGCAGTGTGGCTCAAATTTGTCCCTCTTCCTTGGCACTTCATGGATCCTTCTCTCTTGGCTATCCCTAGTTGCAGACGATCTCATTGGAGTGGGAGGTCACTTCTTCGCTTGTATACCCTTTCTAGTCACTTTGAGGGTTACCTTCTAGTGCCTTTGTTCAATGACATCCTTGGGTCCATCCCTAGGTTTTTTGTGATGCTTCTGGGATGCCTTTTCCTACAAATCTCTTCTTGGTGCTGGTTTAAACGATTCTCCAAATGCATCCAATGCAGGATGAGGTTTTTCTTTGAGTGCAAGAGGATTTCATGGCCTGTGGAAATCCTCAGTCTTATTGCTCTTTTTTCTATGCCCCATGCATGATGCTATTTTGGTCTTGTTTTTCAACATTCCTGCTTTCCTCCCTATGTAAGTTGTTTGATCTCAGTGATTTCTCCACTCCAACCTTCATTGGGGGTTTTTGTTTGGTGGTTTTAGGCCTTATGCTGGCCTATTATTTTTTCTCTATCTTACTACTGCATCCTCCTGCTACATCCTAGGATGTCCTATTGTTGCATCCTCCTACTACGTCCTTAGGCGGGAATGTTTTCCTCTACATTTCCCACTTTTTTTTAATTTAAATTTTTAAATTTTAGTGTTGGGTGGGATGGCCTTTTTTCAATTTAGTTCTATACATGTTGCCCTATTTAAATTTTCCTTGCATGTGTTGTTTGGGTGGGATGGCCCTGATTGTCTTCTCCATCCTTTTTGCACATGTTTTATGGATGATTTGGGCAAGGTGGCCATATTTCAGATTTCAATTTTAAAAACAATGAAAAAAAAAATCCTATCCTTTAAGGCTATCCTTTAGCCTATCCCTAAAGGCTATCCTTAAGCCTGTCCTAAAAGACAATCCTTTTGTCTTTCCTCTAGATTTTTTTTTTCCTTTTCTACGACCTTCCTATGGCCTTGATTTTAAAGTCTTGACTTTTTGTAATCAGGTTTTGGGACCTTTGATAAAAACCCACTTTAATTTTAACCAATAAAAAAAAAATCTATTACTTTCAATATTTCTCATCCTTTTCATACAACTAGCTTGATTCTTAATTTAAATGATATGACTAGAAAAAACCATAACCCCTCCCTCTTAAAGGACTTTTCAAGCTTCTAATTCATTATGAAGTGGAAATGAAGAATTATGGAGCTCTTTCTCATCCACAAGATCATCGAATTATACTATAATTCAATGAATTCTAAGGCTCAAGTGTGTAAGGGTAAGGATAGAGTTTTAAATAAGTCAAACATTCACAAGTATTGTAAAATAAATTGCACTTCATCAAAAATTACATTATAAATCTAAATAAAATTGAAACATAATTCTTAAGAACTGGACACTTTTTTAAAATGAAGATAAGGATGAAGGAGGAACTTTGAAGGCCTATTAGAGCTTCCATTATTGGGGAAGTTATTTTCTCTAATTCCTTCCCTCCTTGGCCCTCACACTTTATATTATGGTGGGTGTTGAAAATTTGTGTAATATATTCTTATTTAGGCTAAGGACAAAAGTGTGATGAGGTGCTTATGAGCACCATTTATGTATCATATAGGCATGTGATTATGTAACCCTATGGGCATTCCTCATTTATGTAAGCCTATAGACATGATCATGTAAGCCTATGGGCCCCTTTCAAATTTCACACTTAGTGGTATTGGTTAATCCACCTTCATGGATAACCTTTAATCTCAAGGTTAAGTTTATGTTGGCATTAGGTTAACCTCTCATTGGGGATTGGGTATCACTATAAATAACCTTCAATGAGAATCCATTTGTATCATAGGTATGCATAAAGTATGATATATTTGGGTGCCCACATGCACCCACTTTATACATCTTGCCATATTTCTTTATTTATTTTTTTACTTACTATTGCTATCTGATGAGTATTTATTTAGCATGTATTATTTGTGATAAATTGTTTAATTTCTACCTTTAAATCATGATTGCAATATATTTTAATGGTTATTTCTATTTATTCCTATGATTTATCAGTTAAAATGATGGATATGGTTAATCTGACAAATGTATGTATTTCATGCAAAATACGCGTAAGTTGTGTATGATTATACAGGAAAGTGTTGAAGAACGTTTCACAGGAGTATGATGTAGTAGCACGAGATTCAGATCAGACCCTGGACGTGAGAAGATGGACATAAGGATGATGGATTAAGAAAGCTCTAGACACGGTTATAGAATACAGTAGTTGATGACTGTTGTAGAATATAGTAGCTGATGACTGTTACAGAAGATAGTTACTGAAGTATGTTACAGAAGGTAGCTGTTGAAGACTGTTACCGAAGAGATATTTTACCAATAGTTATAGAAGAAATTTGACCAAGTCAATTGATCGATGTTGCATGCCACATCAGTGACAGCATGGCATTTTTACACGATAGCAAAAGTATTTCCAGTCAACATGATTAGTTGACTTGTCAAATATTATTCATGAGGATATTATAATTAATAAAGTTGTTGTAAAGTTATTCTATAAAGTTGTATAATTAGAATATTGTTAGGTTGTCTAGATTCTGATGCAAGATTGTTATGTCCTTCTCGAGAATAAAGGGGCATATAGTTACGTTGTATATCTTGTGAAATGTTCAAATTAGTATTGTTTTGTTATGTTCATTCATGTATTGCCACTTGGACCACTTAGGCTATTTATTGAGTCCAAGGAGGATTAGGAAATTGTGTCTATTTAGAATAATTAGATTATTTTTGTTAAGTACATAGTTGTCGCATTATCAAGTCCACAAAGCCACATGGAAAAATACGTGGAAGAGTTATATTCAGAATTGTCCAAGTCATATTATATATTACATAGGAAGACCTTTGAAAAGGTCTAATCGTCAATCACCTATCTAATGAAGAAATGTTCGAAGTCTAGCTAATGTTTGTACAATTTTTGAGGAAATGCGCCAACATGTACATTTGAACTTCCAACAATAAAAGCAACACTTTACTTTTTACATATGGTAACTGTATCATTTGTGTTATTTATTGCTTGATTTCTTTTATGTAGTTGTAATTGTAATTTCCCTGCATCCATAGAATAGAATAATGTTAGTAGTAATTATGCATCTTAGTTACTGAGATAAAGTAGTTTAGGGGAGAAAGACTTACACTATCCTCTAGGAGGCAGGGCCCACTCCTATAGTCAGTCCCTAATCTCTCGCCCCTACAATAGGTTAGAAATAGTTAGTACATAAAAATTAACCTTAGAATATAGAATAAATTAAATTGCATTATCATAGAACAGAAAGTAAAAATAGATAATTAAAACTAATTGCACGAGGATCCTCATTAATTTTTATTAGTTATCCTCACCAATAGATAAAATCATCATTAGATCAAATCATCAATAGGTAAATATCATATTTATTACATAAATCATAAATTGCATTTTATTTTCATTCCTGCACGATTTAATTTATGTTCACTATAATCATTACTTTTCTACACAACCTGAAACTAAAAGAGATCTGAATTAAGCTTAGAATTGATCCCCATAGTACAATCTATACTAGATTTCTACTCTTTAAATCTAACCTTGATTACCCTAGATTGAAAAATATTAAATGTAAGCTATTACAACTGATCATTTTGGCACCATTTTCAGGGAGAGTAGCATCATAGTGGTTAATCAGAAAAGTTGTTGGTTGCACGAGAGGCTTACTTGTGTTACCAGGTTCTTTTCTCTTGAGGAATATTTTTAATGCTTTCATAGTCAAAATTTTATTTCCTGCAAAATTTTATTTTCTGCAAAATTTTATTTCCTACAAAATTTTTTAAGCTTTGGGTGATTATTATTGCTTAATTTGGTTTAGGACCTATAAGAAAATAGGGAAGTAGATATGACTGAGTGGCACAGTCATAGTGAAACACCCCTAAATACTTAGGCCCTGTAGAAGCAGGAAGTAGGTATGGTTGAGTGACACAGCCATAGTGAAACCCTCCTAAATAATCAAAGAAGTAGTAATAGTTTTACCTTTTATTTTAGTAATTTCATTTCTAGTAATTTCTAAGATTTGGGTGATTGCTATTCATTTGTTTTGGTATGGGTTCTCCTATAAGAAAAATAGGAAGTAGGTATGACTGAGTGGCACAGTCATAGTGAAACACTCCTAAATAATTAGGACCTATAAGAAGCAGGAAGTAGGTATGGTTGAGTGGCACAATCATAGTGAAATAAAAGTTCCTATATAATCAAAGAAGTGATAGCAAAATAACCTTTTACTTTCAGTAATTTTATTTCCAACAAATTTTACTTTTCAAGCAATATTTCATTTTATTTCTTGTTATACTAAAATTAGTTGTATGGATTCATAGAGTGAGTCACACCTAGTTTTAGTTATAGCAGGATTGCTCAGAAAATAAAAAATTTATTTCATTTTCCTACTATGTTAAGGATAGTTATAAATTCATTTGTTGTGACTTATATCTAAACTTGGCAACAATAGGATTAAAATAGAAAACCAAAATCAAAACCCAAACAAAACCAAAACCAAAGAGAGAGAAAGGAGAATAAAATATAGGTTGCTAGATGGTGGAAAATAGTCTAAATCAGTCTGCACTTATAGACCTTAGAAAATTACTAATACAACAAGAAGTTAACCTTATTTTTGAGCAAGGAAATAAAACATCTAGTCAAGAGTGGGAGTGTTTGTGTGAATGCATTGACATTATTAAAGAGAGATCATATGAGTTGAAGGAAATCAAAAGAATTGACATAGCAAAAACTCTAGGGCCGAACTACCATTCATATTATCTAGATCTTGGAAGGAGTTGTGAGTGTTGGCTTTGGGATAGAAGAGCAACAGTAAATCCAACAATTTACCCTTGGAATCAATATTTCGAGGACTCCCTCATCATTCACAACTTCCTTGCAGACATAGAAAAGAGAGAAGTAGCCCTAGAATATAGCAAGAAATATCACAAGATACCTAGAGTTGTGCGCTTTAGAGAGTTGTGTCAAGATTTATGCTATGAGTTACAATTTGGAAATCCTGACCCCATTCCAACACAAGATTTTCTTGTTCAATTGATTCAATTAGTGATAGACCACTTTAATTTTGAAGAGGAACACTTCATGACACCCGAACAACTTGATCCAATCAACGATATTCATAGACTATTCAAAGAAGATTAGACATTGTTGCAAAAACAAGAGAACTTAGAAAATTCATGAGCAGACCTAGAGACTCTAAGGGAAGATTTATAAAGATCAACAAATCAGAAGGAAATTTCCAAAGAGACTTTAGCAGGTAGCTTGGAATTTATAAGTTAAAAGAACTTGAAACAACAACATCAACCGAGCAAGCTGAAATCCTAGAACAAGATCCCAACTCATATTTATTACCTGAACCAAAATTTGACAATCACGTAGATCCTTCTTCTATTTTTACTGAACCCATACCTGGTCCAATTCTTGAAATCTTACATTCAGTTATGGTTGACCAACATAGTGGGTAGGGAGAAGTAGAAGAGAACCAAAGGGAGGATAGACAAAGATAGAATAGAGACCAAAGAAGAAATGGGTAAAGAAAGATATTTGCCTTCCCAATATTACATACAGATGGGACATCAAGAGAACCTAAGTCAATCTCTATTTTTGTATTGCCCACCTTCCATGGGAAACCACACGAAGATCCAGATGCTTTTCTTTTTGAATTTGAGGTGGTGTGCCAAGCCTACTTTTACACCACCAATGAACAAAAGCTAAGGTTGTTTCCCTCTACTCTTAAAGATGCAACTTTAAGATGGTTCATGGGTCTAGGAGAAAATATTTGTAATCGATGGGATGGAGAACATGGATTAAAAGAGCTATTCCTTGAACGATATCAGGATTACTATAGAGTTAGGGATAAGAAAGTTGAGCTATTCTGCATGAATAAAAAAGAAGAAGAATATTTGGAGGATTACCTTGAGAGATTTCTATTCGTTGGGTCTAGAGTAAATATAGACCTCGATGAAGAAATCTTAAAAGAACTCTTTCTAAAAGGACTGAAAGAAGATGTCCTTGAGGTTCTGAACCTTATGGCAAAAGGAGATATCCATCTTATGACATTTGAGGAGATTGTAAACCTTTGCAAAAACTATTCAAGAAACAAACCTCTAAGGAGTAATAAGTATACATCCATAGGAGGAGTGACAAGAGCAAAAATTGGAAACATGTTGGAAGGTTTAAAAACTGATCTGTTAAGTACCTTGACTACATCTTTGGATTTAATGGATAGGAAGCCAAAATAACAGGACAATGAAGAGATTTACTATCACAGATGTAGGAAAAAGCACAACCTGAGAGAATGCCCTCTCAACATTACAAATATTTCCAATATTTTTGCTTGTAAAATTTGTGATAAGAATCACAAAACTAAAAACTGCAAATACATCTCCGTTGTTAAAGCTGCCATAAAGGAACCTGAAGTTGAAGAGGTAGAAGATATTTATTTTTTAGCTCAAATATAGAATGGTCCATTCAATGGACCACCAAATTGGTCAAACCCTAGTTATTCCAACCCACAAAGGCCTAATCAATGGTCCAATGCACCAAACTGGGCAAATTGGAACTCTTATTCAAATAATCAAGACTGGAACATACCCCCATGGGCCCACTTTATGGCCAATACCTATGGAAATCCACCTCCATGGAATCAAGGAATGTCAAGTCAAAATAGTTGGAATACTAATGGCCAATATAATCAGGGAGGATCTGGTTGGTCTCAAAATCTATCACAACAATAAAACTTTCAAAACCAATTTAGGGGACAAGCCCCTCAAAATCAGCCTCAAAATAGACTTCTTCCACCTCTAGTGAATAATAATAATAATCCTCCTAAGCAACCTCCTCTTCCAGCTCAACCAGTCCCTAATCCTAACAACAACAAGAATGTTCAACAAGTCTATGAAACTAGTGAGACATGTTCTATATCTGTGGCACCTTGTCAACAGATTCAATTGAGATCTGGAAAAGTATTGGAAAACAATGTAACTCTCATAGAACTTGATAATCCCATTGAAGACTTGTTTGAAAAGGAGGATAACAATGAGAAGGAAATAGAAAATTCACCAGAAAAATTTCCAACAAAATAGCAAGAGATCCAAATTCCTCAAAGGAAGGAAGTAGAGATACCATTTCCTCAAAGACTGGCAATACCAAAAGAACCATCTAAGCCAACTTTTAACTTCCTTCAGGAATTAGAAAATGTTACTATCAAAATCCCTTTATTGCAAGCTATCAAGGATATCCCCATCTATTCCAAGCTCATCAAAAACATATGCACAAATTCAAGAAGGAAAAAGAAGAATGAAGCCCAAACTATTCAAGTCATTGGACAATTATCTGAGATAATAATGGGAGGTAGGTCATTACCAAAATACATAGATCCTGGAATACCTATACTCATGGTACACATTGGTGACATAGCCTTGAAAAATGTTTTGGTCGATTTAGGAGCCGCTATTAATGTCATGACTAAAGAAACAATAGAATATTTAGGGGTACATAAATTACAATCAACTTCTATTGTACTCCAACTCGTAGATAGGTCCACTATCAAGCCAGAAGGAAAACTAGAAGATGTTATAGTCTCTGTAAGTTCATGGGAATACCCTATAGACTTTATAGTCTTACAACCCAAGAAAAAGTTAGGGGGACATCCCTTAATTCTAGGGCACCCATGGCTCGCAACAGATGATGCTTACATTAGTTGTAGATCGAGAAATATGACTATTTTTGATGGCAAGAATACTAAAGACCTTAGCCTATTCCCTGAATCAACAATAGAAAAATATTTTCCAAAGCAACTATGGTATGATTTCCCTCATGATTTTGATGATATCCAAACCTTATCAATCAATGTTCTGAGTGAACATCTTCAACAAGAAATTGAGGGACCATTACCATTACTATTAGGAAATCAAAAAGAAGATCAAGGTCAAGACAATGGTTGTTCATCTGAATCTACTATGGCTATTAATGAGGCAAGCACAAGTCAGTCTCAACAAATGATACCATATGACTATCACTTAAATATTCTTGAACATGAGATAATGGGGATAGATGCAAACACTAAAAAATGCAAGCAAATAGATATCACACCAGGAAGAACCTTGAATATCAATGATGAGCTCACAAGCATACAAGAATCACAATTAATAGATGTGCTTAAGAAACATCAATCAACATTTGCATGGAACTACGAGGATATGAAAGGTATACATCCAAATGTTTGTACCCATCACATTTTTATCCAAGAAGGATGTTATCCAGTAAGACAACCCCAAAGAAGATTGAATCCAACTATGAAAGACGTGGTTCAAGAAGAAATCATTAAACTCTTGAAGGTAGGATTTATATATCCAATTTTTGATAGTCAATGGGTGTCACCTCTTGTGATAGTCCCTAAAAAGAATGGTAAATGGAGGATTTGTGTGGACTATAGGGAATTAAACAAAGTAACAAAGAAATACTATTTTCCCTTGTCATTCATTGATCAAGTTCTTGATACCTTGGCTGGAAAGAAATATTTCTACTTTTTGGATGGTTTTAGTGGCTATAATCAAGTTTCCATAGCTGAAGAAGATCAAGAAAAGACAACCTTCACATGTCCAGTAGGTACCTATGCTTACAAAGTCTTACCCTTTAGATTATGCAATGCACCTACAACTTTTCAAAGAGTTATTTTAGCTATCTTTGTTGATTTAATCAATGAGTGTGTAGAAGTCTATATGGATGACTTCACAGTCTACGGTAATACCTTTGAAGAAATTTTATCAAGCTTGCAAAGAGTTCTAGTTAGATGCCAAGAGCAAAACCTCTCTTTGAGTCATGAAAAGTGTTTCATGATGATGAGAGGAGGCATTGTTCTAGGACATTATATATCAGAAGAAGGTGTTAAAGTAGATCCTACAAAAATACAAGTTATTCAATCCCTTCAACCTCCGAAAACACAAACAGAGGTGAGAAGTTTCCTAGGACATGCAGGATACTACCATAGATTCATTAAAGACTTCAGTAAAATTATTTCTCCCATGCTTAAGCTCTTAACCAAAGAAAGTGAATTCAATTGGACTGAAGCATGTCAAGAAGCCTTTGAAGTTATAAAAGATAAATTAATTACTGCTCCAATCCTGAGAGGACCAAATTGGGAATTACCATTCCACATACATTGTGATGCTTTGGGTTACGCAATAGGGGTAGTATTACAATAGATTGAGAACAAAATACCTTATGCTATCTATTATGTGAGTAAAAACTTGCATGGAGCTGAGCTTAATTACACTATTACTAAAAAATAATTTTTAGTTGTAGTCCATGCCATTAATAAATTCAAACATTACATAACAGGGTATGAAGTATTTGTTCACACTGATCACTCTGCCATTAAATACTTAATGAAAAAAGCTACAGTAGGAGGTAGAGTGGTTAGATGGCTTCTTCTATTATAGGAATTTAATGTTACAATCATAGATAAGGTAGGAAAATATAATGTCATTGTAGATCACCTATCTCGTATGCAAATATTTGATGATAATGAGTTAATTCCTGATAATTTCCCAGATGAACATTTGTTTGCTCTTTCTATTTTTACCCCTTGGTATGCTGATATTGTAAATTACTTAGTAACAGGGAAAATACCTCAAAACTATACACCACATGAGCGTAGAAAACTAATACGTCAGAGTATCCCTTATATGTGGATTCATGGAGTCTTGTTTAAAACATGTCCTAACCAAATAATTAGGAGATGTGTGCAAGAAGAAGATGTATATGACATCATTCGAGTGGCACATGAAGAACCCTGTGGAGGCCATTATGCCACCCAAAGGATAGTTAGTAAAATACTTCAAACTGGTTACTTTTGGCCTACCATGAATAAAGATGTCCATAAATTTATTGATAGATGTGATGCTTGTCAAAGAGCTAGTAAGCCTACACCTTCAATGGAAATACCTTTGGTTCTGCAAGTAGTGTTTGAACCATTCAAGAAATGGGGAATTGACTTTGTTGGACCAATAGACCCTCCAAGTGTAGGTAATAAACACATACTTGTGTGTACATACTATGTTACTAAGTGGGCTAAAGTTAAAGCTTTACCACGAGCACAAGCTGAACCAGTAGCTGATTTCCTTTATGAAAATATTATGCAACACTTTGGAGCACCTAGAGAGTTAGTTTCAGATCATGGAACCCAATTCCTCTCCAAATTAATTGCACATTTTGTTGACATCTATCAAATAAAACATAGGAAAACCTCACCATATCACCCTCAAGCCAATGGACAAGTAGAAGTTACGAATAGAGAACTTGAAAAGATCATTACAAAAACCATAGCTGTTAATAGGGGTGATTGGGCTGAGAGATTAAAAGAAGTTGTATGGGCATATAATACAACTTGGAAAACTACCATAGGATTATCACCTTATGAAATGGTCTATGGAAAACAAGCTATCATGCCCATCAAGTTTGAGATAGAAACTCTTCGCACAACAATGCAACTTGACATGAATTTGGACCAAGCATAGAAAGCTAGATTGGAAAAGTTAAACATTCTGGATGAAAGGAGACTAGAGGTATTACATAGGACTGAAATAACCCAACAACAAAGGAAGAAATGGCATGATAAACACATTGTACCATATACATTTCAATCAGGAGATTGGGCCTTGTTGTTTGACTCTCGTTACCAAGACTTTCAAGGTAAATTGAGGACAAGATGGCTAGGACCCTATGAAATTAAAGAGATATTCAAGAATGGTACAGTCAAGCTTAAGCCTATAGATGATTCAACAAGAAAACTACTAGTAAATGGGCATAGGCTTAAACTTTACAAGAAGCCATTATCTAAGGAAGAATTCATACACCACCTTAAGCAACAAGTCGATTTGTAGTACATCTCTAAACTGCAATCAACAACTATTGAATAATAACTTCTCTCTCACAAAAAAAAATATTATGCTTCCTTTGTTTCATCATGAAGTTTCTATATTTGCAATATTTCTATCTTATTTTCATCAATTTTTAGTCTCAATATTTCAAAAATAGCCCAAAAGGATATTTCTTTAAGATCTTGTAGGAAAATGACTACCACATGTTGCATAATACCTTGTTTGCTAAATAAAATCTAGGTGTTCTCAATTACTCAACCACCACTAGTGTTTTGAGAAAATTTTCATTGAAATTCAAGCAATCTTTTGGTGTTGTAAGATATTCCTAGTTAATCAAGTTTTCTCTTGGACCACGCACATTAGAACATATAAAAATATTGTGATATTTGAAAGATTAGCTCATAAGTCACTATTGCCATTGAGTAAAAGGTTTCCCCTACTTATCCATCTATGCACATGGTCTAGAGTACTAATGAATTGGAAAAAGGACAAGCTCGCCCTTCACCCTTGAAAAAAAAAGGAGAAGAATAGTAAGGATAGGATCAAATTCCCATCAGGACTTTGATAGAGTGTGCAGAGAGACAAGTACGGGTCTGTTTTTATAATCTATTTTTATAATGAAGCGACTACTGATTAGGTAGTGTCTCCATTTTTCTACTGCATGAAGAATAGCCAACATTTCTTTTTCGTATGTTGATCTTCCCAAATTTTTCCCAAAGAGTTGTTTACTTTCAAATGCCAACGGATGACCTTCTTGCATTAATATAGCCCCAATTATGTTCCTGATGCATCACATTCGATAATAAATGGTTTGTGAAAATTGGGAGTTGCTAAAAATGGAGTTGTACACATGGCCTCCTTAAGAGCTTCGAAGGCTTGAGTGGCCTCTTCCGACCAACGAAAAGCATCCTTCTTTTTGAGTGTTGTGAGAGGTGCTACAATTTTACCATAATTTTGTACAAACTTGCGATAGTAGCCCGTGAGACCCAAAAAACCATGAAGTTTCTTGATGGTTTTAGGTAAAGGCCATTCTTGAATTGCCTTAATATTATTGGGGTCGACTTTGACACCCTCGTGTGAAACTATATGACCGAGATACTCAACTTCCTGGACACCAAATGAACATTTGGAACGTTTGACAAATAACTTTTCTCTGTGTAAAATGTGAAGGGCTTTATCCACATGATGTAAATGGTCCTTCCATGTTTTGCTATAGATGAGAATGTCATAAAAAAAAACTAACACAAACTTGTGGAGGAATGGATGAAACACTTGGTTCATGAGACTTTGGAATGTGGATGGTGCATTGGTGAGACCAAAAGGCATGACCAAAAATTCGTAATGACCTTCATGAGTATGAAAAGCAGTTTTGGGAATATCTTCTTCTCTGACACGGATTTGGTGAAATCCTGAGCGAAGGTCTAATTTTGTAAAAAATTTTGCACCATGCAACTCATATAGTAGGTCATCTATGACAGGGATAGGAAATTTGTCCTTGATAGTGAGTTTATTGAGAGAACGAAAATCAGGACACATATGCCAAGAGTTATCTTTTTGTCGAGCCAAAACTACAGGTGAGGAATAAGGGCTAGTGTTGTGACGAATGACTCCATGATCTAGCAAATCCTGAATGATCTGTTCAATTTCTATCTTTTGTGGTTGAGGATAGTGGTAAGGACGATTTTTAGGTGGAACACTTCCTGGAACCAAATGGATGGCATGGTCATGAGATCATTTAGGTGGTAATCCTTTAGGTTCTTGGAAAACCTCTTTGTAATGTGTTATGATGTCTCGTAACTCTAGAGCAGTAATATCCAAATTTTCTTGAGATTATTTTTCCAAACAATTAATTTGAGCTATAAATCCATATCCACCATTTTTTAACATCTTCTCCATACTATGAGAGCTCACCATTTGTGATGGAGGAGTAGTAATGCCTTGTAAGCGAATGACTCGTCCGTTTTCCTTCCATTCCACAAATAATTTTTTGAAATTGAAGCTAACCATGTCTAATGTTTCCAACCATTCAACTCCTAAAATGACATCAGAGTTCCCTAAATCCATGACGAAAAGGGATCCAAACCAGGTATAAGTTCCCATTTTTATGGAAACTTGATATGATCGACCAACACATTGCGCGTTCACCCCGTTGGCCACTAGAACCTGGAATTTGTCTTTGTTGGAAGAGTTAATGAATAAATTCAAAGCTTTTGTTGTTTTGATGTCGATAAAATTGTGGGTACTGCTAGAATCAATTAGCACATTCACCTTTTTATGGTGGAGAAATCCTGGTACCTTGATCTTATGGTGGGTGGTTAACCCCATGAGGGCATGCACGGAGATCGCCATTGTATCCTCTTCCTTCTCTTTGAGAGTACGTGGTAGTTCTTCTTGCATAGGTTCTCCTTGGTGGTAAGTTTCTTCTTCTTCTCCTTCATATTGATCACACTCAATATGAAAGTTTTGTTTTTGGGCACAAGCTTGTTCCCTGGGATGATGATTGTGACATTTATAGCAAAAGTATCTTGAGGGCTGATCATTTCTATGAAAGAAATTGTTGCGATATGGAGGACGACTATAGTTTTCACGTCGTGCATACAACTGAATTCTCTTCTCAACCAGCTTGGCTATTATTATACAATCTTTCAGTGCGGTTGGATTTTGAATGTCCACCTCCACCCTAATATTTTCTTTCAATCCATTTCAAAAAGCTCCCACCACTGTGTTGGGGCTGAGGTCTAATGTATATGGTAGTAAACTGGTGAACTCTGAAACAAACTCGCTAACCGAACCTTCTTGTTTAAGAGATAACAATCTTACTGTGTATGATGATGTAGCTCCTTCATCAAATCTTTCTAAAAAGTAAGTAGTGAATTTTTTCTAGTTAATAGTAGCTCCTTTCTCTCGCTTAAGCCATATGAACCATTGGTAGGCCTCAGTGCCTAATTTTGATGCAGCGAAAGGGACTTTATCAAATTCCTTAATTTGGTATAAGTCGAGAATGCCTTCCATTTTGGCTATCCAACCACGAGGATCATGACCCTCAAAAGTGGGCATATCAATGCGTGGAAAATTATTAGGGCCTCTCGGTTGGTGATAACCCATATCCCTTTCTTGATCTTGGTTATACCGCTGTCTATGATAGCGATCCCTATAATTATTTGAATTGCCTCTTTGCTGTTACCAATCATCATCTTGAGTGTCATTTTATTCATTCCTTTGGGCATGGGAGTGATTGTGGGGATTAGTATTGGGATTACGCTGGTTTTGTGCACTCACTAGGGTTTTTAGGTTTGCACTCATTTCTTGCATACCATCTATTAAGAGTCGAAGAGCTTCATCGTTGGAAATGGCCGATTTACTTGAGTTTCCTTGTGTGATGTTGTCATGAGTTGGGGGAGGGTTAGTAACCATAGTTTCTACCAGTGGATGATGTGGATTATAACTACCAATTTTAAAAGGAGAAGGAGAATTTTTTGTACCTAGGCTTCGATTAGGTCTTCTTACGCTTGTATTGGGAATCTCTGAACTTGATAGTCGACCATTAGGTCCCTTGGTCCAACTTCTACTCATGCACTGTTTAAAATTTCCAGATTAGTAATCCTTGAAAATCCAATTTGTAAAAAAGTTGGTTGAATTCGGTAGCAAAATTGGATTCTGCTTCAACTGTCGCTCCCACTGCGACGCGGAGTGTAGTGCACACTAACCCTTGACTTCAAGATTTTAGTGTAACTTATCTGGATCTGACTGATAGCGAGGACTAGTGACAGTTAACATAATGGGACGAAACGACCGAAGGATCAAGACGCGAGGAATTTTGACTAACCATGACGCACGAATAGAATGAAACATGAAAGGAACCATGATGCGCGGACAGAATGAGATACAAAACACAATAGAACAGGACACAAGCGGACAGAATAGATGCAAGACACAACAGAACACGAGACGTGATAGAACAAAACAGACGAAATAGACGCGAGACACGACAAAACATGAGACGCGATAGAACATGACATGAGTGGAAAAAACAGACACAAGACGAACGGATAGAAGAGACGCGACCAGACGAAACCGAAGGACTTGTTACATGCAGAGGAGCACCCAACGTGTGACCGCAGTCATGATGTATAGGGTGTGATGTCGAATATTTAAACCCTTCTGCAAACGAAACACTTAGGTTTTTTGCTAGAAATATGAAAAAATTGTGAATTTGATTGGCCAACGACATCGTGAGGAATTGTAAGGTATTTTTGCTAGATTTTCAAATGCTCGTGACTGTTAAATATTATAGGGGCCGCCTGCGAGCTGAGTGTTTCCTGTGGATGGCCGCGGACTGCAGCGTGCTGCCAAGGGACGTTGGCTATAGTGGAGACGCAGCTGCTAAAGACTGCAGTGTGCTGCCAGTGGCTCTCGATGGACGTTGGCTGTAAAGGAATCGTAGCTGCAATGTGCTATCAATGATGCCCGCAAAGGTGTGCTTCAAGATCAATATTTGAAATCTGATACCACTTGCAGAGAGACAAGTACGGGTCTCTCTAGTTAACCAACAAAAGTAAATTTAATTCGAAAAAATAATGCCCGAACGATTCACAGTGACTCTCAATAGTTCAAATAATGAAATGAAATAAAGAATCAATTCTTAGTAAGAATATAGTGCCACTAGGAGGGCAGATCCCGTCGTGAAGGCTAATGCGAATTGCAATAAAAAATAAAAAAACACAATGATTTAATTTAATTAAACTATCTAATATATATATGAATTGTTAACTCTTGGAATACCTAGCCGACGGCTAGGTTTGGTGTGTAACATGATTCCCCTCCTCGAAAAGCTTTGTCCTCAAAGCTGGAAATGTCTGGAAAATACTTTTAGGTTCCCATGTGGCATCCTCCTCTGGTAAATCTTGCCATTTGATGAGAAATTCTTGAATCTGATGTGATCTCAGTCTTTGTATTCTATGTTGTAGTATATCTTCAGGTTGGAGATGTATGCGTCCTTCCTCATCAAGCATTAGTAATTCTGATTGACCTTGCACTTTCTGACCAATTACTTTTTTGAGACATGAAACATGAAATACCGGGTGTATTCGTGATGATAAAGGTAGCTCTAACTAATAGGCTACTTCTCCAATACGGCGCACAATTTTGTAAGGACCATAGAATTGTGGAGCCAACTTTTGGCTGGACTTCATCCTTAACGATGATTGTTTGTAAGGTTGCAACCTTAGGAAAACCCAATCACCTATATTAAAAGTTCTTTCTGATCGGTGCAAGTCTTCTTGTTGTTTCATATGATTTTGTGCTTGGACTAAATTTTCTTTGAGGATGGTGAGTGTAGAATGCCTTTGTTGGAACCAATCATCCACTTTGGCTACTTTGGATGATCCTTGTACGTAATCTATGACAGTTGGAGGCTTGGTGCCATACAATGCTTCAAATGGAGACATCTTAATTGAGTAATGGTAAGAAGTGTTGTACCACCATTCTTCTAATGCTAACCACTGGCCCCATTGGTATTATTTATCTTGGGAGAAACATCTTAAGTATGTACCCAAACATTTGTTAACCACTTCTGTTTGACCATATGTTTGTGGATGGTAGGCTGAGGACATGTTAAATTTGGTACCACTAAGTCGAAATAATTCTCGCCAAAAGTTACTAGTGAAGATGGGGTCTCTATCACTTACAATATTTTTTGGCATACCATGTAATTTGAAAATTGAATCCATAAATACCTTTGCCACCTTGCTTGTGAAAAATGGATGTTGTAAAGCCTGAAAGTGAGCGTATTTGGATAACCGGTCTACAACTATGAAGATTACTGTCCTACCTTCTGACTTTGGGAGACCTTCAATAAAATCCATGGATATATGTTCCCACTGCCGTTCAGGTATGGGTAGTGGTTGTAACAACCCTAGTGATTTGATTGTTTCTCCTTTATTGCGCTGGCAAACTTTGCATTCTGCTACCTATTGTTTGACTTCTGCTTTTAATCCTTTCCAACAAAATGATTGTTTGACCCTTAAATATGTCTTCAAAAATCCTAAATGTCCTGCTGATGGAGAAGCGTGTGATTTGTCGAGGATATTTGATTTGAGTTCTGAATTGTGTGGAATGTAAATGCGGTTCTTCTTTCAAAGGATTTTATCTTCATAAGAGAAGAAAGGGTGTTTAGAGGACCCTATGGATAATTCTTGAAGTATCTGAGAAGTTTCGCTATTGGACAACCATTCTTCTTGTAATTGATGCACCCATTGGGAGCAAGGACCTGAAATAGCATTAATGGCTACTTCGTCTTCATATTTCTTGGACAGCGCATCGACGGCTACATTTTCCTTCCCTTTCTTGTATTCGATAACAAAATCATAGCCCAATAGTTTGGTTAACCACTTATTTTATTTTGGATATGAAAACCTTTGCTCAAGAAAATGTTTGAGACTACTATGATCTATTTTTATAATGAAGAGACTACTGATTAGGTAGTGTCTCCATTTTTCTACTGCGTGAAGAATAGCCAACATTTATTTTTCGTATGTTGATCTTCCCAAATTTTTCTCGGAGATCTGTTTACTTTCAAATGCCAACGGATGATCTTCTTGCATTAATATAGCCCTAATTCTTGTTCTTGATGCATCACATTCGATAATAAATGGTTTGTGAAAATTGGGAGTTGCTAAAACTAGAGTTGTACACATGGCCTCCTTAAGAGCTTCAAAGGCTTGAGTGGCCTCTTCCGACCAACGAAAAGCGTCCTTCTTTGTGAGTGTCGTGAGAGGTGCTGCAATCTTACCATAATTTTGTACAAACTTGCGATAGTAGCCCGTGAGACCCAAAAAACCATGAAGTTTCTTGATGGTTTTAGGTAAAGGCCATTCTTGAATTGCCTTAATCTTATTGGGGTCGACTTTGATGCCCTCGTGTGAAACTATATGACCAAGATACTCGACTTCCTGGACACCAAATGAACATTTGGAACGTTTGACAAATAAATTTTCTCTGTGTAAAATGTGAAGGGCTTTATCCACATGATGTAAATGGTCCTTCCATGTTTTGCTATAGATGAGAATGTCATAAAAAAAAACTAACACAAACTTGCGGAGGAATGGATGAAACACTTGGTTCATGAGACTTTGGAATGTGGATGGTGCATTGGTGAGACCAAAAGGCATGACCAAAAATTTGTAATGACCTTCATGAGTACAAAAAGCAGTTTTGGGAATATCTTCTTCTCTAACACGGATTTGGTGAAATCCTGAGCGAAGGTCTAATTTTGTAAAAAATTTTGCACCATGCAACTCATCTAGTAGGTCATCTATGACAGGGATAAGAAATTTGTCCTTGATAGTGATTTTATTGAGAGAACGAAAATCAGGACACATACGCCAAGAGTTATCTTTTCGTCGAGCCAGAACTACAGGTGAGGAATAAGGGCTAATGTTGTGACGAATGACTCCATGATCTAGCAAATCCTGAACGATTTGTTCGATTTCTATCTTTTGTGGTTGAGGATAGCGGTAAGGATGATTTTTAGGTGGAACACTTCCTAGAACCAAATGGATGGCATGGTCATGAGATCATTTAGGTGGTAATCCTTTAGGTTCTTGGAAAACCTCTTCGTAATGTGTTATGATGTCTCGTAACTCTGGAGTAGTAATATCCGAATTTGCTTGAGATTGTTTTTCCAAACAATTAATTTGAGCTATAAATCCATATCCACACTTTTTTAACATCTTCTCCATACTATGAGAGCTCACCATTTGTGATGGAGGAGTAGTAATGCCTTGTAATTGAATGACTCGTCCGTTTTCCTTCCATTCCACAAATAATTTTTTGAAATTGAAGCTAACCATGTCTAATGTTTCCAACCATTCAACTCCCAAAATGACATCAGAGTTACCTAAATCCATGATGAAAAGGGATCCAAACCAGGTATAAGTTCCCATTTTTATGGAAACTTGAGATGTTCGACCAACACATTGCGCGTTCACCCCGTTGGCCACTAGAACCTGGAATTTGTCTTTGTTGGAAGAGTTAATGAATAAATTCAAAGCTTTTGCTGTTTTGATGTCGATAAAATTATGGGTACTGCTAGAATCAATTAGCACATTCACCTTTTTATGGTGGAGAAATCCTGGTACCTTGATCTTATGGTGGGTGGTTAACCCCATGAGGGCATGCACGAAGATTGCCATTGTATCCTCTTCCTTCTCTTTGAGAGTACGTGGTAGTTCTTCTTGCATAGGTTCTCCTTGGTGGTAAGTTTCTTCTTCTTCTCCTTCATATTGATCACACTCAATATGAAAGTTTTGTTTTTGGGCACAAGCTTGTTCCCTGGGATGATGATTACAAAATTTATAGCAAAAGTATCTTGAGGGTTGATCATTTCTATGAAATGAATTGTTGCGATATGGAGGATGACTATAGTTTTCATGCCGTGCATACAACTAAATTCTCTTCTCATCCAGCTTGGCTATTCTTATACAATCGTTCAGTGCGGTTGGATTTTGAATGTCCACCTCCACCCTAATATTTTCTTTCAATCCATTTCAAAAAGCTCCCACCACTGTGTCGGGGCTGAGGTCTAATATTGTTTAAGAGATAACAATATTACTGTGTATGATGATGTAGCTCCTTCATCAAATCTTTCTAAAAAGTAAGTAGTGAATTTTTTCCAGTTAATAGTAGCTCCTTTCTCTCGCTTAAGCCATACGAACCATTGGTAGGCCTCAGTGCCTAATTTTGATGCAGCGAAAGGGACTTTATCAAATTCCTTAATTTGGTATAAGTCGAGAATGCCTTCCATTTTGGCTATCCAACCATGAGGATCATGACCCTCAAAAGTGGGCATATCAATGTGTGGAAAATTATTAGGGCCTCTCGGTTGGTGATAACCCATATCCCTTTCTTGATCTTGGTTATACCGCTGTCTATGATAGCGATCCCTGTAATTATCCGAATTGCCTCCTTGCTATTCCCAATCGTCATCCTGAGTGTCATTTTTTTCATTCCTTTGGGCATGGGAGTGATTGTGGGGATTAGTATTAGGATTACGCTGGTTTTGTGCACTCACTAGGGTTTTTAGGTTTGAACTCATTTATTGCATACCATCTATTAAGAGTCGAAGAGCTTCATCGTTGGAAATGGCCGATTTACTTGAGTTTCCTTGTGTGATGTTGTCGTGAGTTGGGAGAGGGTTAGTAGCCATAGTGTCTACCAGTGGATGATGTGGATTATAACTACCAATTTTAAAAGGAGAATGATAATTTTTTGTACTTGTGCTTCGATTAGGTCTTCTTGCACTTGTATTGGGAATCTCTCAACTTGATAGTCGATCGTCAGGTCCCTTGGTCCAACTTCTACTCATGCACTATTTAAACTTTCCAGATTAGTAATCCTTGAACATCCAATTTGTAAAAAAATTGGTTGAATTCAGTAGCAAAATTGGATTCTGCTTCAACTGTCACTCCCACTATGACGCGGAGTGTAGTGCACACTAACCCTTGACTTCCAGATTTTAGTGTAACTTATTTGGATTCGACTGACAACAAGGACTGGTGACAGGTGATAGAATGGTTTGAAATGATCGAAGGATCAAGACGCGAGGAATTCGGACTAACCACGATGCGCAGACAGAATGAAACACGAAAGGAACCACGACGCGTAGATAGAATGAGATACAAAACATGATAGAACAGGACATGAGCGGACGAAACAAACACAAGACACAATAGAACATGAGACGCGATAGAACATAATGGATGAAATATACGTGAGACACGACAGAACACGAGACATGATAGAACAGGACACGAGCAGACGAAACATACATGAGACGAGCGGACGAAAGAGACGCGACCAGACAAAATTGAAGGACTTGTTACGCGCAGAGGAGCACCCAACGTGTGACCATAGTCATGACATATAGGGTGTGATGTCGAATATTTAAACCCTTTCGCAAATGAAACACTTAGGTTTTTTGCTGGAAATATGAAAAAATCACAAATTTGATTGGCCAATGGCGTCGTGAGGAATTGCAAAGTATTTTTGTTGGATTTTCAAATGCTCATGACTGTTAAATATTACAGGGGCCGCCTGTGAGCTGAGTGTTGCCTATGGATTGTTGCAGACTGCAGTGTGCTGCCAAGGGACGTTTGCTGTAGTGGAGATGCAGCTGCTAAAGACTGTAGCGTGCTGCCAGTGGCTCTCGATGGACGTTGGCTGCAATGGAATCACAGCTGCAACATGCTGTCAATGATGCCTATGGAGGTGTACTTCAAGATCGATATTTGAAATCTGATACCACTTGCAGAGAGACAAGTACGGGTCTCTCTGGTTAACCAACAAAAGTAAATTTAATTCAAAAAAATAATGCCCGAACGATTCACAGTGACTCTCAATAGTTCAAAGAATGAAATGAAATAGCGAATCAAATCTTAGTAAGAATATAGTGCCACTAGGAGGGCAGATCCCGTCGTGAAGGCTAATGCGAATTGCAATAAAAAATAAAAAAACACAATGATTTAATTTAATTAAACTATCTAATATATATATGAATTGTTAACTCTTGGAATACCTAGCCGATGGCTAGGTTTGGTGTGTAACAGAGTGGTTGGGAATTAAATTCCCCAAAATTCTTACCCCAACAATATATATATATATATATATATATATATATATATATATATATATATATATATATATATATATATATATATATATATATTTCCCTTGATCCTCATCTAATCGAGAAAGTATCCCAAAATAATCTTCTTGCTTCCCCTAAAAATAAGCAAGAACCCCAAAAAGGCAATAAAAATCCCTTGCTCCTCACAAAATGAGCAAGTATCCCAAGAAAATCCAAAGAAGGGTAAAATATATTGAATCCCTCAAATTCTTAGTGTCTTGAAAACCATAGGGTGATCCTCATTATGGCAATAGGTTGAATGAAACCTACCTAACAATAAGGTATCCCTACAGAATACCGCTAAGTCTGCACAAGACCTATGGACACTCATAGATAAACTAGCTTATTGACATAAGTGACCTTTGTTTTACTCAATCCTTACTCATAATGGGAAATGAATATTCATTGCACACACAATTGATCCTTGAGAAGCTTGAAAATATTAGGATAACTTTAACATCATATGGATTTGTGAAATGAATAGATGAAATTGTTTGAAATCACTAGGATGTTTGAGTCTTTTTGAAACAACCCTAGAACATCATAATAAAAAAAAAAAGTCAAAAGCAAATTCCTATGAAGATACCATAGTTCATTTTTATCCTACATAAATGTGGCTTGCATCTCCCAAAACTTTGTATCTCTGAGCAAAATCCATTAAGATTTCCATTTTTCTAAGTGATTGAAAATATCCCAAGCCTTTGATAAAGATATATTTTTGTATATATTGATGACTGATATCAATCTTCATAATTATTTTTCTCTCACTTGGATACTTCTTAATGAAATTCAAGAAGTACAATCACAAAAATAATCATAATAATCCCTCATAAATAAAACTCATTATTTTATCATCCACCATAATATAAATGTCACGACCTGTTACCCTCCTACCTTATTTAAAGGATATTAATTTATCTTGGGGATCAATTAATGCCTGATAAAAAGGGCATAGACCCTAAATAATCCTATAAAAATTCCAATAAAATAATTTTATGAAGGATATAAAATATTAATTATCTTTTAGAGAAGATAATTAATTATAAATTAATTATGAAGACTTGTGAAAAGATAAAATTGTGGAATTATCTTTTACAAAATTATAACAATATAGTAAATTATGTCTACACAACCTAGTGGACCCAATTTATATGGGACTTAAAAGGACTATAGGATTTTTAAAATTATATAAGCTATCCTATCTATTGGGAAATACCCATATGGCTTCCCTATATTGGTGGAAATTAAAAGGGAGATCCCTTACCCTATCAACAATAGTTCTAACTTTGTATCTATTCCTTGCCTTAATAGTACTAGTTTTATATTTGTCCCCATGGGAAAAGATACAAAACAAAAATAAGGACAACCTCCTTATCTCTAAGTGGACCCTTTTTCTACTGTTGGTTATACTATACAAGACATGATGAATCATAATGGGTCCAAGGCATATTTTTAATATTATTATAATGTGGCCACTATTTGGTCCATGAGTGGAGAAGTGTCCTATAAATAGAGGATATTTTGTGAAGAAAGGCTATCTAGGAAACTTGAAGGTCTAGGGAGTATGCTTTCCACCTTGGGTGGATAAAAAACTAGAAGACTTGATATATCTCCTAGTTAGAGTGAGGAAATATAAAAACCCTAGGGAGTATTCTCTCCACGCTAGTGGATCATAAACTAGAAGGTTTGAAGGATTTCCTAATTGAAAAATGAGGTATTCTTGGGATACTAGGTGAATCTTAGGACACTAAATGAAAAGATGAGGATATGCAAGCAAGAGGGAGATACACAAGTAAATGGGTGGAAGTTTTCTTCACCAATTTTCATAGCTTGATTCCTTGTGGTTAAATTACTCACCTAATTAATAGTATTGTAATGCTTTTAAATCATGATGAATTAGTGCTTTTAAATCATAATATTTGGATAGTGGAATAAGATTTTATTGGAATTACATAGTCTTAATAGAACATATTTAATGCTCCAAAAACCTTGGTTAAAATTTGATTTTAATTAATCATCAAATATCCCTAGATCGAACACCACCAAACCACCATTGGCATCGTAATACAACCGCCTCTGCATATAATTAAGTGCTCCACCACCACCCGATCACTGAAAGGTGGTCAATATGTTTTAAGCACTATGAAGCCTTTAAATGCCTTTGAAGATCCCAAACGATGAATGTGGGATGGCGCTTTGAAAACCCCACTCTAAACTCCTGGCACCATTGGATTTGCCTCCTTAACATGCTCTTTGTTCGGCATTGTGAGTATGCTTGTAATAATCTAAAATTCTCTCTAGTTGATAGAGGGATTAAGTTGAAGCATTTTGGATAGAATAAAAAATGGGTTATTTGAGATCCATGTTGCGCCTAGTGAAACCCTTGAAGTAGCTACCTTAGTCAGACCCCCTGTGCAAGCATTAAACTTTCCTTGATACCTCAAAGGATGGAGATAAACTCTTAGATTGAGATGAATCATGCATGGGCATGTTGGATAAGATATGAGGACCACTATGGGTATCCCTGTGGTAACCATTTAAACAGATGCAAGGTTGCGGTATTCCAACCCTCGAACCAATTGAAGAACAACAAGCAGAGTTTTTAAAATAGAAATAAACCTTCCATAAGATATTAGGGATTGATACGGGTGGTTTGGAGTCTTTCCTGTAGGGTTTCAGGATCCTATGAGTCATTTCTTGAGCATCTATGATGCCTTTGTTATGCATGACTACGTAGGTGAAATCTTACTGATAGGCTACCTCAAGCATTTATCCCACATGGGATGTGCTCGAGGCATTTAAGCCAAAAAAGGGAGCGATACTCCCATAGGCTATCGACCACAAGTGGTGGTCATGTGACAAACCACTTGGTGGTCATTAAGGTGCTAGTTGGAGGCACATGTGGTGGATTGACCTCACGCTGGTATTTCCACATGCTAAACTAGTCTTAGTTGGTGTTGCCACTTGGTCGCTTGTTGTTCGTTGGCTCCTGTGTAGTTAAGGAAATTATATTTTTCTTTCACCTTCGAGATTTGATTAATCCCACATCTTCTGTTATAGGGAGAGTAGTGTATTTTATAAGGATAGGTCATCCCTTAAGGAGATAACCACCACTCGGTTGTCATAGGGACCACCAAGTGGCATCCACCATGCATTGGTTGGTGGTGCTTGGCTAGGGCACCAGTTGTTAGGCATTGGGTTTGGCAGCTTATACTTTGGAAATTGACATCTGTGCTTAAATTGACCCTGACATAATTTAACTTGACCCTGATAGAACTCAACCTCTTGGTTAACTATGGGTTAACCAACACTTTTAACTATAAAGAATCCAATATAACCTGGTTAAGCATTAATATTTACTTATTTAAAATAAAAAGGGGATTATAAGTACACCACACTACCCTAGAGATATGAATTGAATCATTGCTATGTCTCCTAGTTAGAAGGATGGTTAATCTATACCTATTTAAAATAAAAAGGGGATTATAAGTACACCACACTACCCTAGAGGTATGAATTGAATCATTGCGATGTCTCTTGGTTAGAAGTATGGTATTAAGATAAATCATCCTTGTTGGAAGTTTAAACACTAACCATACAAGGAATTAATGGATCCCTTGGACTAGGGATTAGATGGTTTATGCAATAGATTATTCAAAGGCTTTGTTAAAATTTAGTTGATTAAATGAATGGAATATAGAATAGTATTTGATAAATTAAAGGTATGGAACTTTAAATTCAAGGGATTGAATGTGATTCAATCAAAAGGAGTGAATTTGGAATTTGTTCTTAAGAAATGGTTATTGACGGATTTGAAGGTATGGGAATTTAAATCCATTACACAAGGGATTGATTATAAATAAATCATGATGAGTGAATTTGAATTAATTCTTGAGGAAATTTATGAAAATTCCCTCCAATGTTAAAGAATCATCTCCAAAATGTGAATCCAATGATTATCATAGACTTGTTCAAGATGTTGTAAGACTTTAATAAGGTTTTGAGAAAGGAACCAATGGGTTCCTTAAATTACATCTTAAATTATAATGAAACAGATAGTTTCCTTTCTGGTATGGAAAATACCGTAATAATATCTTGATGACTTAGAGAAAGGAGTTAGATACTTCCTTAATTGCATCAAGTATATGTCTAGGAACAGTTGCTTTCCTTGATTTGTATAATTGATGGAATCCATTGTGACCCTTATATACCTATAATTGTTGATACATCTTGAGTTTATGAATATGAGGAAAGAATGCATTTTGGAGGCTGGGTTTATTCCCCATGAGGGTTACCAGGATAAATCATTATGTCACTCTATTTTATGGTTTGATGTGTTATTTCTTGTTCCTATTGCTTTAAAGAAAATGATATATGTGGATGAAATGGCTAAATGTTTAAAAGGGATAATTATGCATGTTTATAGATTACTACAATGTTTATATTGAATACAATTTATTCAACAATTCATTATGATACTAAGAATGTATGCTTAATTTCTAATATGTTGAATTAACAGTATGCAATTGTGTCATTTACTTCTAGATTAATTTGAATAATCATGAATGATGCCACTAGTTAGTTTTACTCTGTGATAAATGGTTGTGTGGAATTATAAAAGTTGTTCCTAATGGAATATAATTCTTGCTTAAGTAGATCTCTCATGTGATGTTTCAAATCTATGGATAAAAGGCTTCATTGAACTATATTCACCTCATAAATACTCATTATGGTTTAAATTAGAACACATTGGAATTTAGAATGAGATGAAACTCACTAGAAGTCAAAGTTGGTTTAGAATTGAAAACCAAAACAAACATTATATTCTAAATCTAAGAAGTTGAGTGTGCATGGGGAGGGGTATTTTCATTCTAGACAAGTATTGTCCTTAGATGACTCTGATGAATAAGCAAACTAGATACCTAAATTAAGGAATAGACAAATAAGTTTTAAAAGGCTTAACGTTATATAATCTTGCTTAAGATGACATTCCACGGATTCTATGCGTTTAATCACGAATAGTGATCTGTTATCCTATAGATCCCATCAAAGATATGTGGATCGGATCTAAGATCTATGAATAACCATTGGTGTGGTTATTTCATCTATGATGGTTTTCCATTGGTGTGGTTCTCCATATTCAAGGCATTCACCTACATACTGATCTTGGTGGATAGTATGTTTATTGGTGATTCCCCTTTTTATGTGGGATGAAACCTAATACTTGGCCAATGTTCTCATACCAATGGGGTATGAGGTTTTCGTAGAAGCTGATCACTTATACTCCAGAATATACTTTGATAAAGTCTCAATAGCTATTGATGCTATTTGCCTTGATAATACATCTAGAGTTCATAATACATTTTGGAGGAGAAGAATTAGGTAAAAGTATTTTCTTAATCTTAACAACTACATTTTCTGTAAACAACTTATGTATATGTCTTTTGTAGACAGTTTTCGTAGACATATTTCGTAGATATTTTATGTATATGTTTTATGTAGATAGATTCTATAATAATATTATGTAGTAATATTCTATAAAAACCATCTGTATACTATATTTGTAACACACATCATGAAATATTTCTAAGTGTTAATACTTAAACTGGCCCCAAATATGAGTGACACGTGGCAACCTAGAATATGATAGAATGTATCAACAAAGAATATGGTAAGATGTGTCAATGCATAATATAAAAGAAACTTACCAATGATATTTCAAGGGAAGAGAAAAGGTAAATTCATAAATATTTATAATATTACCCATTGACCACCCTTTGGAATTCGAAGGCTCTTGTATAATATTAAAATTAAAACTCGATATACAATATCAAAGGGCATGTCAAAAGTCTTCCACAAAAATGATGTGTATGATCATGATAATGCCACATAATACAACCTATAACAATGATCAATTGAAATAATATTATGTGGACACCATTTAAAAAGCATGAAAATTGATTACATAAGCCACAATGATTACTGGGGATACATGCACGTAAAGGCAAATGAACGCAATTGCGAACTTATCTTAATAAGTGACACAACAGAAGGAAATAATGACATGGCACATATGTGTAAAGGAAATAATTTAAAAAGAGAATTTTATAGTTGTCATAAGTGACTAAAGGTACAAGGTATAAAAATTATTTTAAATGCCTAACCCTTCCCACACAATGTGGTGATAAAATTTGCACCAAGAAGGACATCGACCATCCTAAACCCGTATATGATGATTAACATGCAAACAATGATAAACATCATCACAGTTAGAAAATATCAATCGTTTATTAGGATTTCATGAAGGGTTTCGATAAATGAAAAGAAGATTCATGCTCAAACTTCACCATACCATCTGCAAATGAAGGTGATCGCTAACACATAAGTATTTACCAGCCAATCAAATAAAAGTAGCATAGATCCAAGCTTTAAATCATTGATTAACTTCAAAATTAAGGGCTATGATCAAAAAGGGAAGAATCACGTTAAATATAGAAACTTCCTTAAAACCACCTTAAAAAAAAACCTACGAATTTTTGTTTTAAGATGATGTCGATTATTGACATGTCATCATGAGCCAATTGTGATAAAAGCCACAGATTAACATTCATTATCATCAATTAGAATTGAATATAAGGTTGAGAAATAAACACGAGTAAAACTTTAAATCTTTAAATCTTTTCCTTCTGTAGAAGGCCCTATCAATGTGCCATAAACACTCTACAATTCAAAACAGAGTCGAAACACTAGCTGATTTCTCAACAAAATAAAATTGAAGCCTCAAAAGGAATACAAAAGGGGAAAACATTGTAGAAGGATGGGGTTGTGAAGGTAAACATGAGCGAAAAGCAATTTTGAAAACAACATCGTAGGGTGACAAAAGTTTACCAAAACAAAAGTGACAGGTAAATTTTAAATCATTTCAATTTTATTTTTAGTCACAGAAGACAAGATATTTTAACACCCTAATTATTCTGCTAAATATACAACTAGTGTATACTCTTTGGTAGTTTACACAGAATGGTAAGATAAAATATAATTACCTCTGCAAACGAAAGAAACTTCTGCAAAAATATAAAATTATTTTTACGTTTTTTAAATTTTTTCTTTTGAAATGATAAATTTTTATTCTGCAAAAATGTAAAATGGTCTTTGTAAATGAAAAATTTGTGTAGGTCTTTTTAGTTGCTAAAAACAAACTTTGAAACTACCCCCACAAAAATTTTGTCTACCCTTTACCCTAAACCATGCCCCATTCCATGTTCCAAAAGAGAAGTAAACCCCCATTCATAGAAATGCAAAACCACAAAAATTTCATAAAAAAAATATTTCAAAATGCAAGGTGATGGGATGCCCTCAGAAAGTTCCAAGGGCATGACTAGGGGGTTTCAAAATAATTTATCATGAACTGTAACCCTGTAACCATGATCACTCACATTGGAGATATCCAAATTACTCTAAATTCTAATGTTATTTTTGAAGTCCTAAGTTTATTGAAAATAGGATTGCCTTATTACAAAACAATCTCTAAAAGTGTCGCCCAATTGGTAGAAAAATTTGGTGAAAATTGTACCATCATCTGCAACAAATAAGGATGGATAAAAGGTATTGCTACTTCTACACTTCCTCTTCAGTGGCAGGAAGCTACCATCCTAATCATTAATTTTTTCACTCTAAAGGGTGGAATGTCTACCTGTGCAACCTATCACCTTAGAATGCTGATATATTTGAAGTTTCCAAATAAAAAATATTGCATTATCAACTTACTATATTTTTTGCTTCTCTCTAAAATCTACAGTCATTCATGTTTAGCCTAAGAATTCTCATGAAGAATTTAAATTTCATTTAATCGCATATCATGTCCTTATAAAACTATTGGTATTGAAAAAATCAAATGAAGCTAAAATTTCCTGGAATACAATAGTCGAAGAGTCTAACCTGCTAGATTATTCTAAACCAACAAACAGTCCATCCGATGAGGATCCTAAATCAGAGAGTCAAGAAGAGGAGCCTGAAATCCCAAAACAAAAACACTAAACCAACACCAAGTTTGCTAAATCATCCCAACTTGCATAGAAAACTTGGCATAAGAAACCCATTCCTAAAACTCATGACAAAGGAGAAATATTAGGGCATGAGTCTAATTTACCCATACCTAAACTAGCTACTCAATATCTATCACATATTCACACACAATATGGTTCTACAGATCAAAATTGACAAACTTTAAAAAGATTTCACAGAGCATTCAAAACTAGTCCAACATGCTCTTACCCTTCAGATAGACATAATCAAACAACTCTTAGCGAATAGGGTGACGAAACCTACTAACCCTATCAATCGACCACCACCTATAGATGCTTATCCCAATAGAAGTTACATGACCAATAGGAATAAAAATAAGTCCATTAACTTCAAAAAAATCAACAAGACCATTGACTTTTCTAGGATTCTTGAAGAAGAGAGTTCGCTACCACTTGTCATTCTAATATAACAGAATCAACCTCAATAATTGGGTCCCTCCACCAAAACTAGAATCGGACCAAGAAAATTGGTCCTAAACATCGAGATGCCTCCAAAAATTGACACAATCATCAATAACGTGGTTGCATCTATTGAGATGCCTCTACCTTCCAAAAAGTAGAACACCACCCAAGGAGAGGATTCCATTAAGGTAGAGCATATCAAAATAGTTATGGTTGAAACTCCTATCAATGAGAAGAAGGATAAAGCGCAAGTGTAGAAGGTCAAATGTGAATGCAAATTACCACCAATGTGGCCTCCATCATCAAGAATGTCTACCCGACAGACACAAGTTGGATAAACTAAAAAAATTGCTAAAATACTTTCATGATTTTTAGACTTGATATTTGATATTTATATATTATTATTTCTACAAAATGTTTGAATGATTCATATTTGTAGATATATCTTTCTATGACACACACACACACACACACACACACACACACACATACACACATATATATATATATATATATATATATATATATATATATATATATATAAGGATGATATTATGGATAGTGTTTGAAATTGCTTGAACAATGCTTAATGTTTTATGATTACAGTTTTAGCAGGTTACAGTCATGAAATAATTTTGAAGACTCATTTTTATTCCTACCAAAAACCGTTATGTTATTTTTCTCTTGTAGGAACTATTCTTTAAAAAAATTTGAGATATATATATATATATATATTGTAAATGTTTTAATGATTAGATGTTCTGCATTTATTGATGAAATTATTTCTATTACAAGCAACTACAGAAATCATTATTTTCATATCTATTTTTGTAATACTTGTGTTGTCATAACAATGATATTTGGAGACCTAAAATATTTCACTTTCAAACTGCAAAAATTTAATTAGGAACTGTGTGTTGTATCATAATATGTTGGTTTATATTTAGAGTGATTTCTAAGAATGTTCATTTACTTTTACTTATGATTTTCAGATCCGAAATCAAATAGACCTATTTGATTGTTTCTAAATAAATAATTGTATTTTCTTATTTCGTGCAATTGTACATTTCTAGAAAAAATGAATATTTCAATTGGAAGAAATCTGGAATATAATCTGAAACATTTGTAGTGTTTGTGATATTTTATTAAAATCTCATTTTTTCCTTAATGCATGAGGACATGCATACCTCTCAGTTTGGGGGAAAATGATAAGTATTTATTTAGCATGTATTATTTGTGATAAATTGTTTAATTTCTACCTTTAAATCATGATTGCAATATATTTTAATGATTGTTTCTGTTTATCCTGTGATTTATCAGTTAAAATGATGGATATGGTAAATTTGACAAACGTATGTATTTCATGCAAAATATGCGTAAATTGTGTATGATTATATAGGAAAATATTGAAGAATGTTATGATGCAGTAGCACAAGCTTTAGATCAGACCTTGGATGCGAGGAGATGGACATATAGACGATGGATTAAGAAATATCTATATATGGTTATAGAATACAATAGCTAATGACTGTCACAAAATACAGTAGTTGATGACTGTTACAGAAGATAGTTACTGAAGTATGTTATAGAAGATAGTTGCTAAAGACTGCTACCAAAGAGATCTTTTACCAACAATTACAAAAGAAATTTTACCAAGTTAATTGACCAATACTGTGTGCCACATCAGTGATAGCATGGCATTTTTACATGACAATAAAGTATTTTTAGTCAGCATGATTAGTTGTCTTTTCAAATATTGTTCATGAGGATATTATAATTAATAAAGTTGTAAAGTTATTCTATGAAGTTGTTTAATTAGATTATTTTTTGGTTTTCTAGATTCTGACACAAGATTGTTATGTCCTTTCCAAGAATAAAGGGGCATAATTATGTTGTATATCTTGTGAAATGTTCAAATTAATATTGTTTTGTTATTTTCATTCATGTATTGCCACTTGGACCACTTAGGCTATTTACCGAGTCCAAGCAGAATTAGGAAATTTTGTCTATTTAGAATAATTAGATTATTTTTGTTAAGTACATAGTTGTCACATTATCAAGTCTACAACACCACATGGAAAAATAAGTGGAAGATTTATATTCAGAATTTTCCAAGTCATATTATATATTACATAGAAATACCTTTGAAAATGTCTAATTGTCAATCACCTATCTAATGAAGAAATGTTCAAAGTCTATCTAATGTTTGTACAAATTTTGAGGAAATGCACCAACATGTACATTTGAACTTCCAACAAGAAAAGCAACACTTCCCTTTTTACATATGGTAACTGTATAATTTGTGTTATTTACTGCTTAATTTATTTTATGTAGTTGTAATTGTAATTTCCCTGCATCCAGAGAATAAAATAATGTTAGTAGTAATTATGCATCTTAGTTACTAAGATAAAGTAGTTTAGGGGAGAAACACTTACACTGTCCTCTAGGAGGTAGGGCCCACTCCTACAATTAGTCCCTATTCTCTCACCCCTATAATAGGTTAGAAATAGTTAGTATGTAAAATTAACCTTAGAATATAAAATAAATTAAAATTACGTTATCATAGATTAGAAAATAAAAATAGATAATTAGAAATAATTGCACGAGGATCCTCATAAGTAGGTAATTGTTATTTATTATCCTAACTAATAGATAAAATTATCATTAGATCAACTCATCAATAGGTAAAAATCATATTTATTACATAAATTATAAATTGCATTTTATTTTCATTCCTGCATGATTTAATTTCTGTTCACTATAATCCTTAATTTTTTGCACAACCTGAAACTAAAAGAGATCTTATTAAGCTTGAAATTGATCCCCACGATACAATCTATACTAGATTCATACTCTTTAAATATAACCTTGATTATCCTGACTTGATAAATATTAGATGTAAGCTATTACAGTAGATAACTATCTTTTAATTCCCTTTTCTTCTTTTTGGCATACAATTGTGGTGAATGCATGCTTTAAAAGGTTTCTAGAAAATATTGGATATTTGAATACATCAAAGAATCATACATGCAATATTATAGTGAATACTAAGATAGAAATAAAGACTCTTTATTGCCTCACATATGGTATAATGCACTATTACATTAAGAAAAATATAGATATAACCAACAATACCAAGTGCAATAGGAGAAAATGATACAACAAGATGAAATGATGGGTTAGATGGCAATTTATCTAGCACTAGGCATTGCATATTCTATTATACAACCATCATATATGGTAGATCCATCAAGGATGGTTCAATAATGGATTACAAATCTACCTAACCCATAAAATGCTATTCTAGTAAAATTCATTGACTACATGAAAGAGAGGAATGTACCTTTTAAAGGTTAAATAGTCATTACAAACTAATAATAAGAAGTTATAAATAGATGTAATATAAGGGTAGTTAAAGGACAATCTAGGCCCTTAGATGATTAGGCTAAACCACCTAAACAATTTAATCCTATTATGAAGACCACTTTTCTTAGAAGAGGGTGATATATTTTGCACATTAAATATAAGGACACAATAACAACCAATCAGGAAGTAGCACCAATGAAATGGTAATAATATACAACATATCAAGCTCCTTAGGCTAACACATAAAATGAATGCATTATAAACTAGAAAAGAAAGTAATAACACTAGGAAAGAGGTGAGTAAAAAAGGTTATTATTTATTGCTCAATCTGTGTAATAAAAAATGTGTGTCCTAGTGTCAGACCATCCTGATTCTAATATTGAAGCCTCCTTGAGCAGATCCTTGAATTTGCCTATTGTGGAAAACCTCCCCCAACCTACCCCTAACTTAAAATTTGAGTCCTCTTGGAATCCCCGACATCAAGGGTGGCTTAAACTAAACTTTTATGGGGCTACCAAGAGAAACCTTGGTAAAGCAGACGTTGGTGGTGTTCTAAGAGACCATAGAAGAACTATCATCCTTGCTTTTGCAGAATCCCTAGAAATCTAGTCTAATCAGGTAGCAGAAGCCAGAGCTATGTGAAGAGGTCTGGTTCTTACAAAATATTATCCTGGAAGGCTCATGGTTGAGGGATATTTTCTCAATACCATTAACTACATGACTAACAATAGAAATCTTGTTTGGAGGATCAAGGATTGTATAGAGGAAGCAAAAATTATAAGCCAGAGCCAACAAGAGATTTTATTTCAACATGCTTTCAAGGAAAGCAGCAAGGTCACAAATAAACTTACCAATTTTGGTATCAACATCACAAGTTTGAAGGTGTGGACAAGTGTTTTGTCGTAGGAATTTCTTGACACCATGTAACAAGATATTTTGACTTTCAATCAATGAAGCTATCAAATTTTCTAATTTTTGTTTTATCTCCTTTTTGGTTGGTCCTCAACGGTACTTTTGCCCTCTTATTCTTGGGAACCTTCACAATCTATGAGATCTTATTAACCTCTAAATTTTTTAATGCTTTGATCCCAGGGCCTTTCTCCTCTTGTTTCAAATGCCTTATCCCTTGCACCTATCTCTGTATCCTTACCCATTTCTCCTTTTTTCAAGGTGTTAATATTTTTTTGTTTATCTACCCTCACTTGTGACCTCTGTCCTCCAATCGCCTTCACCCTCACCCCTGCATCATTATCTGGAACTTTCGTATTCATACCCTTGCCTATTTGATATCCTTCCTATTTTGGTCTCCCTGTCCTCCCCTTAACATTCTTTTCCCTTAGCCAATGAGGTGGTCTCAACCTCTTTTTTATCCATTTTTTTACTACTTTTTCAAGACAGTTCAGGAATCTTCACTTCATTATCTGCAATCCTGCCTGACTTCTTTGGATTTTCATCCTAGTTAGTTCTTTCCTTATACATATGAATATCCTTTGTGGGTCCAAATTTTTTTCCACCCTGGACCCTTATTGTCTTAGAGCATCCTTGTTCGATCCAGTCTCATCTTCCAGTAGTCTATTAATCATGAGTTTCATTGAGCCTCCCTCTATTGATATTGACATGATTGCTGAAGCTATACTTTTTGAGAGAGGATTCATACCTTTTTTTAGGTAATTTTTAGGGGTTGATTATGAAATCACTTTGGCATTGCTCGAATCTTGGAATAATGGCAAATTCTTCATCCATGACATATCCTTCGAGGTTGACTCCAAATTGCTCATGGAGTTAATTGGAAAACCGACAAGGGGAAGGTCCATCCAGTGTGAGAAACACAACTAGGAGGTTGAGTTGAAGGAAATTAAGGATAAAATCTCTACAAGCATGCGAGGATGGGGATAAAGTGGTCTGGATTACCCATTCTATGGAATAGTGTGATGAAACCAATCATGGAGTTTGTCACTATTGACGACCTAAAAAGGTATTGTGCAGTTTCCATTTTACTTTTTATAACCATTTTAGGGATGTCAACTTGGTAAATATTTCTTAATTCATCATTAACTCCATTTCCTATTCCATTGATAACATTCATAGGAAGAAATCTGATGATTTATCCTCCCACTAAGGTCTTTTCAAGGTCCTTTACAATCATTTGCTTATCCTTTGTCCCCAAGGCATCCCCATTCCTACTCCTCATCCCAGCAAAGGTAAGCCTAGTTCTCTTCCTGTGAATCCTGGTCATTCCCAGAACAACCCCTCTACTTCTTACTCCCTGACAATGTCAGCTAAGAAAAGACCTGTAGTAGAGGCTGTAAAAAGACTAAGAAGTCAAGATTCTAAGAAAATTAAGTTGAAGTCACCAAAAAAACTAGAGGGAGTTAGATCCTTGCTTTGATTGAAAAAACGTATGCATCAAAATAAAACTCGGTTCATTGACTCTGAGAAGGAAGACAATGATACTCCTAACCTGTGTCTCAAGTAGTACATCACCAATTCCATTTCCAATTACACTTCTCAATTCACAGAACTCCACAATTCCTTAAACTTTTTATTCTTCAACAAGAAGTTTTTTGAGGATGGAGGTAAGGATACTGCCATAGATGATGCTAAGGATGATATTGGGAACCCTACTACTTTGTTCAATGATGAGGACAATGATGAGGATGAGATTAAAGATGCAGATATTGAAGACAGACATTAGACCTAATGGCCTCCTTGTTGTTTTTTTCTATTATAAGGCTTCTTCTCTTTTACCCTTCCTATTTTTAAGGGCTTTTTGACCTTTCTTTTGTGAGGCTACGCCCCCATCTTATGTTATTTTTTGAGTCTATGTGCTTTGTTCTATTGTTGTTTTTGTAATTAGTTTTGTTGTATTCAGGTTTTGGGATCCTGTTAAAACCCATTTTCAATAAAATTTTAAACTTATCAAAAAAATTTGGATTACTTAGAATTGTTTCTATGTCGACCTCTAGAGAAGGTTTATTCCTTATCTAAATCCTACTATGCAAAAGAAAAAATATAAAAATGAGATAGGGTTAAGATAATATTAGGGATAGAGATGTCTATTAAATGTGGCCAAAGCTCAGCTAATAACATTTTTTTTTTTCATCTTATTTTTCCCTTGAAATATGATGTTTTCTTTATCGCTCTTTATTGAATATGACTAACACACGCAATGGCATTGAGCCGACAATTCTAAACCCAAAAAATATTGTTTAAGGGATCTTGGAGGATGTAGGGTTCATGCCCTTTCTTTGGAAATTATTAGGAAATTATCATGACCTCTCCAAGGCCATGTCTCAGACTTCAAATGAAGGAAACATCACTATAATAGGTGTAAATGTTACATTTGATCCTACTCTTAGTGCTGAGGTTTTTGGGCTCCCTATAGCTCATGATAGTATCAATAAATACAATCACTTTCTAGCTAATGAACTACACCTATTTACGGACCAAGGCAAAAATTTGAGTAAAGATAAAAATGGCATTGTGATAAAATATCTATCCAATACTTGGGATAAGGTGGCAATTCTGAAGAGCAAAAGACCCCAATAAACTCAATATAGAAAATAGTAAATACAAAATCAAAGGAAAATGAAGAAGGTAACAAATACACACATAACACATTATTTTACCTAGGAAACCCTTACAAGAAAAAACCTAACACAATAATAAATCCTTATTATATAAACTTAACCATATATACTACAATAATGTTCATCTATTATCTCTCAGAAAACCCTCATGCAAGTGAAATTAAATAACAACAATACAATAACAAAATTTACAATACCATGGGTTCAAATATTTAACCCTAAACAATCTATATGGGTTTAAAAATAGCTTAAGAAACCCTAGAACATCTGTCAGGGACTACTATCCCTAGACCCCAACTTTTTAGGGGTTGTTGCCACTAAACCTCTGCTTGGGACTCGGCCTAGCCTCAAACATCAACAAGGATACATGGAGAGTGTCTAGTACCTTTTAGAGTTAACCCTTCTAGAATAACATGGAAAATATTCAACATATTTTTAACATTCTCCCACTTGTTAAATACTTTCCATAGGGTCTAAAAACTAACATTATCAACTATCAAGGGCAACCATACCATAGATATATTACACCAAGAAAATATTTGAGTAGGTACAATCTTTGTTTATGAATCAAAAACATTATTCTCTGTATCAAATTTCTCCAACATCAACCAATTCCCTTCAACCATCTCTCTCAAAAAATGGTACTTGATATCAATATGTTTTGATTGATCATGAAAACTATGATTTTTGGCCAAAAATATTACACTTTGACTATTGTCAATTCTCACAGCATTTTGCTTAAGACTAAATGTTGAAAACAACCTATATAGCCACACTACTTCTTTATAGGCATGAGTTATTGCAATATACTTTGCTTCTATTTTGGACAAAGAAACCACTGATTTATTTTTATTCATCCAAATTATTGCCCTTCTCAATCGTCTGAACAAATAAGCACACATGGATCTTCTCTTGTCCATATCTCCAACCTAGTTAGCATCCAAAAAACCTCATAGATTTATAATTTTATTATCTCTATATTTTCCTTAGTAATAGATAACATAGTCTAAATTTCCATGCAAGTATTTAAAGATCCTCTTCATAACAGTCCAATGTTATTTTCCTAGATTGGACATATATCTACTAACTACGCCCACTACATATGCAATATCAAGTCTAGTATAGACTATTGCATACATTAGACTACCAACAATGCTAGTATAAGGAACATGATATATTTCTTTAATTTCCTCATCTATTTTAGGACATTGTTCAGCATATAACTTTTGACCAACATGATATGGAGTACATACTGGTTTACAATCATGAATCCTAAAACTATGTAGTATCAAATCAACATATTTCCTTTGATTTAACCACAACTTTATATTCCCTTGTTATTTCCATACCCAAAATAAATTTTGTAGCACCCAAATCTTTCATGTCAAATTCAAAATATAACCGAGATTTTAGTAACTTTATCATCTCCTTATTGTTACCAATTAATAGCATGTCATCCGTATACAAAACAATGATAACAAAATTTTTACATTCTTGTTTAAAATACACACATGGATCTACTTTTATTTTTTGAATCCCAAGTGTCAAAATAAACCTATGATTTTTTTTGTTCCACATTCTTGGATATTGCTTCAAGCCTTGTACTTTTACAACTTTCCTTGTACATTGTACTTCTTGAATACTTACTTACAACAAATCGAATTTATTCCAAAGGGTAATTTCACCAAGTCCCACATCTTATTTTTATCTAGGGACTCCATTTCTTTCTCCATATCCCTTTTTCAAGACTTATTCTCACTTGACTAAAGTACCTCATTTATAGTCTTGGTTTATTCATTAGTAACTGATATATTAAATGCAAAACAAATATTTGAAGGGCTATACATTTCTAGGAGTATTCTCACTCAATTTGATCTCCTCAAACTTGGAGTTCCAAGTTCTGCATCTTCAACTTCCTCCTCACCTTCTTCCTCTGAATTTTCCTCTTCAAACTCTCTTTGTAGTTCATCTTCTTCTATAGCACCAGGTTCTACTATAGGTTTTTCCTCCTATTTCAATTTCACTTAAACTATTTTAGGTTCTTTTCTTGGTTTTATTTCTTGTTTTATAACCCCTTTTGTTTCTCTAAATATTACATTATCACTATAAACAATCTTCTGTGTTTCTAGGTTCCACAACTTATATCCTTTAACACCAATACTATAACTCACAAATATACATTTTTTTATATTTATAGTCTAGCTTAATCCTTTTATATTTTGGGACATACATATAGCATCACAACCAAAAACCCTTATATGACTAAGAGAGGGTTTCTTACTAGTCCACACTTCTTGTGGATTCTTGTCCACCAAATCTAAGGTAGGAAATCTATTGATGAGGTAACAAGTAGTTAACATGGCTTCTACCTAGAATTTCCTTTCTAACCCTGCACCACTTAGCATGATTTTGTCCTTATACATCAATGTTTTATTCATCCATTTTGCAATTCCATTCTGTTGTGGAGTATATGGAGTTGTTTTCTACTTTTCCATTCCATAATCCTTGTAAAACTACTCAAATTTATTAGAGAAATAATCACCACCATTGTCACTTCTCAAAACCTTTATCTTTTTCTCTATCTAATTTTCTACAAGAGCCTTAAACTCTTTTAATTTATTGAAAGCATCATATATTTTTCGTAAAAAATACCTAGGTATTTCTTGGAAAGTCATCTATAAATGTAATAAAATAGATATATTTACATAATGATGGTACTTTTGTAGGTCCAAATACATCACTATGAATAGATGTAAAATTCCTTTAGATCTTGTAACACTACTAGGAAACTTGACTTGGGTTTGCTTTCCAAAAACACAGTGCTCACAAAATCAAAATTTAATGGGCAATCAAAAAAAATTTAGACATACCTTTTATTTTTAATGTTCGAAGGCCTTTCTCACCAATTTTTCCCATGCATTGATGCCACAACATTGTGTTCACTATAGGAATAGTCAAATTTTATTCCACCATATTATTCTCCTCTACAATTGAAGAGTTATTACAATCAATACTTATAGTGCTAGCCTCAAGTCTAAACAGAGTTCCTATACAAAATCCCCTTGCCAACACCAAGACTCCATGAACCATCTTGCAACTATCCTTATTGAATACCATATTCACACCTACATCATTCATATTACTCATGGATATCATATTCCTTTTCAAACCCAAAATATGCAACACACCAAGAAGGGTTTTAATTCTTCCATATTTTAACCTCAACTTGACTCTTCCTCGACCTATTATTTTATATGTCAAATTATCTCCCAAGAAGACTTCACCTCCATTTATCTTTTCATATTCACAAAAATCCTCAATGTGAGGATTCATATAAAGGAAAACACTTGAGCCAATCAACCATGACTTACGACATTCACTTGAGCACGTTATAGCTAAGAATAAGTCCCCAGAATCTTCATTTGTGGTCTTTGTTTTTGTAGAAGTTTCTTCATAAAATGATCGACTATTATCATCATTTTTAGATTTGTAGTCTCTTTTATAATGCCCTATTTTACCACACTTTTAGAATTTTCTCCTTTCTAGATCAACATATTTATCCCTAGATCTCAATTTTCTTTCTCATGATTTCTTTTTTCTTCTTTCTTGAGAACCACCTCTCACAACCAAGGCATCCTTCTGATGATAATCCTTAGAAAATTTTCATCTCATTTCCTCATATAGCAATGTTCCTACTACATCCTCTACTTTCAATATAGAAGTAGTATTAGTAATAGCTATAACTAAGTTATTCCACGAATCAAGTAATGAACAAAGTAAAGTAAGACACTTTTTCTCTTCATCCATTTTTACTTCAACAAAGTTTAATTTACTTATTATAGTGTTAAAAGCATTCTGATGTTCGGCTACGATGTCACCATAATTCATACAAAGTGAATACAACTTCTTCAAAATAAATAGTTTATTTACGAGTGACTTTGTTTGATACAAAGTTTCTAGCTTATCCCATAATGACTTTGTCATGGTCTCTATTGATACATTTGACAATACTGAATAAGATAAACACAAATTGATAGAACTCCTTTCCTTCCTATAAATATTCAACCAATTCTCATATGTCATTGATATTAGTTTTATTTCCAAAACCGTAATCCACTAATCTCTATCAACCAACAAATCCTCCATCTTGAGTTTCCATAACTCAAAATTCTATCCATTAAATTTTTCAATCTCTACCCATGTGTTTCCCATCATTTTGCTTTGCCCAATTTTTTTGTGTATGGCTCCCACTCAAGAATTAATTTATCAACCCTTACTACTCAAACAAAGATAAAACCTAGCTCTGATACCAAATTAAGAACACAAGGCCTCAATAAACTAAATCTAGAAAAACAGTAAATCCATAATCAAAGGAAAAAAGAAGATAATAACATAGTATTTCACCTAGGAAATCCTTATGGAAAAAACCTAGCACAATAATATATCCTTATTGTATAAACTCAACCATCTCCAATATAATAATGTTCATCTATCATCTCTCATAAAACCGATGCAAGTGTAATTAAATAACAAAAACACAAGCACAAATTTTACAATACCATGGGTGAAAAACAATGGGTTCAAATATTTAACCCTAAACAACCCATATGGGTCTAAAAATAGCTTAAGAAACCCTAAATTTTTTTTCAAGGGCTACTACCCCTAGACCTCCATTTTTTTGGGATTCCACCCCTAAACCTATGCTCGAGGCCTAGCCTAGCCCTGAACCCTGATGATGATACACAAAGAGTGTCTAGTACCTTTTAGAGTTAACCCCACTAGAATAACATGGAAAATATTCAACATATTTCCAACAAATTCCTATCATACAATACTTCACTTTGGATTGGCAAATGCCTATCATCAAAAATTTTCATTTCACCTTTCTAAATAATATTTTTAAGGCAATAAGCTAATCATCATCCCTATATTTTTTTATAAGTCCATGGATAAACCAATGAATCAGTTCCAGAAAGTTGGGTCTTCCTACCCTATTCACTAGGGACTTCACGGTAGCACATGGGTGCAATTTTCTTGGATGGGATGTGATGAGAGATTCCAATAATTTATACTCAATTTGGTTCAATTCATATAGTTGTACGATTTACAACTATACAATTCCTAAAATGTACAACTAGTGACTATGTAGTCCCAAAATGTACAATTGTATAGTTACAATTGTGCACTTGTACATTTTCTCCAAAAATATTGGAATGGCTCAATCCACAATCACTTTACCATTTCTCACTTGGAAATTCATTGATCTACCTTTAGAATGCTTAAAACTATAATTTTAGGCCAAAATTTATCAACTATACGATTTGAAAAACCATTTGTACTATTTGGTACTCTACTTGTACGATTTGGTAAAACCCTCATTATGCCAAATAACTTAATTTTGTGATGCAGGAGCATCCAGCGACAGTAGAGCAATCTTGCATCTTCTAAAATTGTTCCAAATTTTCTAGGTACTTTGCATTTTATTTTATCTATTTCCAGCTTGGGAGGAAGTTTTGTAAAGCAATTTTTAGTTTGAGGGAAGTATTGTAAGGCAAGGGGGAAGGGGTCACAAAATCGCGACATGTCATGATTTCGCGACATGTCACGAAATCGTGACCTCCGAAGGCTGCAACGTAACTTGGCAAGTTTCGTCGCGATATCGCGACAGTATTTCAAAGCTGAGACAAAAGGCTACAGTCGTCACGATATCGTGACATCGCGATATCATGACAGGGTTTCAAAGCGGAGACAAAAGGCTTCAGTCGTCGCGATATCACGACGTCGCGATATCGCGACAGGGTTTCAAAGCTAAAGCAAAGGGGGAGTGCCATCGTGATATTGCGATAGGTCACGATATCGTGACCTATCATGATATCGCGGCCAGTTGGAGGCCGACACGTGGCATGTGGTCCGACAGCATCAAAAGTTAAAGAAAGTGAACAAGGCAAAGGCAGGGAGTGGGGGTCGTGAAATCGTGACATGTCACGATTTCACGACATGTCATGAAATCACGACCCCAAAGAGCTTCAGCTAATGAGAGGCACATTTGGTCGCGATATCATGACATGTCACGATTTCGCGACCTGTCACGATATCACGACTAGGTGGAAACAAGACCAAAAGAGAATAAGCCGACGACCGGGCAAGGCCGAATTTGACGCGTGGATAGCCACGTGTATCAAAATAGTTGTGAAGGGTACGTGTATCAATTATGTTGCGACAAGGAGAAGGCATGGCCAGATTTACATGCGATCGACTACGTGTATGAAAACCAAGATGAGAGACACAAATTGATAAGGGAGGTGTCAGCTACGCATTTTTTTTTATTTATATTTTTGGCAACGTAGCAATTACAGGTGATGGCTTTATGGAGGAGACAACGATAGTGCAGAGGACAGTCAGAACAAAGCAGCCAGTGTAGGTTAAGGGAGGCCATCAATGCAAGCATCATGGTGGATCGGGCAGTTGCCCATTAATGGCAGAAATTTTGAAAAACTCGACCGGAGAGAAAATGAACTAGAGATTTGGTTAGGCGAGGCATTAATTGCCTAGAGGATCGAGGCCTCGATAAAAACTCAAAAAAAAATGTAATAGAGGGATGGTGAGTTTGGGATTGAGGGGGGGAGAAGAAGTATGCCTGGAAATTGTATTAAAAGACAGTATTAAGCAATTTGCAATGAATTTTATTGGAAGTTCTGTTGTGTGAATCTCGGCTTGCCATTAAGTGGTATCAGAGCGGGAGCTCCTGAGCGTGTAACAGATCATCGGAGAGAGGCAGTTACACCAGGATCTGTGGAAGGATTTGAAGGGGAAGAAAGAAAGATGCCTCCACAAAGAAACCATGGTGGAGTAGGAAATGTGGTGTCGGTCGAAGACTTTCGAGCCTTAAAGACACAAGTTCAAGCCCTGTAAGAAGAGTTACGCAGAAGGCACAAGCCCGAAAGGGATGAGGGAAGTGAAGACAAAGTTGAAGAAGAAGACCAGTCTAAGGAAGAAGAAGAGGCTATGGATCCTACACAAGCCAAGTTGTACAAAGCCATCTCTCAGATTGGAAAGCAACCAAAAATTGAGGTTTCTACATACTCGGGAAACCTAAATCCAGAAGAGGTGATTGATTGGATAAATGACTTAGAAGAATATTTCGAATATGAGGAGGTTGAAGACCCTAATCGGGTCAGATTTGCTAAGACCAAGTTGAAGGGTCATGCCAGCATTTGGTGGAGAGGAATACAGTTGGAGAGGAATAGAAGAGGGAAGGAGAGAATAAAAATATGGGATAGAATGGTGGAAAAGCTGAAAATATAGTTTATTTCGACAGATTACGAGTTGGATTTGCTAAGAAAAATGCAGAGTTTGAGACAGACAAACAAAACTATCCAAGAATACATCGAGGAGTTTTACAAGATTTCTATTAGAACTGGGCATTTAGAGGCAAACAAAGAAAAGGTAGCCCGTTATATCAATGGGTTGATACTCGACATCTAGGAAGAGCTGATCCTAGTTCGAGTAAGCACCATTGAGGATGCTTACCAGTTTTCCTTAAAGGTGGAAGAAAAACTGAATAGGCGGTTTGAAGGCAAGCAAAGAGGAAGGGGCCATGGTGGAAGAATTGGTGGGAGAACCAGTGGAGAAAAGTATAAAGACCCGAAGAATACTGGTGAAGCCAGTAGTAACCAAGATCAAAGGGAAGAGGATGTTTATCAGCCCCGAGATCAGAACAGTTACCCAAGAGGACGGGGTGGATCTGGACGAGGGTTTAGAAGAGGAGTATTTCGTGGGACATGTTTCCACTATGGTGAAGAAGGACATCAAGCATTCGAGTGTCCACAACATCAGGAAAGAATGAACAAGAGGCCTGAGGGTCCGACCAGAGCTACTGTGGCAAAGGAATATGTTGAATATGAACATTCAAAAGAAGCAAAAAGAGTGGAGGCAATGATCATGAGGAGAGTCCTGTTGAATGAGAAGGACACAGATCAAAGAATAAGTTTATTCCGCACAAGATGCAAATGTGCGGGCAAGGTTTGCAATATCATTATTGATAATGGTAGCACGGATAACCTGGTTTCAGAAGAAATGGTTACCAAGCTATAGTTAGAGAGGAAGAAGCACCCGCATCCATACCGAGTCGCATGGCTACAGAAATACCATAGGGCTTTGGTCAATGAGGGGTGCTCTGTTAAATTTAATATTGGGAATTATTGTGATGAGGTCCTGTGCGACATCCTACCTATGGATGCTTGCCATATGTTGTTGGGAAGGCCCTGGCAGTTCGATCGGAGTGCAGTGCATGACGGTCATGCCAACACCTACTCATTGACAAAGAATGGTGTGCACCACAAGCTGAAGCCCTTAAAGGAAGCAGATGAAAAGGTATGTAACAGCTCCAAAATCTATTTAGTTGAAGGGAGAAAGTTTTTGGACGGGTTGAAGCATGAACATTTATGTTATGCAATAATTCCTAGAGTTAGGGAGAAGGAATGCCAAGATACCCCAGCAGAAGTCCTAGAACTACTGGAGGAATTTCCAGATATTCTGTCTGATAATGTGCCTGAGGGTTTACCCCCAGTAAGGAAAATCAGCCACCATATAGATTTGATGCCAGGATCGAGCTTGCCAAATAAAGCTGCACACAGAATGACGCTTGTAGAGACTGAGGAGTTAAACAGGCAGGTCCAAGAATTGTTGGAGAAGGGATTGATTCGGGAAAGTTTGAGCCCATGCATAGTACCTACAGTGTTGGCACCAAAGAAGGATGGAGAATGGAGAATGTGTACAGATTCACGGGCCATCAATAAAATCACTATCAAATACAGATTCCCGTTACCAAGGATGGATGATATCATGGACTGTTTAAGTGGAGTTGAGTACTTCACAAAGATTGACCTGAAAAGTGGCTATCATCAGATCCGTATCCGAGAGAGAGATGATTGGAAGACAACCTTCAAGACAAGAGAGGGCTTGTATGAGTGGTTGGTCATGCCATTTGGGCTGTCCAATGCACCAAGTACCTTCATGCAGCTGATGAATGAAGTGCTGAAAGAGTTTTTGGGAAAGTTTGTCATTGTTTATTTAGATGATATATTAATTTTTAGCGAGAACCCTGGAGGAACACCCGATGTATATCGGGAGGGTTTTTGAAAAGCTGCAGGAGGAGCAGTTATTAATAAATCTAAAAAAGTGTAATTTTGTCAAGGAGTTAGTATACCTGGGATTTGTAATCTCAGTAGAAGGTCTGAAAATGGACCCAGAGAAGGTGAGGGCCATCATCGAATAGCCTACCCCAAGAAGCACAACATAAGTAAGATCATTTCATGGTCTAGCCAGCTTTTACAGGAAGTTCATAAAGAACTTCAGCAGTATTTGTGCACCTCTCAAGAAAACAATGAGGGGGAATAAAAAAGAGTTCAAGTGGACATTAGGGGCTGAGAGGAGCTTTGATGCATTAAAGAAAAAGGTCACAGAACAGCCTATTTTGGCACTCCCAGACTTTAACAAGGTATTCCAGGTGGACTATGATGCTAGTGGCAATGCAATAGGGGCGGTACTGAGTCAGGAAGGCAGACCTGTTGCTTATTTTAGTGAGAAGATAAATGATGCTCAGAAAAATTATTCAGTTTATGACCAAGAATTTTATGCTATAGTTCAGGCTCTGAAGAAGTGGAGACATTATTTATTGCCAAAGGAGTTTGTTCTATTTACTGATCATCATTCTTTACAGTACATTAACAGTCAGACAAAACTAAACCAAAGGCACATGAAGTGGGTGGAATTCCTTCAGAGCTATACCTTTATGCTGAAGCACAGAAGCAGGAAGTCAAACAGAGTTGCAGATGCCTTGAGTAGAAGGCAGAATCTACTAATTGAAATGACAGTGGAAGTAGTGGGATTTGAAGAACTGAAGGGTTTGTACCCTGAAGATCCAGATTTTGCAGAAGCCTGTATGGCTTGCTTGAAACCTGTTACTGTGGAAAAGACAAAATGGTTGGATTTCCTAATCCAAGATGGAATGTTGTTCAAGAGAATTAAATTATGCATTCCAAGGAGTTCCATGCGGGAAAACTTAATCAAGGAAAAGCACAGCGGAGGACTGGCTGAGCATTTTGGTCTGGATAAGACCATTTCCCTGGTGGAGGAAAATTACTACTGGCCACAGCTTCAACAAGATGTGCAAAATTTTATGTGAGGTTGCAGAATATGCCAGATGGCAAAAGGTGTAAGGCAAAACATCAGATTATACTAGCCGTTACCTGTACCTGAGAGGCCTTGGGAGGACATAAGCATGGATTTTATTCTTGGATTGCTGAGAACACCGAGGGGAAATGACTTTGTATTTGTGGTGGTTGACCGATTCTCCAAAATGGCACATTTTATTCCTTGCCAGAAGACGAGTGATGCAGTTCACATTGCAGGGTTATTATTCAAGGAAGTGGTACGACTTCATGGCCTACCAAGAAGCATAGTTTCTGATAGAGATACAAAGTTTGTTGGCTATTTTTGGAGAACTTTGTGGAAGAAGTTAAAGACAGACCTGAAATTTAGTTCTGCATACCACCCACAGACTGACGGACAGACAGAGGTGGTGAATAGAAGCCTGGGTAATTTGATGAGATGTTTGATAGCAGATCAAACCAAGGGATGGGATTTAGTTTTACCACAGGCGAAATTTGCGTATAACAGTTCAGTCAATAAAAGCACAAATAAATCTCCATTCCAGATAATATATGGAAACAGCCCGAGAAATTTTTTTGAACTGAGAAAGTTGGACAAGAGAGAAAAGTGCAGTACTGAGGCAAAAGAATTTGCAAAACATATAAAAAGTTTGCATGAAGTAAGGAAACAAATTTTGAAAATGAATACCAAATATAAGGCAAGAGCAGACCAGAAGCGGTGGTTCAAGGAGTTCAAAATAGGAGATGAAGTCATGGTCCATCTCAGGAAGGAAAGGTTTCCTGCCAAAACTTATAACAAATTGAAGATGAAGAAGTTTGGGCCATGCAGAATACTAGAAAAATGGGAGTCAGGAAATGCATATAAAGTGGAATTGCCAAATTGGCTTGACATTTCACCTATTTTTAATATTTCAGATTTAGTGGAATATCATGAGGGAGAGAGTACAGAAGTACCAAGTACAGAAGTCTGGCCAATTCCAGCATCTACTCCAACTACAGACGAGGTCGAGGAAATATTAGACACTTGTGAAGGCAGAAGCACCAGAAACAAACAGTATTTTGAATATTTGATAAAGTGGAAGGGCAGACTTGTTGAAGATGCAACTTGGTTGTCAAAAATGGAGGTTGACCGCCTAGGTCTTCCCCTAACAAAACAGAAGTGAGGATCACTTTTTAATTACCCCGGGTGTCTGATGCAGGAGCATCCGACGACAGTAGAGCAATCTTGCATCTTCCAAAATTGTTCCAAATTTTCTAGGTACTTTGCATTTTATTTTATCTATTTCTAGCTTGGGAGGAAGTTTTGTAAAGCAATTTTCAGTTTGAGGGAAGTCTTGTAAGGCAAGGGGGAAGGGGTCACGAAATCGCGACATGTCGTGAAATTGCGACCTCCGAAGGCTGCAATGTAACTTGGTAAGTTTCGTCACGATATCACGACATCGCGATATCGCGATATCGCGACAGTATTTCAAAGCAGAGACAAAAGGCTACAGTCATCGCGATATTGCGACAGGGTTTCAAAGTAGAGACAAAAGGCTTCAGTCATCGTGATATCGCAATGTCACGATATCGCGATGTTGCGATATCACGATAGGGTTTCAAAGCTAAAGCGAAGGGGGAGTGTCGTCGCGATATCATGACAGGTCACGATATCGTAGCCAGTTGGAGGCCAACACGTGGCATGTAGTCCGATAGCATCAGAAGTTAAAGAAATTGAACAAGGCAAAGGCAGGGAGTGGGGGTTGCAAAATCATGACATGTCACGATTTCGTGACATGTCGTGAAATCGCGACCCCAAAGAGCTTCAGCTAATGAGAGGCGCATTTGGTCACGATATCGTGACATGTCATGATTTTGTGACCTGTGGCGATATTGCGGCCAGGTGGAAACAAGACCAAAAGAGAATAAGCCGATGACCGGGCAAGGCCGAATTTGACGCGTGGACAGCCACGTGTATCAAAATAGTTGTGAAGGGTACGTGTATCAATTATGTTGCGACAAGGAGAAGGCATGGCCAGATTTACACGCGGTCGGCCACGTGTATGAAAACCAAGATGAGAGTCACGCAAATTGATAAGGGAGGTGTCGGCTACGCATTTTTATTTATTTATATTTCTGGCAACACAGCAATTACAGGTGATGGCTTTATGGAGGAGACAACAGTGCAGAGGACAGTCAGAACAAAGTGACCGGTGTAGGTTAAGGGAGGCCATCAATGCAAGCGTCATGGTGGATCGGGAAGTTGCCCATTAATGGCAAAAAAATTGAAAAACTCGGCCGGAGGGAAAACAAACTGGAGATTTGGTTAGGCGAGGCATTAATTGCCTAGAGGATCGAGGCCTCGATAAAAACTCAAAAAAAATGTAAGAGAGGGATGGTGAGTTCGGGATTGAGGGGGAAGAAGAAGTATGCCTGGAAATTGTATTAAAAGACGGTATTAAGCAATTTGCAGTGAATTTTATTGGAAGTTCTGTTGTGTGAATCTCGGCTTGCCATCATTTTGGAAAATAACCATTTGCATATTATCTACACAAATATCATTTCCAATAATGGGTAATAGCCATTAATCATATTCTCTCTTCATTATTGTTGCAAAACTTTATTATTATTAACATAAACCTTTCACCAATATGCATAAATATCAAATAATTCATCCACAAATAATTATCCATAATAATAATCCAAAAATGAGAGAGAGATAGATAATACCCTTAAGATAGGGAAACACCAATAATACTCCTTAAGGAAGGAATCACTCCACAAGTTCTCCCAAGATGAGAGGCCACTTAAGGAGGGCAAAGTCTCATAAGCCACTTCATGGGCAACGATGATTACATAATATTATTCTCCAACTATGATTACAATGATAAATATCTCTTCTTTATATACCCATATTCTTATTCTACTTTGGGTAGCCTACTACTAATATAATATTATATTATAATATAATATAATATTATAATACAATCAACCTTGGGTTATGGGTGGCCCATGCCAACCCTTATACAATATAATAATATATACCCAAATATCTATTTCTAGGTACCCTACCATGCCACCCTCATTACAAATGTTTCATCCTCAAAACATATGAAGAAACATGATAATATGATTTTCTAAGCAAAGTTAGCAACTGGTACCAATCTCGATCATCCATCCATCTAAGTGAAACATGTTGATGTTGGTATGTCATTTTATTACTTGAGTATCTAAATATTTTTCATTGGCTCCATGTTTTTACTATTTTATTTTGATAACTTGAATGGTGGGTCCACTTTTTTCTTGATGTTGATGATCCATTTGAAGAACACAAGCTTATACTGAGAGGGAAGAGTGAACAGTATAAGACCACTTTTTACTTTTTTTTTTCCAATCAATATTATGCAATGTATAGATAGAAATATCAACAAAATTAATAAAAGCAATGCACAAAATACCATACACAATAGAGATACCATAATTTACGTGGTTCACCCAATGTGGGCTACTCTATAGAGAAAATATTTCACTAAAATTTTCTCAATCAATCTCTTGAAAATTCATCCTTATTAAAATGTTTATGGACCTTGATGCGTAGTCATTATATACATCATTAATTCTCAATGAATTTGTCAATCCAGGGCAGTGTACAAGGCTATCTACGAAAGAAGGGGTGAACAGGGTTATAACTTAGGTCAATCTGGAGCAACAAGTCTTATTGGTGAAACCGATTGTGTGGGGGATTTAGGACATTCCTATCTCTAAATTGCATAAATTAAACCTTAATCTAAGTTGCAAAAATGGAAACTAATCATTAACTACAAAAATGAAATCCTAATTACAATTGCAGAATGAGACCTAATTATGTTGCAGAAATAACAGTTGCAGAATTAGAATTCGATTATAATTGCAGAAAGGAAATCTATTTACTTTTGCAGCAATGGAAACCTACTTATAGCATGGAAATGAAACCCTGTCAAGGCTCTATAATAGAAGGTTGTCAATATTCTGTGCAGGGGTTGACAACAAACACAAAATGCAGGAAATTACAAAAAATAGTAAATTTTGGAAATGACAGTCTGCAATAAATTGAAAGCTTTGTTGAAAGTGGAGATTACAACCAAACCATTAATCACAAAACATAAAATAAGCTAAGATTGCAAATATTATTAGTTGTTTACAAAGAAATGAAATGACAAGTTCTACAACTCATTCTGCTACAACAAAATCAGAATAAAAACCTGTTGTTAGTCCTCCTCCTAGGTCTGGAAGTGGCCAGCCTCCTTGTCCAGAAGAAGGTATGAGTCTCTCTCTCTCTAGATCTTACTCACACTCATTTACAAGCAATATGAAATAGAAATAGTACACTTTATTGATTCAAGAACATGATTACAATAATTCTGCTAAAAACTTGTTACAGGACTGTAACAGTCACTTTTCTAATTATTGCCTATTTTCTCCTATATTTCTCTACTCTCTGCTTTCTCTATCTCCTCCTTAGCTCAACCTGAATGGGAGCCATATTTATAGATGTCCTAAGATCTACTAACAACTGAGAATATCTCAAAATATCTAATCCTATTATGCTGCAACAATTCTTGGTTTTATCCTAGAAGAAGATCAAACTTGATCTTTCCATAAATGGTGGCTTTGGTTGGCAAGGACGACAAAGTCAGATGGGAGATATTTTCCCTTACCCTTTTCAATCTTTATTTCCCTTTTTCCAGCATCAAAAATCGGTCAACAAGTCAAAAAGCACATTCTGTTTTCATTCTGAAGATAAGTGGCTCATTTCGAAGATACTGCAATTCTCATTCCGAAGATCCGCTCATTTCGAAGACACTATGTTTTCTCATTTCGAAGATATCTGTTCATTCCGAAGAGACTTTGGAATGAACAAATGTGTGCTCTTTAAATTATTTCCTCTGCATTTCTCATGTGGGTTATTTCTCAAGATCAAATTCCAATGGTCTTCATCTCTTTCCATATGTGAATTCCATGCCTTGCCATTCATTGGCAGTTGGCTGGAATTTACATGGGAAAAACCAGTTTTTGTTGCACAGTAATAGTTTGCTTGCATTGTTGCCAGATTTAGGTAAAATAAATGCTTGAGACATATCAAAACATGATTAGTGAAATGCTGCTATCAACCTAAGCATATCTCATTTAGCAAGTCATAACAAAATAACATAAAACTTATGCAAAAAGCTGTAAAAATTAGAATATAGTATTTCAGATACATTTATCATGCAAATAGTTAATACACAACATATTGAATTAACTTAACTAGCATATTAGATTAAACATAAGAGTTTGTAGGCAATTTCAGTGTTCAAAACATGTTATGATTGAGGCATTTCTAGGCCTCATCATTTTCCCCCAACTTATATTGATGCATGTCCTCATGCATTCTGTTGGGCTATGGAATCACATATGTCCATGGTCAAATTCCATGACCTGTAGAACAACTTCTTGCCTATATAATATCCCCTGTTCTCTTGAAGGTTCCTGAGCCATTCTTAAAACTGTTCATCAGGTTGGGCATCTTCTTCAAAGTAGAATGGAACTAGAGTGATGATGGTTGGAGGCCTAAATCTGAGACCTATCCAATTATGTTGCATGATTTCAATCAACTGTATTACTCCTTCTGCCCTTCTTCTGGACCATTCTAAGTTGATGGGGGAGATGGGTTCTCTTTTCTGTAAAGACATGGAGAGTTCAGCCCATCTGTTTCTACAGACTGATAATGTTGGCACAAAATTGTCATTACAAAAATTTTGGAATCTGTTCACACAGTCCCTCAAGTTTGTCAAGTACATTCTCTTTACATCATCCCTGTTCATCATGGTGAAGTGTTGTCTTGTGATAATTGGGTGATTTGGCTGAATTGCTCTGACTAACAATTCAGCTCTTGTTTCAATTTCTTTATTCTGCATTTTCTCTTGGTCCCAATAAAACTGATTCTACAAGGTGGACATGAATGCCCTCAATTGAACATCTCCAATGTAGATTTGAGGATGAAATTCTACTTCTTCTAGAATAAAGAAGTTGTGTAAAAATAGTTCACATAGGAGATTTTTTTGCTCAATAGGGTTGTCAAAGTATGCTTCCAAGAAATCTACAGTTGTGTCCAATTTATATGGGAGACCTGAGCTAATCCTCATAACCTGCCATCTGAGGTATTTCTCCTTTAGAATAAGACTATAAAATCTGGCTGGCCATCTGAATTGGACTAAAAATTCAGCAATTTGACATAAATCAGACACTTTTTCTTTCAATGCCTGAATCTCTATTTCCTTGGCCTCTAGTTGTTTTCCTTCCAATTTGAATTTTTTAGTCTTAGTGGCAAGCTTCTCATATCTAATCACCCAACTGGCTATGTCTGCATTGTATTGTTCTAGGGACACGGTATTAGGTGGTCTGACTATAGGTGGAACTCTAGGTAGCAGATCTACCTGAACCCCTTTTTCTGCCACTTCTACTGGTTGATCATCTATCAATAATTCTACCTGTACCCCCTTATCTGCTATTTCTATTGGGTTGTCATCAGACAGTAATTCCACTTGCACCCCCTTATCTGCTATTTCTACTTAAGGTGTAACAGTTTGAAATACAGGGACATCAATAGAAGTACTTACTTGAACAATTTCATGTTGCTGCTTGGACTATTCTTGTGTTGGTGACTCATCTCCAATATTTTTTGCTATGTTCTTTGCCAATTCTGAAGCATCTTCAGAATGAGAAGGTAATGCTTCAGAATGAGAAGGCACTTCTTTAGAATGAAAGGGTGCTTCTTCAGAATGAGCACCTATGTCTGCCTCAACAGAGTCATCTGCCCTAGATAAATCCATAAGCAATTGAGCCAAATCATCCTCATCAATGGATACAATTGGTTATTTTTCAGACTATGACAACCTTTCTCTCAATTCTGCCACTTCCTGCTGTAACTCTACAATTTTTCTTTCCTGCATCTCAATGATGTTTTCTCTCTCTACAATCCATCTGGTTTGTGTTTTGACAACACTCCTTGCTGCTCTCAGTTGCTCTGTGATGTCTTCCTCCTCTATTTCTACTTCAGAATCTGATGCAGACAAGTCAGCTGTAGTTGGCTGCTCAACAACTATCTCTTCCTCTGCAACATCTATCTGCTCTTGTTCAGGAGGCTCTATGAAACTGTCTATAATTGCATCTACCATTTCTATGGCCTGTTGAACTATAGCCACCTCCAAGCTATCCTGCCCAACCTCTTCCTCAATTATCTGTTTAGGCAATTCTGGAAAATTTTTAGGGGTTGGTTGTATTTCTGTGACATCTGGACTACTTTGTCCACCTTCTTCTTCTATGACCTATTCTGCCATTTCCCTCAAGTGGAGTCTTGTAGACCTCCTAGTTCCAGATGCAAACTTCTTCTTTTTGCTTTGTTTTTTGGTGACAGCAGGGGTTGTGGGGTCAGTTTTAGATGCTTCTGTTTCCCTTGTTGTTTCTTCCCCTGTTGGGCTAGGTGCTTCACTTCCCTGTTCTGACAAATCAGTTACAACTTCAAAAAAATGGACCTTCTTCTATTTTTATGTTTTGCTACCAGTTCCAGACCCTCTTTTCTTTTGCTTCTTGGCTCGTGAAGTTGAAGGTTCTGGAGCAAGGTGTTATGTTGTTGTTGTTGGGTGTGTTTCTTTTTCTGCAATAGCTTCTACAGTAGTTTCTATTTCATCTTCTGCAATAGCCTCTGTAGTAGCCATTTCTTCTTCTGCAATAGCATCAGCAGCATCTATTTCTTCCTCCTCATCCTCATCTCCAAAAATTACATCATTTAAGGTAGAGTAAAACCTATCAAAGCTCCTAGGGTTTCCTCTAAAATGGTGTTGGCAAACTAGTTTGATGAGACCATGGTGGCGAAGGCTTCCTTTTCCTTCCTGATATATTTTTGCCATGTTTTTCAATTCTTGGTGTAGGTATAGGGGAAGATTTACCCTAACTTTTGGCTGTTGCCTACCATGTCTGAGATGGTTTAAAATTTTTATATGATGCCCTGATAACAGTACATACTACCCTTCACAGGTTAGAAATTTGATTACCCATGTGGCCACTTCATCCCAGGGTTCCTATAGGCTGGCCCTTTTTACCCCCTTGCATGTGTTATTATGTGTTAAATATTTTGGCTCCCTATCATTTTCTTCCAAAAATTGATTAACTATATTTACCAATGTATTTTTGCCAGACCTAGAAATTGGAAGACCTTCTAATGGCAGCTCAGTAATTTGACTCAAAAATTTAGGGGTTACCTCAATGGTCATGTCGTTAATGTGTGCCTAGTTGTTTCTGAAGGTGTGGGTGAACATGTCGACCAAATCTTTAGAGGACCCATTAAACTTATCCAAAAATGGCATAAGCCCTCCATCTTCAAAAATCTATAGCACTTCTAGATTCTCCCGGAGGTGGGTGGTATCCACTGGTTCCATTTTCATTTTTCGCCCCATTTTCCTATCTTGGTACGTTAAAAACTGCTCACTTCTACTGCTATTCCTTTGTTGGATCTCTGGTTTTTGGTGTTTGCAGACTTGCAGGGTTTGGTTCCAAGTTTTCAATTGCCCTATTTTTGTTCTTCGAAATGAACCGTCATTTGAGCACTGTACCTCGTAATCATTTTGTGCTAGCAAATATGTCTTCGAAAAGAAGGGTGGCATGCGTTTCTATTTTTGCTTCGAACACATGTCCATCAATGGTTGCGCAGATGTCCTTGTCGTCAGATCCACCTTACTCATTTTTAGTTTTTTTGTTTTGCCTATGGACTTTCACGTGCATGTTTATTAGCATCAAAAAAATGGTGGCATACTGTTGGTCACGTCCCTCGTGATTTTGGTACTTTCTAAATGGGTGCAAAAACAAACCACATCCTAACTGACACGTGTTCATTTATCGTATGCAGCCAAAAGAATTTTTATTTGATCGTATTTCTTTTCTTCCTTGGATGCCACGTGGAGATGTTATATTGAATGCTCTTTTCGAAGATTATGATCTATTGCAAAAACAAAACCTCATTCCGAAGATTATGATTTCATTCCAAAGACAAGTCTTCATTCCAAAGATCATGCTTCTTTGCGAAGTCAAATCCTCATTTCGAAGATAAATCCTCATTCCGAAGACAAATCCTCTTTTCGAAGATAAATCCTCATTTCGAAGATCAGGCTGCATTGCGAAGGTAAATCGTCATTCCAAAGACAGAACTTCATTCCGAAGACAAATCCTGTTGCATTCCGAAGACAAATCTTGCTTCATTCTGAAGACAAAGCTTCATTCCGAAGATGATGCTTCATTGTGAAGGCAAATCGTCATTTCGAAGACAAAGCTTCATTTCGAAGACAAATCGTCATTCTGAAGACAAAGCTTCATTTCAAAGACAAAGTGCAACATTCATTCTGTTGTCATTCCGAAGACAATTTCAATCCGAAGACAATACAACAATTAATCTGAAGAAGATAGCAGACACTATTTTTGGCATTCTTGTTTCGAAGATTAGGCAGAAATCAATATTCTCATTCTCAAAACATGTTTTAAGTATGCCAACTCTTATGGATACCTTTTATGCTAATGGTTAATTGTTATATACTATATACCAATCATTTACAATGAAGAAATGTAAGAAATATATACCGGATTAAAACAAGTTAATGCAAGTTTTTGAAGAATGACTGCCTTTGTTGATGTTCTACTGAGATTTTCTGCAATATTTCAAAACAAGTGTAGTTGGTGAATTTGTACAATGATGGTTCAAAAATTTTCAAGGTTATGCATGCCAGAAAACTGGTTTTCATGCATACCAACCCAGTAGTGCCTTGGAAAAGGTTTTCACTGCTGAGTTATTCATTTTTCTCTCTCTTTTTTTTTCTTGGTTTTCCTTTTTTTTTTTTTACCTCTCCTTTTCTCTTTTTTTTTTTTCTTGATTCCTTTTTTTCTTGATTCTGACTATGCCCATGAAGGAATTCATGATTTCCCTAAAATCATGCCCATGAAGGAATTCATAATCAAAATTTATTCATCTTTTTGTTTTACTTTTTTGGTATTTTTTTCTATTTTTTTCTTGAAATCCATGATCATGCTGATTGTTTTGAAGTGGAAGAGGAAATTTCTTCCACCTATTGTGTATCCAAACTGTCAAGCTGCTGCAAGAATTCCTCTTTAGTTAGAGGTGTATGGTACACCCTGAGGCGATGTCCATTCACTACCAACTTTCTCTGTGACCCATCAATAGGAGATAAACGAGCTGCTCCATTGTCAAATACCTCTTCAATCCGGTAAGGTCCAAGCCATCTAGTTCTCAACTTTCCAGGGAAGTCCTCATAGCGAGAATCAAATAGTAAAGCCCAATCTCCTTGTTGAAGTTTCTTCTACTGAATGTGACTGTCATGCCACATCTTCCTCTGCTCTTGAATTACTTTAGTTTGGTGCAGAGCATCCAACCTAAGTTCATCCAATGCATTCAGCTATAGAATCCTGTCTGTCTGTGCCTGTGACAATTCAATTCCAATTTCCAATGCTGTGCGCAGTGTTAGTAGCTCAAATTCAATAGGTAAGAGGGGCTTTTTACCAAAGACTAGTTCATAAGGTGTGAATCTAGTAGTGGATTTCCAAGTAGTATTGTAAGCCCACACTGCTTTAGGTAATTTATCTAGCCAGTTTCTCCTATGAAAAGCTACTATTTTTGTTAAGATTCGTTCTAGTTCCCTGTTTGTTACCTCAACCTGGCCATTTGCTTGTGGGTGATAAGGTGATGATTTTCTATGTTTGATTTCATATAATTCTGTAAATGCCTCAATGACTTTAGATGCAAATTGGGGTCCTTGGTCTGTGGTGATAGACTAGGGAGCTCCAAATCTCTAAAAAATCTGAGTATACAAGAAATCAGTGACCTTTTCTTCATGAGCATGTTTGAAAGCACGCACCTCTACCCACTTTGTCAAGTAATCAGTGCATACTAGAATATGCACCTTTCCTTGAGAAGGTGGATCAATAGGTCCTACAAAATCAAGCCCCCACCTCTCAAATGGCTCTAAAACCAATTGAGGCTGTAGTGGCATTTCATTTGTATGAGTGGGTTTCCCCATTCTTTGGCATGCATCACAATGCCTGATGTACTTTTTCACATCCTTGTGAAGAGATGGCCAATAATATCCTGTCCCTAAGATTTTCCTAATTGTGCTTTTTATAGAGTAGTGTCCACCTGAGGGTTCATCATGACAAGCCCTAAGGATATCATACACCTCATCCTTTCGGATGCACCTACGTAACACATGGTCAGGACTGCACTTAAAAAGTATACCCTTAATCCATTCAAAAGAAGAACTCTATTTGATCAATTGTTTTTTCTGTTTTGAAGTGAAATGTGGAGGAACTTTCCTTGTGACCAAGTAATTGGCTATATCTGCAAACCAAGGTGATTGGACTGATATAGCAAATAATTTTTCATCAGGAAAGGTGTCTTCAACTAATTCCCCTTCATCCGTGTTCTGTAATCTGGACAAGAAATCTGCTACAACATTAGCTTTTCCTGGTTTGTTGATTATAGTGATATCAAATTCTTGCAGACAATAGTAACCAATGAATAATTCTTGCACTTACCATAGGCTTATTCATCAAATACTTAATGGTTGTGTGATCTGTGTGAATAAATATTTGATAACCTATGATGTAATGCCTGAATTTGTTGATGGCATAAATTACTGCCAAGAATTCTTTCTCAGTTGTGGTATAATTTTTCTCAGCTCTTGTCAAATTCTTGCTAATGTAGTAGATGGCATAATGTTCACCATTGTCAATTTGTCCTAATGCTGCTCCAATTGCAGTATTGGAAGCATCGGCCTGTATGTGAAATGGTAATGTCCAATTAGGTCCTCTTAACATAGGTGGAGTTACTAATTTCTCTTTCAGAGCTTCAAATGATTCCTGACACCTTGTAGTCCAAGAAAATTTAGAATCTTTAGTCAATAAGGCAAACATGGGATTGGCTATTGTGCTAAAGCTAGGAATAAACCTGCGGTAAAAACCAATGTGTCCTAGGAAGCTTTTGACATCAGTTTGAGTTTTAGGAGGAAGAAGGTTCTTGATAATTTCCACCTTCTTTGGATCAACCTGGATCCCTTGAAGAGAGATGTGATGACCAAGAACTATTCCTTCCTTCATCATCATAAAACATTTTTCTGGATTCAAGGATAACTGGTATGTTTCACAGCGAGTTAAAACTTTGTCAAGGTTTTCTAATGTAAAGTCAAAAGTCTGTCCACATACTGTGAAATCATCCATGTATATCTCAACACTGTTGGTAGTCAGATCAGAAAAAATTGCTAAAACTGCTCGTTGAAATGTTGTTGGGGCATTACACAAACCAAAAGGTAAAACCCTATAGGCAAATGTTCCCCATGGACAGGTAAAGGTTGTTTTCTCTTGATCTTCAAGTGCAATCTGAATTTGATTATATCCACTAAATCCATCAAGAAAACAAAAGTATTTCTTTCCAGAAAGGGTATCTAACACCTGATCTATGAAAGGTAATGGAAAATGGTCTTTGTATGTCACTTTATTCAGCTCTCTATAGTCTACACATACTCTCATTTTTCCATTTTTCTTAGGAACTATAACCAATGGAGAGACCCACTGGCTATCAAAAATTGGGTAAATGAATCCTACCTCTAGAAGTTTTTCAATTTCTTCCTTTACAATATCCCTTAGGGCAGGATTTAGTCTTCTCTAGGGTTGTCTTACTGGCTTGACTTCTTCAATATAAATTCTGTGGGTGCATATATCAGGGTGAACTCCGGACATATCTTTATAGTCCCAAGCAAAAGCATGAACATGCTTCGCAAGACAACTATCAATTTTTCTTCCTCTTCCCTAGTAAGCCAGTTGTAAATGTTCAAAAATTTTCCTGGTTGGACTTCTATTTGTTTTGTATTTGGAAGGACTGAATTCACTTCTTCATACTTGGTGATTAGGGAGTTAAGAGGACACTACTGAGATGGGAGGAAATAAGAAGTTTCTATTTCATTACTTCCTGATGGAAGCATATCCTGTATGGAACAGTGAGAAGGAAAAATCAGGTGATGGTGCCACCCATGTGGTAGTGAAACAGAGTTTTCCTGTGATAGTATAGATGGTTCACCTTCAAAGTTTTGGTTCTCCTCATTCCTTAACAATTGATGGATATTTATTGCTTCCTCTTCTAACCCTTGTTCATGCAGAACATTCATTAGGATAGTTTCATTTTCTAAATTTTCTGTGTCATGGAGGTCTTCTGTGTGTTCCCTTACTACCAAGGTGGCTAGTGTGGAAATAACCTCCTCTGATTCTTCATCCGAATCAGGAAACCATAACTGACCTAAAAATTTGCTAGATGGTTTTGCAGGAGGATATAGAGAGATTTGTTTTAGATCAATACCATTTGAAATAGTCATTTTTCCAGACCTACAATCTATGAAGGCTGCTGCAGTTGCAAGCCAAGGTCTTCCCAAAATGATGGGATATCCATGTGCTGAATTTCTTGGCTGTAAAACCAAAAAATCTATAGGGAATTCCCAAGAAGAAACTTCTATAGGAACATCTTCAATGATACCTTCAGGTTTTGCAACTGACCTATCAGCCATTTCTAAAACTATAAATGTGGGGCTGAGATGTTTGAGTTGTAATTGTTTCATTATATCCTTGGTCATGACATTTATTGCAGCTCCTAGATCTACTAAGACATTTGATATTGGCACTGAATCTATGGTAACTATGATAACTGGACTTCCTGGGTCACTATACTTTGGAGGTACTAGTTTTCCAGACAAGAGATCAGCTATCTTTCCTTCAACCTGAACAGTCTTGGGAAATGCTTTCTTTTTTCTTCCTACTCTTTTAATGCACAAATCTCGGACAATACTTTTAATCACTGGTATATCCTTAATGGCTTGCAATAAGGGCAATGATATAGTTAACTTTCTAAGTTCCTTGACCAGGTCTGACTCAAAATTTTTTGTTGTGGTATTGAATCTTTCAGGATATGGAATTATCCTTGATGAAGGTAATTGTTCTGCCTATGGTTCTATTTTTTCTTCTTCTTTCTCTATTGTTGGTTTAACTCTAACTGGTTCCAAAGGTTCTTGCTCTTCATTTTCCTTGCTTTTATTTGAAACAGGTTCAGGTACAACTTTTCCTGAATGAAGTTGGATGTTACTACAATCAATAACATTTATTTCAACATTTTCTTTAGCTTCAGCCACATAGACAGGGGATGCCTGTCTCATGCTGTTTGGATTAGTGACTGATTGAGCTAGAAGTTGAGGTTGTTTCACCTATTGTGTTTGCTGTGGTTGGTTCTATTTTTCTTGAAAATTTTGATTAGGTGCAGGCAGCAAATGCTGATTTTGACCTTGATTTCTTTGTTGCCTTGGATAGGACTGGTATTGTTGACTCCATTGTGGTTGATTTTGCATCCAATGTGGATTAGTATGATTTTGATTCCAGGATGGGTTGTTTTGATTCCATGATGGGTTATTCTGATTCTGATTCCAGGCTGAATTACTCCAATTTGTTTGTGGCCATTCTTGGGAATTTGTCCATTGAGGATAATTCCAAGGACGTTGGGGTGGTTATGATTGTCCCCAAGGCATAGTCCAAGGATTATGCCCCCAATTTGTAGGAAAACGAGGGGGATTTTGGTATTGAGAGAAATTTCCCCCTTGTTTTGGTCCAACATAGTTGAGTTCCTTAGTCTGATTTTCTAACACAGTTTTGAGTTGTGGTAGCAGGTGGCATTTATCAGTTGAATGCTTCTTTGAACAGATACTACAAATGGCTGAGATAGATGTTTTATTCAAAAGACATTCCTACAAAGCATGTTTATTTCTACATCTTGGGCAATAAATTGCCAAAGGTTCTGTGGTTTTTGCTTTTGCAGACATTTCCCCCAAAGTTGTGTTTAATTGCACTAGGATATCAGTTTTAAAATTTGCAAGTTCCTCTATTAGGTCCTTTACATCAGTGCCATTTGTACTCTTTTTTCTTCTTCCCTACTTATTGTGAGAGTAATTTCTATAGAGACCCACAATTTCCTCATTACTGAGAGTATTTACATCCCCTTTTCCCATCAAATCCAATACTTCTCTGGATTCATCTTGTAATCCTCTCAAAAATATGGTTTTACATAACTCTGGTTCTACAAGTCCACATCTCCTTTGAACAAAGGAGAACCTATCAAGATAGTCTTCTAATGTTTCATCATCTTCCTATTTAATCCTGAATAACTCATCTTTCATGTTCCTTACATGGCAATACTCCTGATATTTGTCTAAAAACATAGTTTCCATTTGATCCTAGGTTCGGATGGAATTTGGCTCTAAGCTCATGAACCAGCATAATGTTGAGTCCTTAAGTGTTGAGGGAAAGACCTTAAGTTTTTTATTGTCATTTACATAATCATAGGTTTGACACACTACCTTGAATTCAAACAAAAAATGATCAGGATCTTCAGATACAACACCTCGGAAGGTTGGAAGTACTGAAGGTGAAATAGTTTTCATGGGAGAGTTTTGTGTTGGATTCAAACAGATAGGATATTCAAATGTTTTGGAAGGTTGGGGCATATCTTGATCATCTCCTTCATTATGGACATAGCCATGTTGGCCATCTCTATCTAGATTGCCTCCCTCTGCCATAGTTTCTTGTTCCTTGGGAACAGTTAAACCTATCCAAATTTCACTCTCAAGAGGTCCAAGATCCTCTATTGATGATGAGTCTAATGATTCTTCTTTCTTAGGATGTTCTAATGATGGTGAGACTGGTGATTTTCCTTTCATCAAAATGTTCTAATGATGGTGATACTTGGTGATTTTTCTTTCAATCTTTCTGGTAATTCAAACACAGGTGATTCACCCCTTAGGCGTGAAGATCTTCTTAATGGAACAAGCCAGGGATCCTTTTGGGTAATTCTACCTTTTTCATCCCTAGACTTACTCATTCATGTTTACTCTTAAATGACATAAATTATAGGTCAATAGTTGTTACTTTAACCAGTTGTTCTATTCAAATTTTATCCTGAATCTTCACATCTCAGTCTAATTAACAGCTATTGGATTGTTGTCACCTTCTAGCAACACAATTCCTTGACAACGATGCCAAAATGATGCGTAGTCATTATACACATCATTAATTCTCAATGAATTTGTCAATCCAGGGTAGTGTACAAGGCTATCTACGAAAGAAGGGGTGAACAGGGTTATAACTTAGGTCAATCTGGAGCAACAGGTCTTATTGGTGAAACTAATTATGTGGGGGATTTAGGACATTCCTATCTCTAAATTGCATAAATTAAACCTTAATATAAGTTGCAAAAATGGAAACTAATCATTAACTATAGAAATGAAATCCTAATTACAATTGCAGAATGAGACCTAATTATGTTGCAGAAATAACAATTGTAGAATTAGAAGTCCGATTATAATTGCAGAAAGGAAATCTATTTACTTTTGCAGCAATGGAAACCTACTTATAGCATGGAAATGAAACCCTATCAAGGCTCTATAATAGAAGGTTGTCAATATTCTGTGCAGGGGTTGACAACAAACACAAAATGCAAGAAATTACAAAAAATAGTAAATTCTAGAAATGATAGTCTGCAATAAATTGAAAGCTTTGCTGAAAGTGGAGATTACAACCAAACCATTAATCACAAAACATAAAATAAGCTAAGATTGCAAATATTATTAGTTGTTTACAAAGAAATGAAATGACAAGTTCTACAACTCATTCTGCTATAGCAAAATCAGAATAAAAACCTGTTGTTAGTCCTCCTCCTAGGTCTGGAAGTGGCCAGCCTCCTTGTCCAGAAGAAGGTATGAGTCTCTCTCTCTCTAGATCTTACTCACACTCATTTACAAGCAATATGAAATAGAAATAGTACACTTTATTGATTCAAGAACATGATTACAATAATTTTGCTGAAAACCTATTACAAGACTATAACAGTCACTTTTCTGATTATTGCCTATTTTCTCCTATATTTCTCTACTCTCTGCTTTCTCTATCTCTCTACTTAGCTCAACCTGAATGGGAGCCATATTTATAGATGTCCTAAGATCTACTGACAACTGAGAATATCTCAAAATATCTAATCCTATTATGCTGCAACAATTCCTGGTTTTATCCTAGAAGAAGATCAAACTTGATCTTTCCATAAATGGTGGCTTTGGTCGGCAAGGATGACAAAGTCAGATGGGAGATATTTTCCCTTACCCTTTTCAATATTTATTTCCTTTTTTCCAGCATCAGAAATTGGTCAACAAGTCAAAAAGCACATTTTGTTTTCATTTCGAAGATAAGTGGCTCATTTCGAAGATACTGCAATTCTCATTTCGAAGATCCGCTCATTTCGAAGACACTGTGTTTTCTCATTCCGAAGATATCTGTTCATTCCGAAGAGACTTCGGAATGAACAAATGTGTGCTCTTTAAATTATTTCCTCTACATTTCTCATGTGGGTTATTTCTCAGGATCAGATTCCAATGGTCTTCATCTCTTTCCATATGTGAATTCCATGCCTTGCCATTCATTGGCAGCTGGCTGGAATTTACATGGGAAAAACCAATTTTTTTGCACGATAATAGTTTGCTTGCACTGTTGCCAGATTTAGGTAAAATAAATGCTTGAGACATATCAAAACATGATTAGTGAAATGCTGCTATCAACCTAAGCATATCTCATTTAGCAAGTCATAACAAAATAACATAAAACTTATGCAAAAAGCTATAAAAATCAGAATATAGTATTTCAGATACATTTATCATGCAAATAGTTAATACACAGCATATTGAATTAACTTAACTAGCATATTAGATTAAACATAAGAGTTTGTAGGCAATTTTAGTGTTCAAAACATGTTATGATTGAGGCATTTCCAGGCCTCATCAGACCTCTATCCAAAGGAGATACAAATCCCCTAAATCAAGTTCGTGGATCTTTATCAAAATGAGAACTCTTTCTCCTCTACTCTGGTTGGTGATCCTCTAGAAGACTACTGCCCCCACTACATTGGCTTGTGGATATATCTCCACTAAAGACTCTTATCTCCACTCATAAAACTTGTCTTCACTACCCTGGCTGATGGATATCTATCCACTAGAGATTACTGTCCTCTCTACTCTATCACCTCCTAAGCTCTGTCTCAAATATGCTCAACAGGTCCACTCAGAACCTACTCAAATATTCTCAATAGGTCCACTCAAAACTTGCTCAAATATTCTCAATAGGTCCACTCATAACCCACTCAAATTTTCTCAATAGGTCCACTCAGTACCTACTCAAATTTGATCAATAGGCCCACTCAAATGATATTCTCACAATGACACTGAGAGGGGGGGGGGATCAGTGTAGCTATTTAAAATTCAAATCTACAACACTTAATGCTGAAGCAAAGAGAACTTAAAAATAGGTAAAGCAATTTTCACAAGAGAGCACACCACAACACACAATGTAACGAGGTTCACCAATTTGGCTACTCCTCAAAAATGACTGCTTGGACTCCAATCCAAATCCAGCCTTTGCAAAACACCAATTTTACAAACACTTTACCAGCACCCACTGGAAGGAGCACCAACCCCTTATTTTTTTTTGCTGCAATAGATAGGAGCACCAACCCCTAATGCCAAGCACCAACTTGGACTGCAATTCTGAATTATCTTAATGACATAAAAATGCCTTCGTTGTTTACACGACCCTGACTGGTCTGCAATTAATCAAACTCTGCACTCTCTCACGGCTCTGCTTATTTCTCTCTCGGCCCTCTTCTAACCCTCTTTCCATAGCAATTTCTCACATACAACAGCAACCTTATTCTTCACGTAGACCTGCTTTTATAACATATTAGTCTCTATTTTTAACTTCCATATTTACGCATGCAACCCGTAACTGTTCCTTTAATATTCTCTTCTGCCACTTGTCAACTGTAACTTCTTCTTTATGTAACTCCTTTTGTATTTATAGAGTGGGCATTACGTTACATGCAACGTATATCTCTACCATGACTGTACGTCTTCTTGAACATAACTGTTCGTATTCATTTCTGTGCATGCATGCATTTTTTGATTCTATTTATGCGACTGTTCGATTTCTCCTTCTTCGACTGTTCTTAAAATAGCTGCATGCTTTTCCTCTACAACTGCCCCTTTAACTATTGTTCTGCTTTAGTTAACTGTCAGTGATCGTGTTGTCGTGACCTGTCACGAAATCGTGACACTTCTGTCTCTTTATGCTCTTCTCGCCTTTTACCCGCGAAAATGCAACATGTCATGAAATCATGACATTTTTGGCCTCCTTGTTCACCTCTTGTCTTGCAGCCGTGAAAACCAGACATGTCGCAAAATCGTGACACTTTTTGCTTCCTTGCACTTCTCTGCCTTCCGCTCGTGAAAATGGAACATGTCACAAAATCGTGACACTTTCGCTGCCTTGTGCCTTTTCTGTCTTTGGCCAGCGAAAACACATGTCACGAAATCGTGACACTTTTCGCTTCCTTGCACTTCTCTGCCTTTCGCCCGTGAAAATGGAACATGTCACGAAATCGTGACACTTTCGCTACCTTGTGCCTTTTCTGTCTTTGGCCGAAAACGGAACATGTCACGAAATCGTGACACTTTTCCTCCTTGATGCTTTCTCTTCGAACCTGTCGCAAAATCATGACACTTTCTATCCTTGGCGCTTTCTCTTCGAACCTGTCATGAAATCATGACAGTTTTCTTTGCTTGTGCCTTCTCTCCAAACATGTCACGAAATCGTGACAGTTTTCTTTGCTTGCGCCTTCTTTCCAAACATGTCACGAAATCATGACAGTTTTCTTACTTGCCTTCTTTGCTTCCAACATGTCATGAAATCGTGACAATTTTTCCACTTGGCTTCTTTGCCTCCAACATGTCACGAAATCATGACAGTTTTCCTTGTGCCTTCTCTCTCCTCGGCCATGTCACGAAATCACGACAATTTTGCTTGTGCCTTCTCTCTCCTTGGCCATGTCAGAAATCGTGACAATTTTGCTTGTGCCTTCTCTCTCTCTCCATGTCATAAATCATGACAATTTTCTTTCCTTCTCTCTCCTCGGCCATGTCATGAAATCATGACAATTTTGCTTGTGCCTTCTCTCTCCTCGGCCATGTCATGAAATCATGACAATTTTGCTTGTGCCTTCTCTCTCCTCCATGTAAATTACAATTTTCTTGCCTTCTCTCTCCTCGGCCATGTCATGAAATCATGACAATTTTGCTTGTGCCTTCTCTCTCCTCGGCCATGTCATGAAATCATGACAATTTTGCTTGTGCCTTCTCTCTCCTCGGCCATGTCGCGAAATCGTGACAGAAAACATGTCGCGATATCGTGACAGTTTTCTTACTTGTCTTTTTCTTTGATTCTGAGAATCTGGGCCACTTTTGTCTTCCTAGAAATTTATTGTACATGATCTCACTGACCTCTGAACTCTTGTCCATTGCATCAACTGATCTGTCTGTCTGTGTTGACAACAATGACAATACTGTTTCTGCACCTTGCTCAACAATCTCCCCCTTTGGAATTGTTGGCAACACTTATGCAATCTCCTGTAATTCTTCTCCCCCTTTGACAATAATACCAAAGGGCTGCTGCAGACTCCCCCTGAGTCTATGCACAACATTCTCAGACACACATTGTTATAGTTAGCAAAAATCATGAATATGAGCAAAACTATAAACATAGGCATAAATGCTCCCCCTGAGAATGTGATCCCAATTGATAGTCAGTTCTTGGGAAACGTGACCACTCCCAACTTACTTCGAAGGTACTCAAAAACTTCCTTGGGTAATGGTTTGGTGAAGATATCTGCTACTTGCTCTGTAGTTGGAACAAAATCCAATTTGACCTCACCTTCTGCAACTTTATCCTTCAAGAAGTGATATCGGATTGCAATATGTTTGGTTCGAGAATGCATAACCGGATTCTTTGATATGTTAATAGCACTAGTGTTATCACATTTAACTGAAATTGGCTCTTTGAAGTGAATACCAAGATCTTTCAAGGTTTGTCGCATCCATAATATCTGTGTACAACATGTTGTTGCTGCAATGTATTCTGCCTCTGCTGTGGATAGAGAGACTGATTCTTGTTTCTTGTTGTGCCATGCTACCAACTTGTCTCCAAGATAAAATGCTCCTCCACTGGTACTCTTTCTGTCATCAATACATCCTGCCCAATCTGCATCAGAATATGCAATAAGAGTGAAGTCCTTACCTTTTGGGTACCATAACCCATACTCCATAGTACCCTTGAGGTACCTAAAAATCCTCTTCATGGCTGTCACATGAGTCTCTTTGGGACTAGCCTGAAATCTTGCCACCATGCATACTGCCTGTAAGATATCTGGTCTGGTAGCTATCAAATACAGCAGACTTCCAATCATAGATCTGTACATGGTTTGATCTACATCTGGAGATTTGTCATCCTTGCTCAACTTGCAACCTGTTGTCATGGGAGTGCTAACAGGTTTACTATCCTCCATTGTGAACTTTTTCAACATTTCTTTCACATATTTAACTTGAGAAATAAAAATGCCCTTTTCACTTTGATTGACTTGCAGTCCGAGAAAATAAGAAAGTTCACCAATCATAGACATCTCAAATTCTTTCTTCATTTTATTTGCTATGTCACTACAGGACTTATCATTGCTGCTACCAAAAATGATATCATCTACATAAACAACAAGGACAATAAGATGGCCATTCTCTATTTTGACATATAGATTGTTGTCCACCAAACCTTTCTTGAACCCCTGTTGAATCAGATAGTTATCCAGCCTTGCATACCATGCTCTGGGTGCCTGTTTTAAACCATACAAAGCTTTCCTCAACTTGCAAACAAAGTTGGGATTATCACCGAGTTGGAAACCATCTGGCTGCTCAATGTAAACCTCTTCTTCCAGTTTTCCATTCAAAAATGCTGATTTTACGTCCATTTGATATACCTTGAAATTTTTATGAACTGCTAAAGCTAGAAACATTCTGATTGCCTCTAGTCTAGCTCATCGGTGCAAAGGTTTCCTCAAAATCAATACCTTCAACTTCGTGCATAGCCTTTACAGACCAGTCTTGCTTTATTTCTTACAACCTGTCCATCTTCGTTCAATTTATTTTGAAAAATCCATTTAGTACCGATTACATTTTTATTTGTCGGCCTTGGTACTAACTCCCAGGTTTTGTTTTTCTCAATCTGATCTAGTTCTTCATTAATTGCTTTCATCCAACTTTCATCTGTGCTAGCTTCAGCAACATTTTTGGGCTCAATGCTGGATAATAGAGAGTAGTTCCGTACTACTGCTCTTCTAGTCTGAATACCAACTGTTGGGTCCCCAATAATCTGTTCTCTGGGATGATTTTTCTGCTAGCTGCCTGTTTTGAATTTCTTGTTTTCTTCTTCTTCTGAGTCAATTCTTAAATCAGTTGGGTCAATTTTTTGATTCTCTTCTGTTTCCATTTCTTCATCTCCTTCAATGACTTCTTCATAAATAGGGTAGTTTTCTTGATAAGTTGTTTCTCGATCTCTACCTTCATCAACTTTAACATCTGCACTCTCCACAATTTTCTTTAGCCTCTTGTTGTAACATGTGTAGGCTTTGCTTTTTGTTGAGTAACCAAGAAAAATACCTTCGTCGACTCTATCTTCAAATTTATCGAGATTATCTTCGATTCGTTTGATGTAGCACTTGCTGCCGAACACTTTGAAATATCTTGTTGTTGCCTTTCTGTCGAACCACAGCTCATACGGTGTTTTGCTTTCATGCGTCCTTAGCATGCACCTATTTTGGATGTAAACCGCAGTATGGACTGCCTCTTTCCAAAATTTGTCAGCTATTTTGTTCTCAGCCAACATTGTCCGTGCCATTTCCTGCACTCGTCTGTTCTTCCTTTCTACAACACCATTCTGCTGAGGTGTTCTTGCTGTTGAAAACTGTCTTCTGATCCCATATTTTTGATAGTATTCTGCAAATTCTTCTGAGATAAATTCTCCTCCTCTGTCTGATCTTAGGCATTTAATTCTTTTTCCAGTTTGATTCTCAACCTGTTTTTTAAAAATCTTGAACATCTCAAAGGCATCTGATTTAAGCTTTAAAAATAGTACCCATGTCATTCTGGAGTAGTCATCTATGAACAACATAAAGTATTTGTCACCATTTATGCTTTGTGTTCTCATGGGTCCACATAAATCAGTATGTATCAACTCTAACGGTTTGTTGGTGAAGTATTCCTTTGCTTTAAATGTGGATCTAGTTTGCTTCCCTTTTTGGCATGAAGCATAGATGCTATTTACTGGTTTGCCAATGGTAGGTATATCTCTTACTGCTCTTTTTGAACTTATTTTTACCAGATTGTCAAAGCTAATATGACCGAGCCTCTTGTGCCACAGCCAATTTTCATCTTCCTGTCCAATCAAGCATGCTCCTTCTGAAGTTTCTGAGAGAGTATATAGATTTCCAGAAGTCCTCGATCCAGTAGCTATCAGCTTCCCACTGTGTGCTTTTTTGACTTCACGACCCTATTTTTTAAAGATGACTTCATGACCTCTATCACAGATTTGACTTACGCTTAGTAAGTTGTGCTTCAAACCAACTACAAACAGAACTTCTTTGGAATTGATCTTTCCATCACTTATCTTGACTGATCCTTTGCCAACTATTTTGGCTCCATCATTATTTCCAAACTTTACAGAGCCCCCTTCATATTTCTGTAATTTTTCAAATTTTTGTTTATCTCCTGTCATGTGACTGGAGCATCCACTATCCAATATCCATGGTGCAGATTTGTTCTGTGCTTTGAATGTTGTCTGAACAATCAAGGATTCCTTTTCTTCCTTGGGTCGCTCCTTTTCTTTCCACTCTGGTTTGGCTACAGTTTTGGTCACTTGTTTAGACTTTTCTTTGTCAGTAGCCTGAGCATGTTTTTCTGGGAATTTTCTGTTTTGCCTTAAACTGTTTGGTTGAGTTCTTCTTCCTTGATATTTATTTGCTGCATATGTGCTTCTACAGTTTCTTGCAATGTGTCCATAGTTATGACAGTTATAGCATTCTACTGCATAATCCATCAAGGGTGAAAAGACATTTCTACTAGAAAAATTTCTTTGTCCTATATTATGAATGCATTCTGAAATCTTATGACCGTAAGCATTGCATTTAAAACAATAACCAGAAAAGGAATGATTGAACCTGGGAATTGGTCTTTGCCACTTTGTAGTAGGAGCCACAAATTTTCTTCTCCTTTGATGTGTGACTTTTATGAATCCCTCATTGTCAGCACTCTTCTCATGCCTGGCACTGTTGCTTTCTTTTTCCTGATTCATTTTTCTTTGATCAACCTTGATCTTATCTCCTTTCTTTACTTGTTCTACAGTTATGTCCTTTGATCCACTTGACGATTCTCCTTCGACAAAGCCCAAGCCAAACTTGATGCCTGTAGTCCTCTGACTATTTATAATCTTTTCAAGCTTTGCAGAACTTCCTTCAAGTTTGTGATAGCAACTCAATTTTTGATTCTTTTCTTCTAGCCGCATTCTTAAAACAACAATCTCTTCTTCTAGTTTGTTGCACTCATCTATTCTCATGGTTAATTGTACTTCAAGTTCTTCAGACATTTTCTTAAATTCTTTTGTCTGTACTTTCAAACTGTTTATTATGTCATTCGCATCCTCAAGCTTTCTTGAGACCTTTTTATTCTTTTTCCTTTCTGTATTCAACTCTTTAAGTGCAGCAACCAACTCTCCTTCCAGATAAACTTCAATCTCATCCTTACTTTTTGTATCACCTTCCTATTTTTCTTCTATTTTTGCTTCTTCAAATGCCATGAACAGAGCTTCACCTATTTCTTCTTCAGAATCTTCACCTGAGCTATCTTCAGAAGAGCTGACATTCTTGGATAAGAAACTTTTCTTTTTGAAATTGCTTTTCCTAAAATTTGGTTTCTTCTTCCAGTCACTTCTTTCTTGGTGTGACCCTTCATCACTTTTGGTTTTCTCATTCATTGGACACTTAGCTGCAAAGTGACCGACCCCTCCATAATTGAAACACTTAAACGGTAACTTTCCTCTATATTTTCCTTTTCCCTTTGTAAGTTTTCGAACAAAATTGGCTTCCGTTTCATCCGATGTCTCTTCATCCTCAGATTCTTGTTCAGCTTTTGTATTCTTGTGTGCTTTAAAAGTAGCTTCTCTGTCTATGGGCTTAGTTTGTCCTATTCTCATTTCGTATGCAGTCAAAGAACCATGCATCTCATCCATGCTAAAATTATTTAGATCTTTAGCCTCTTCTATTGCAGAAACTTTAGAATTAAATCTTTTGTGAAGAGTTCTAAGTACCTTTTTCATGACAACTGCATCTTCGATTTTTTTGTCGAGTCCTCCGATTGCATTAATGATTCCATTGACTCTCAGCATATAGGCTTCTATGTTCTCATCGTCATTCATTTGTAATGCTTCGAACTGAGCTCGATGAGTTTGCAACTTGGCTTCCTTGATCTTGTTGTCTCCTTCATGGATGCTCTTCGGTTTGTCCCACATGTCTTTTGCTGATTTACAACTCATGATCCTTATCAGTTCACTGTCTACTAGCCCACACATTATGGCATTCTGTGCTTTGGAGTTATTCTCAAACTTCTTCTCAGCAGTATCTATTGGAGGAGTAGCGGGTACTATGTATCCACTTTCTACTGACTCCCAAATGTCGTATCCTAACGCACTCAGATATGTCTGCATCCTGAGTCTCCAGAATGAGTAATTAGTTCCATTGAACAAAGGAGCTTTGTTTGATGAGAATCCTTCATTACCTGCCATTGTGTTCCTTCCAAGATCACCTTAGCTGATTAAGCTTTGTTCAGGAACCTTGCTCTGATACCAATTGATATTCTCACAATGACACTGAGAGGGGGGTGAATCAGTGTAGCTATTTAAAATTCAAATCTACAACACTTAATGCTGAAGCAAAGAGAACTTAAAAATAGGTAAAGCAATTTTCACAAGAGAGCACACCACAACACACAATGTAACGAGGTTCACCAATTTGGCTACTCCTCAAAAATGACTGCTTGGACTCCAATCCAAATCCAGCCTTTGCAAAACACCAATTTTACAAACACTTTACCAGCACCCACTGGAAGGAGCACCAACCCCTTATTTTTTTGCTGCAACAGATAGGAGCACCAACCCCTAATGCCAAGCACCAACTTGGACTGCAATTCTGAATTATCTTAATGACATAAAAATGCCTTCATTGTTTACATGACCCTGACTGGTCTACAATTAATCAAACTCTGCACTCTCTCACGGCTCTGCTTATTTCTCTCTCGGCCCTCTTCTAACCCTCTTTCCATAGCAATTTCTCACATACAGTAGCAACCTTATTCTTCACGTAGACCTGCTTTTATAACATATTAGTCTCTATTTTTAACTTCCATATTTACGCATGCAACCCATAACTGTTCCTTTAATATTCTCTTCTACCACTTGTCAACTGTAACTCCTTCTTTATGTAACTCCTTTTGTATTTATAGAGTGGGCATTACGTTACATGCAACGTATATCTCTACCATGACTGTACGTCTTCTTGAACATAACTGTTCGTATTCATTTCTGTGCATGCATGCATTTTTTGATTCTATTTATGCGACTGTTCGATTTCTCCTTCTTTGACTGTTCTTAAAATAGCTGCATGCTTTTCCTCTACAACTGCCCCTTTAACTGTTGTTCTGCTTCAGTTAACTGTCAGTGATCGTGTTGTCACGACCTATCACGAAATCGTGACACTTCTGTCTCTTTATGCTCTTCTCGCCTTTTACCCGTGAAAATGCAACATGTCATGAAATCATGACATTTTTGGCCTCCTTGTTCACCTCTTGTCTTGCAGCCACAAAAACCAGACATGTCATAAAATCATGACACTTTTCGCTTCCTTGCACTTCTCTACCTTTCGCCCACAAAAATGGAACATGTCACGAAATCGTGACACTTTTGTTGCCTTGTGCCTTTTCTATCTTTGGCCAGCGAAAACACATGTCATGAAATCGTGACACTTTTCGCTTCCTTGCACTTCTTTGCCTTTCGCCCGTGAAAACGAAACATGTCACGAAATCGTGACACTTTCGTTGCCTTGTGCCTTTTCTATCTTTGGCCACGAAAATGGAACATGTCACAAAATCGTGACACTTTTCCTCCTTGATGCTTTCTCTTCGAACCTGTCATGAAATCATGACACTTTCTATCCTTGGCGCTTTCTCTTCGAACCTGTCACGAAATCATGACAGTTTTCTTTGCCTGTGCCTTCTCTCCAAACATGTCATGAAATCATGATAGTTTTCTTTGCTTGCGCCTTCTTTCCAAACATGTCGCAAAATCGTGACAGTTTTCTTACTTGCCTTCTTTGCTTCCAACATGTCACGAAATCATGACAGTTTTTCCACTTGGCTTCTTTGCCTCCAACATGTCATGAAATCATGACAGTTTTCCTTGCGCCTTCTCTCTCCTCGACCATGTCATGAAATCATGACAATTTTGCTTGCGCCTTCTCTCTCCTCGACCATGTCACAAAATCATGACAATTTTTCTTGCGCCTTCTCTCTCCTCGTCCATGTCATGAAATCATGACAATTTTGCTTGTGCCTTCTCTCTCCTCGGCCATGTCATGAAATCATGACAATTTTGCTTGCGCCTTCTCTCTCCTCGTCCATGTCATGAAATCGTGACAATTTTGCTTGTGCCTTCTCTCTCCTCGGCCATGTCGCAAAATCATGACAATTTTGCTTGCGCCTTCTCTCTCCTCGGCCATGTCACGAAATCATGACAATTTTGCTTATGCCTTCTCTCTCCTCGGCCATGTCACGAAATCATGACAATTTTTCTTGTGCCTTCTCTCTCCTCGGCCATGTCATAAAATCGTGACAGAAAACATGTCGCGATATCGCGATAGTTTTCTTACTTGTCTTTTTCTTTGATTCAAGAATCTAGGCCACTTTTGTCTTCCTGGAAATTTACTGTACATGATCTCACTGACCTCCGAACTCTTGTCCACTACATCAACCGATCTGTCTGTCTGTGTTGACAACAATGACAATACTATTTCTGCACCTTGCTCAACAAGTCCACTCATAACTTGCTCAAATCTGCTCAACAAGTCCACTCAAAACTTGCTCAAATCTGCTCAACAAGTCCACTCAAAACCTTCTCAAATATGCTCAACAAGTCCACTCAAAACTTACTCAAATCTGCTCAACAAGTCCACACAGAACTTGCTCAAATATGCTCAACAAGTCCACTCAGAACTTGTCCAAATATGCTCAACAAGTCCACACAGAACTTAACCAATCTCATAGAAACATAAAGAGAATTGTTAGAGACCCAATATGTTCTATGCTCAATCACTTTCTCAACTCAAATCAGAATATAGAATAGTTTGTTTTATGGAACTTGAACAAACACTTCACACAACCACTTGACTAGGCTCAACCAACTCTACTCAACCAATCACTCAATGAAACACCCCTTTCTCACAAACCCTAGTCCAAGCATATAACCATCAACTCAAAAATTTTCCAACAATGCTCAACAACAAATCTCACATAACAATGATACTCATGTTCTTTTCAAACCCTAGTTCAAGTTCTTTGCACAACAACTCTCTTCAACAACAATGCTTATAAATCAATCTTCACATAACAATGATACTCATGTTCTTTTCAAAACCCTAACTCAAGTTCTTCACACAACCAATGGCTTCAACAACAATGCTTATCAAACAAGGTTTTAACAACAACTCTTTATTCCAGAAAACCTTGAAGCATTAACTCAAACACTCTCAAAAAGGAAACCCTAATCAAATCCTTTTCACTCCAAACTTTATTTTCCAGAAAGTCAATCAATCAACTCAACTATGGAAGAATGTGCTCATACCTTTTTCTTGATGATGAAGGGATCTCATAAATCTGCCACACTCACAATCACTTCTTTTCCAATCTCAAAGAAAGGTTAGAAGATAATAATTTTCTCAATGAATCACAATACAAAATGATATCAAACAAAATACACCTTATCACTCCAACTTTAAAATAATATCCAACATCTTCATAATAATCTCTTTGGCAAAAATCCCTTTAAAAATAAAATCAACACTCTTAAAGTCTTACTCCTCCAATATGCAAATATAATAATTTAAGACTTTATTTAAAAATAAAATCAAACTCCTTATAACTCAAAAATAATTTCCAACAAACACCAATTTTCAACTAGCAACCCTTTCAACTATTTCCAACTAGCAACCCTTTTAACTCCAAACTTTAGGCAATATTAAAAATAATCAAAATTTAATTACCTTGCCTTTGGAGGGATTCGAACCCTCAACGCAGCCCATGACCAATGCCTTAGTCGTGGCTCCAACCGCCACTCGAGCTAAGCGCTCGCTTGGGAAGTGGAGAGCACAACGTGCTCTATGAACCTCCCTCTCTCTACCAAAGAAAAAATGTGCACCATCCCTTGGTGCTTCCAACACAATGCAAACACTATCACCATATTTCGAACGTAGGCCACTCAATGCCTCAACATTTTAGCCAATGCCTCCTTGCCACTAGGCCACACTGCCCAGCTGGCTCTCAAACTTTCATCGCTTTCAAATTATTCTCAATCATTGCCACACAGAAATATGAATTCGCTATCTTTTCTCATGAGCTTCCTCTTCATTCAATTCACATACAAATAACATTTTGAAGCAAGGATAATTTAAATGCCTTTAAGGCATGGTATATATAGCCTTTCATCCTTTATGCAAACACGTCGGTGCTCCTCCAATCTTATTCGACGTCGACGTTCAAATTAATTTATAAATGATTTAAATTTATTTAAATTTAAATATTATAAATTAATTTAATAAAACCTTTGGTTTTATTAGGGCCTTCTCTAATTGCACAACTTGGTATTAATGATATTTATTTATAAAATTTAAATTCCTTTTGAATTTAAATATTTTATAAAATAAATATTAGACCTCCTTTTAACTTTGCAATAAGCCTCCTTAGGTTTTTATGAAACAACCTTTTAAATTATGCTCCCATATAATATTAAAATATTATGGAGCCCTTTTACCTTTAACTTCTCTTGACCTTTGGTGTTATTTGAAGCTTCTTCCTGGATATCAAATGACAACTTTGACGACTTTATTTCTTGACGAAGTCCTTGACATTAATGATGACTTCATCTAGTGACATCAATGACAACTTTGACTTAGGGACTCAAAATGTCCAACAATCTCCCCCTTTGTCATTGATGGCAACCCAAATTCTTTTTACCAAAAACTTGACTTCTTCTTCTGTGTTGCTCCCCCTGGCTCAATGCTCTCTCAAATATCAAATCTCTCCCCATTACTCAAATATCTCCCCTTTGACATCAATGGCAAAGGGTCACCTTTGGGGCTCGGGGCTAAGAATGAGCCTCTTAGCTTAGCCCCTCCCCCACCTCCTTTTGAGGTGGTTAATTCTGGGGTGGGAGTATTTCTACTCCCAGAAAGCACTATTCTTTACCTTTATCCTCTTTTCTTATTATCTAATTTTTTGATTCCTTTGACTATTTCTATCCATGTCCATGTTCCTATCCATGTCTATATTCTTGTTCTTATTCATGTTCTTGTTCATATCCATGTTCCTGTTCCTATTCATATCCATGTTCCTGTTCTTATTCTTGTTCATGTTCATACCTATTTCTGGAATGTCTGCTCTACACCACTTTGTTGTGTGACCATCATTATTGCACTTATAACACTTAATGTTATTATTCCTTGGAGGTGCAAATGTCTTAGGATTTCTCCTAGTGAAGCCATATCCTCTTCTATCATGAACCCTGCAATTCATTGCCTTGTGACCAAACTGATTACATGAGTAGCAATACCCATGGAAAAGTTGTCTATTCCCATATTCCTGTCTTTCATGTGTCCTGCATTGTGAAGCCATGTGCCCAAACCTATGACATGAAAAGCATCTTCCATTGAAGTTTCCTTGTCTTGACCTCATTGGTCTCTTAGTCTCTCTTGACCTATTCTGATTGTTGTTCCATCTGTATCTTCTTTGTGCATTGTTCCTATTTTTGTTGAACTCTCTATTGTCCAACTCATCCTCAGATGTCTCACTATATTTTACACTATCTTCTTCTGAAGTATCTTCATCTAAAGTTTCTTCTCCTCCAAAACTTGAAGTTGACTCTCCTTCCCATTTCTTTTGAACCTGTTCAAATCCAAGACCTAGTTTTCTTGATGTAGTCTTTTGTATCTTGATGAACTTATCCAAGTTCTTTGAGCTATTTTTGAACCCTTTCATCTTGATCTTGGAGTCCTCTAAATCTTCTTTTAGTAGTGCCACTTCTTGTGCTAACTTCTCACATTCCAAGATCTTTGCTTCTAACTTATCTTTGAACCTCTTTGCCTTAGCCTTTGATTTTTCTAAATCCTCTATGAGCAATCTTCTCTCTTCATCACATTCTTGAAACTGAATTTCAAGTTTAGAGTGTTGCTTCCTTACCTTCTTTACCATGTCAAGAGCATAGATAAGTTCTCCCTTGAGATCATAACCATTATTTTCTGAGTATTCCTCTATTTGTTTGCCTTTGTCCTCATATTTATTTTCTATTGGCTTGTCTTCTATAGGATCACTTTCTTCTTCTTCTAATGCCATTAGAAGATTTTCATCTAGTCTTTCAAGTGCATCTTCATATTCATCATCACTAAAACTATAACCATTCCTTGTACAATCATCTTCAAGATGTCCGAAGTTACCACATCTAAAACACTTGAGAATTACTGGAGTCCTTTTCTTAACTTGCTCTTTTTCTTCAATCATAAACAAGACTTCATCTCTATCATTGTCTGAAAAACTAGCATCACTATCACTTGAGTACTTACTTGCATTATCCGCATAGTAGCTCCTCTTTTGCCTTTGGAAGAACTTATTTCCTTGTCTATTTTGTCCATCCTTGCTTTTATTTTGATGCCTGTATCTTTCTGAATCCCTGTACCTGTGATCCTATTTTTCTTCACCATTGTTGTTCTTAGGTTCTTGACAATCTGTTGCAAAATATCCATACTTTCCACAATTGAAACACTTAACAGATCTTAGATCTCTGGATCTTCTAGAATCTTTATCTCTTTTACTGTAATTAGCTTCCTCATCACTAGATGACTCATTGCTTGATTCTGACTTCTTACCCTTTGTCTTATTGATTGCTTTGAATGTTGCTTCCTTCTAGGGAATAGGATATTTTGTTCTTATCTCAAAAGTTGTGAGCATACCAAGCAATTTATCTCTTGTCAAAGTATCACCATCCATTGATACTTCTATAGCAGAAACCTATTCACTGAATCTTTTTGGAAGAGTTCTTAAGACTTTATCACAAACATCTGATTCATCAATCTTCATTCCAAGTCCTTGCATATCATTAACAACCTCATCAATTCGAATTAGATAAGCACTAATATTTTCCTCTTCATTCATTCTTAATGCTTCAAGTTGTCCTTTGAGATTTTGCATCTTTGCTTTCTTGACACTTTTATCTCCTTCATATATATTTTGCAATTTATCCCACATCTCTTTTGTAGTTTTACAATGCATAACTTTCATAGACTCTGTTCTACGCAAACCTCTCACAAGTGCATTCATTGCTTTTGAATTATAGTGTTGTAAAAGCTTACCTTCCTTATCTCGTAGGAGGATTGATTAAGGGATCATATCCAAATTCCATTGATTCCCAAATTTCATTTCCAAGTGCCATCAGGTAGATCTTCATCATCATACTCCAATACATATAGTCACTTCCATCAAATACTGGTGCTGAATTATTTGAGGACACCTCCTTAGGATCCATTGTGTTCTTGTTAGCTTTTCCTTCAAGCTGTTAAACTCTTCTGAAGGAACCCGCTTTGATACCAATTGAAGAACACAAGCTTATACTGAGAGGGGGGTGAACAAGTATAAGACCACTTTTTACTTTTCTTTCCCAATCAATATTATGCAATGTATAGATAGCAATATCAACAATAGTAATCAAAGCAATGCACAAAACACCATACACAATAGAGACACCACAATTTACGTGGTTCACCCAATGTGGGCTACTCCATGAAGAAAATATTTTACTAAAATTTTCTCAATCAATCTCTTGGGAATCCTTCCCTATTACAATGTTTATGGACCTCTATCCAAAGGAGATATCAATCCCCTAAATCAAGTTCATGGATCTCTATCCATAGGAGAACTCCTTCTCCTCTACTCTGGTTGGTGATCCTCTAGAAGACTACTACCTCCACTACACTGGCTTGTGGATCTCTCTCCACTGAAGACTCTTATCCCCACTCAGAAGACCTATCCTCACTACCCTGGCTGATGGATCTCTATCCACTAGAGACTACTGTCCTCTCTACTCTATCACCTCCAAAGCTCTATCTCAAATCTACTCAACATAGTCCACTCAAACCTGCTCAAATATGCTCAACTAGTCCACTCAGAACTTGCTCAAATATGCTCAATAAGTCCACTTCAGAACTTGCTCAAATATGCTCAATAAGTCCACTCAGAACTTGCTCAAATATGCTCAATAAGTCCACTCAAAACTTGCTCAAATATGCTCAATAAGTCCACTCAGAACTTGCTCAAATCTGCTCAACAAGTCCACTCAGAACTTGCTCAAAATCTACTCAACAATCCTCACTCTCCTCACTCAACATCCACTGTCCAAATCTCTCAACAAGTCCACTTAGAACTTGTCCAAATATGCTCAATAAGCTCACACAGAACTTAACCAATCTCATAGAAACATAAAGTGAATTGTTAGAGACCCAATATGTTTCAACTCAATGCTCAAACACTTTCTCAACTCAAATCAGAATATAGGATAGTTTATTTTATGGAACTTGAACAATCACTTCATACAACCACTTGACTAGGCTCAACCAACTCTACTCAACCAATCACTCAATGAAACAACCCTTTCTCACAAACCCTAGTCCAAGCATATAAACATCAACTCAAAATATTTCCAACAATGCTTAACAACAAATCTCACATAACAATGATACTCATGTTCTTTTCAAACCCTAGTTCAAGTTCTTTGCACAACAACTTCACTTCAACAACAATGCTTATAAAATCAATCTTCACATAACAATGATACTCATGTTATTTTCAAAACCCTAACTCAAGTTCTTCACACAACCAATGGCTTCAACAACAATGCTTATCAAACAAGGTTTTAACAACAACTCTTTATTCCAGAAAACCTTGAAGCATTAACTCAAACACTCTCAAAAAGGAAACCCTAATCAAATCCTTTTCACTCCAAACTTTATTTTCCAGAAAACCAATCAATCAACTCAACTATGGAAGAATGTGCTCATACCTTTTTCTTGATGATGAAGGGAACCACATAAATCTGCCACACTCACAATCACTTCTTTGCCAATCTCAAAGAAAGGTTAGAAGATAATAATTTTCTCAATGAATCACAATACAAAAAGATATCAAACAAAATACACCTTATCACTCCAACTTTAAAATAATATCCAACACCTTCATAATAATATCTTTGGAAAAAATCCCTTTAAAAATAAAATCAACACTCTTAAAGTCTTAACTCCTCCAATATGCAAATATAATAATTTAAGACTTTATTTAAAAATAAAATCAAACTCCTTATAACTCCACTTTTAAAAATAATTTCCAACAAACACCAATTTTCAACTAGCAACCCTTTCAACTATTTCCAACTAGCAACCCTTTTAACTCCAAACTTTAGGCAATATTAAAAATAATCAAAATTTAATTACCTTGCCTTTGGAGGGATTCGAACCCTCAACGCAGCCCACGACCAATGCCTTAGCCATAACTCCAACCGCCGCTCGAGCTAAGCGCTCGCTTGGGAAGTGGAGAGCACAACGTGCTCAATGAACCTCCCTCTCTCTACAAAAAAAAATGTGTCATCCCTTGGCGCTTCCAACACAATGCAAACACTACCACCACATTTCAAACGTAGGCCACTCGATGCCTCAACATTTTAGCCAATGCCTCCTCGCCACTAGGCCACACTGCCTAGCTAGCTCTCAAAATTTCAGTGCTTTCAAATTATTCTCAATCGTTGTCACACAAAATACGAATTTTATCTTTTCTCACGAGCTTCCTCTTCATTCAATTCACATACAATAATGTTCGAAGCAAGGATAATTAAAATGCCTTTAAGGCATGGTATATATAGCCTTTCAACCTTTATGCAAACACGTCGATGCTCCTCCAATATTATTCGACGTCGATGTTCAAATTAATTTATAAATGTTTAAATTTATTTAAATTTAAATATTATAAATTAATTTAATAAAACCTTTGGTTTTATTAGGGCCTTCTCTTATTGCACAACTTGGTATTAATGATATTTATTTATAAAATTTAAATTCCTTTTGAATTTAAATATTTTATAAAATAAATATTAGACCTCCTTTTAACTTTGCAATAAGCCTCCTTAGGTTTTTATAAAACACCTTTTAAACTATGCTTCCATATAATATTAAAATATTATGGAGCCCTTTTGCCTTTAACCTCTACATCATTCTCTTGACCTTTGGGTTATTTGAAGCTTCTTCCTGGATATCAAATGACAACCTTGACAACTTTATTTCTTGACGAAGTCCTTGACATTAATGATGACTTCATCTAGTGACATCAATGACAACTTTGACTTAGGGACTCAAAATGTCCAACAATCTCCCCCTTTGTCATTGATGGCAACCCAAAACCTTTTTACCAAAAACTTGACTTCTTCTTTGTTGCTCCCCTAGGACATTGCTCCCCTGGCTCAATGCTTTCTCAAATATCAAATCTCTCCCCATTACTCAAATCTCTCCCCCTTTGACATCAATGGCAAAGGGTCACCTTTGGGGCTCGGGGCTAAGAATGAGCCTCTTAGCTTAGCCCCTCCCCCACCTCCTTTTGAGGTGGTTAATTCTAGGGTGGGAGTATTTCTACTCCTAGAAAGCATTATTCTTTACCTTTATCCTCTTTTCTTCTTATCTAAATTTTCTGATTCCTTTGACTATTTCTATCCATGTCCATGTTCCTATCCATGTCTATATTCCTGTTCTTATTCCTGTTCTTGTTCATATCCATGTTCCTATTCCTATTCATATCCATGTTCCATATTCATATTCATGTTCATGTTCATACCTATTTCTGGAATGTCTGCTCTACACCACTTTGTTGTGTGACCATCATTATTGCACTTATAACACTTAATGTTATTATTCCTTGGAGGTGCAAATGTCTTAGGATTTCTCCTAGTGAAGCCATATCCTCTTCTATCATGAACCCTACAATTCATTGCCTTGTGACCAAACTGATTACATGAGTAGCAATACCCATGGAAAAGTTATTTGTTCCCATATTCCTATCTTTCATGTGTCCTGCACTGTGAAGCCATGTGCCCAAACCTGTGACATGAAAAGCATCTTCCATTGAAGTTTCCTTGTCTTGACCTCATTGGTCTCTTAGTCTCTCTTGACCTATTCTGATTGTTGTTCCATCTGTATCTTCTTTGTGCATTGTTCCTATTTTTGTTGAACTCTCTATTGTCCAACTCATCCTCAGATGTCTCACTATATTTTACACTATATTTTTCTGAAGTATCTTCATCTGAAGTTTCTTCTCCTCCAAAACTTGAAGTTGACTCTCCTTCCCATTTCTTTTGAACCTGTTCAAATCCAAGACCTATTTTGCTTGATGTAGTCTTTTGTATCTTGATGAACTTATCCAAGTTCTTTGAGCTATTTTTAAACCCTTTCATCTTGATCTTGGAGTCCTCTAAATCTTCTTTTAGTAGTGCCACTTCTTGTGCTAACTTCTCACATTCCAAGATCTTTGCTTCTAACTTATCTTTGAACCTCTTTGCCTTAGCCTTTGATTTTTCTAAATCCTCTATGAGCAATCTTCTCTCTTCATCACATTCTTGAAACTGAATTTCAAGTTTAGAGTGTTGCTTCCTTACCTTCTTTACCATGTCAAGAGCATAGATAAGTTCTCCCTTGAGATCATAACCATTATTTTCTGAGTATTCCTCTATTTGTTTGCCTTTGTCCTCATATTTATTTTCTATTGGCTTATCTTCTATAGGATCACTTTCTTCTTCTTCTAATGCCATTAGAAGATTTTCATCTAGTCTTTCAAGTGCATCTTCATATTCATCATCACTGAAACTATAACCATTCCTTGTACAATCATCTTCAAGATGTCCAAAGTTACCACATCTAAAACACTTGAGAATTACTGGAGTCCTTTTCTTAACTTGCTCTTTTTCTTCAATCATAAATAAGACTTCATCTCTATCATTGTCCGAAAAACTAGCATCACTATCACTTGAGTACTTACTTGCCTTATCCGCATAGTAGCTCCTCTTTTGCCTTTGGAAGAACTTCTTTCCTTGTCTATTTTGTCCATCCTTGCTTTTATTTTGATGCCTGTATCTTTTTGAATCCCTGTACCTGTGATCCTATTTTTCTTCACCATTGTTGTTCTTAGGTTCTTGACAATCTGTTGCAAAATGTCCATACTTTCCACAATTGAAACACTTAACAGATCTTAGATCTCTGGATCTTCTAGAATCTTTATCTCTTCTACTATAATTAGCTTCCTCATCACTAGATGACTCATTGCTTGATTCTGACTTCTTACCCTTTGTCTTATTGATTGCTTTGAATGTTGCTTCCTTCTAGGGAATAGGATCTTTTGTTCTTATCTCAAAAGTTGTGAGCATACCAAGCAATTTATCTCTTGTCAAAGTATCACCATCCATTGATACTTCTATAGCAGAAACATGTTCACTGAATCTTTTTGGAAGAGTTCTTAAGACTTTATCACAAACATATGATTCATCAATCTTCATTCCAAGTCCTTGCATATCATTAACAACCTCATCAATTCAAATTAGATAAGCACTAATATTTTCCTCTTCATTCATTCTTAATGCTTCAAGTTGTCCTTTGAGATTTTACATCTTTGCTTTCTTGACACTTTTATCTCCTTCATATATATTTTGCAATTTATCCCACATCTCTTTTGTAGTTTTACAATGCATAACTTTCATAGACTCTGTTCTACGCAAACCTCTCACAAGTGCATTCATTGCTTTTGAATTATAGTGTTGTAGAAGCTTACCTTCCTTATCTGTAGGAGGATTGATTAAGGGATCATATCCAAATTCCACTTGATTCCCAAATTTCATTGCCAAGTGCCATCAGGTAGATCTTCATCATCATACTCCAATACATATAGTCACTTCCATAAAATACTGGTGCTGAATTATTTGAGGACACCTCCTTAGGATCCATTGTGTTCTTGTTAGCTTTTCCTTCAAGTTGTTAAACTCTTCTGAAGGAACCCGCTCTGATACCAATTGAAGAACACAAGCTTATACTGAGAGGGGGGTGAACAGTATAAGACCACTTTTTACTTTTCTTTCCCAATCAATATTATGCAATGTATAGATAGCAATATCAACAATAGTAATCAAAGCAATGCACAAAACACCATACACAATAGAGACACCACAATTTACGTGGTTCACCCAATGTGGGCTACTCCACGGAGAAAATATTTTACTAAAATTTTCTCAATCAATCTCTTGGGAATCCTTCCCTATTACAATGTTTATGGACCTCTATCCAAAGGAGATATCAATCCCCTAAATCGTTTCATGGATCTCTATCCATAGGAGAACTCCTTCTCCTCTACTCTAGTTGGTGATCCTCTAGAAGACTACTACCTCCACTACACTAGCTTGTGGATCTCTCTCCACTGAAGACTCTTGTCCCCACTCAGAAGACCTATCCTCACTACCTGGCTGATGGATCTCTATCCACTAGAGACTACTATCCTCTCTACTCTATCACCTCCAAAGCTCTATCTCAAATATACTCAACTAGTCCACTCAGAACCTGCTCAAATATGCTCAATAAGTCCACTCAGAACTTGCTCAAATATGCTCAATAAGTCCACTCAGAACTTGCTCAAATATGCTCAATAAGTCCACTCAGAACTTGCTCAAATATACTCAATAAGTCCACTCAAAACTTGCTCAAATATGCTCAACAAGTCCACTCAGAACTTGCTCAAATATGCTCAACAAGTCCACTCAAAACTTGTCCAAATCTGCTCAACAAGTCCACTCAAAACTTGCTCCAAACTATTCAACAAGTCCACTCAGAACTTGTCCAAATCTGCTCAATAAGTCACACAAAAATTAACCAATCTCATAGAAACATAAAGTGAATTGTTAGAGACTCAATATGTTCTCAAACTCTGCTCAACCTTCAATGCATCAACTCAAATCAGAATATAGGATAGTTTATTTTATGGAACTTGAACAATCACTTCATACAACCACTTGACTAGGCTCAACCAACTCTACTCAACCAATCACTCAATGAAACAACCCTTTCTCACAAACCCTAGTCCAAGCATATAAACATCAACTCAAAATATTTCCAACAATGCTCAACAACAAATCTCACATAACAATGATACTCATGTTCTTTTCAAACCCTAGTTCAAGTTCTTTGCACAACAACTTAACTTCAACAACAATGCTTATAAAATAATCTTCACATAACAATGATACTCATGTTATTTTCAAAACCCTAACTCAAATTCTTCACACAACCAATGGCTTCAACAACAATGCTTATAAAACAAGGTTTTAACAACAACTCTTTATTCCAGAAAACCTTGAAGCATTAACTCAAACACTCTCAAAAAGGAAACCCTAATCAAATCCTTTTCACTCCAAACTTTATTTTCTAGAAAGCCAATCAATCAACTCAACTATGGAAGAATGTGCTCATACCTTTTTCTTGATGATGAAGGGATCTCATAAATCTGCCACACTCACAATCACTTCTTTGCCAATCTCAAAGAAAGGTTAGAAGATAATAATTTTCTCAATGAATCACAATACAAAAATGATATCAAACAAAATACACCTTATCACTCCAACTTTAAAATAATATCCAACACCTTCATAATAATATCTTTGGCAAAAATCCCTTTAAAAATAAAATCAACACTCTTAAAGTCTTACTCCTCCAATATGCAAATATAATAATTAAGACTTTATTTAAAAATAAAATCAAACTCCTTATAACTCCAAAAATAATTTCCAACAAACACCAATTTTCAACTAGCAACCCTTTCAACTATTTCCAACTAGCAACCCTTTTAACTCCAAACTTTAGGCAATATTAAAAATAATCAAAATTTAATTACCTTACCTTTGGAGGGATTCGAACCCTCAACGCAGCCCATGACCAACGCCTTAGTCATGGCTCCAACCGTCACTCGAGCTAAGCGCTCGCTTGGGAAGTGGAGAGCACAACGTGCTCAATGAACCTCCCTCTCTCTGCCAAATAAAAATGTGCACCTTCCCTTGGCGCTTCCAACACAATGCAAACACTACCACCACATTTCAAACGTAGGCCACTCGATGCCTCAACATTTTAGCCAATGCCTCCTCGCCACTAGGCCACGCTACCCAGCTAGCTCTCAAACTTTCAGCACTTTCAATTTGTTCTCAATCGTTGTCACACAAAATACGAATTTGCTATCTTTTCTCATGAGCTCCTCTTCATTCAATTCACATACTAAATAAAATTTGAAGCAAGGATAATTTAAATACCTTTAAGGCATGGTATATATATAGCCTTTCATCCTTTATGCAAACACGTCGATGCTCCTCCAATCTTATTCGACGTCGATGTTCAAATTAATTTATAAATGATTTAAATTTATTTAAATTTAAATATTATAAATTAATTTAATAAAACCTTTGGTTTTATTAGGGCCTTCTCTTATTGCACAACTTGGTATTAATGATATTTATTTATAAAATTTAAATTCCTTTTGAATTTAAATATTTTATAAAATAAATATTAGACCTCCTTTTAACTTTGCAATAAGCCTCCTTAGGTTTTTATGAAACACCTTTTAAACTAAGCTTCCATATAAAATTAAAATATTATGGAGCCCTTTTACCTTTAACTTTTGCACTGATTCTCTTGACCTTTGGTGTTATTTGAAGCTTCTTCCTGGATATCAAATGACAACCTTGACAACTTTATTTCTTGACGAAGTCCTTGACATTAATGATGACTTCATCTAGTGACATCAATGACAACTTTGACTTAGGGACTCAAAATGTCCAACAATCTCCCCCTTTGTCATTGATGGCAACCCAAAACCTTTTTACCAAAAACTTGACTTCTTCTTTTGTGTTACTCCCCTAGGACATTGCTCCCCTAGCTCAATGCTCTCTCAAATATCAAATCTCTCCCCATTACTCAAATCTCTCCCCTTTGACATCAATGGCAAAGGGTCACCTTTGGGGCTCGGGGCTAAGAATGAGCCTCTTAGCTTAGCCCCTCCCCCACCTCCTTTTGAGGTGGTTAATTCTGGGGTGGGAGTATTTCTACTCCTAGAAAGCATTATTCTTTACCTTTATCCTCTTTTCTTCTTATCTAATTTTTTGATTCCTTTGATTATTTCTATCCATGTCCATGTTCCTATCCATGTCTATATTCATGTTCTTGTTCATGTTCCTATTCATATCCATGTTCTTGTTCCTGTTCATATCCATTGTTCTGTTCTTGTTCCTGTTCATACCTATTTCTGGAATGTCTGCTCTACACCACTTTGTTGTGTGACCATCATTATTGCACTTATAACACTTAATGTTATTATTCCTTGGAGGTGCAAATGTCTTAGGATTTCTCCTAGTGAAGCCATATCCTCTTCTATCATGAACCCTACAATTCATTGCCTTGTGACCAAACTGATTACATGAGTAGCAATACCCATGGAAAAGTTATCTGTTCCCATATTCCTATCTTTCATGTGTCCTGCATTGTGAAGCCATGTGCCCAAACCTGTGACATGAGAAGCATCTTCCATTGAAGTTTCCTTGTCTTGACCTCATTGGTCTCTTAGTCTCTCTTGACCTATTATGATTGTTGTTCCATCTGTATCTTCTTTGTGCATTGTTCCTATTTTTGTTGAACTCTCTATTGTCCAACTCATCCTCAGATGTCTCACTATCTTTTACACTATCTTTTTCTGAAGTATCTTCATCTGAAGTTTCTTCTCCTCCAAAACTTGAAGTTGACTCTCCTTCCCATTTCTTTTGAACCTGTTCAAATCCAAGACCTATTTTTGCTTGATGTAGGCTTTTGTATCTTGATGAACTTATCCAAGTTCTTTGAGCTATTTTTGAACCCTTTCATCTTGATCTTGGAGTCTTCTAAATATTCTTTTAGTAGTGCCACTTCTTGTGCTAACTTCTCACATTCCAAGATCTTTGCTTCTAACTTATCTTTGAACCTCTTTGCCTTAGCCTTTGATTTTTCTAAATCCTCTATGAGCAATCTTCTCTCTTCATCACATTCTTGAAACTGAATTTCAAGTTTAGAGTGTTGCCTCCTTACCTTCTTTACCATGTCAAGAGCATAGATAAGTTCTCCCTTGAGATCATAACCATTCTTTTCTGAGTATTCCTCTATTTGTTTGCCTTTGTCCTCATCTTTATTTTCTATTGGCTTGTCTTCTATAGGATCACTTTCTTCTTCTTCTAATGCCATTAGAAGATTTTCATCTAGTCTTTCAAGTGCATCTTCATATTCATCATCACTGAAACTATAACCATTCCTTGTACAATCATCTTCAAGATGTCCAAAGTTACCACATCTAAAACACTTGAGAATTACTGGAGTCCTTTTCTTAACTTGCTCTTTTTCTTCAATCATAAACAAGACTTCATCTCTATCATTGTCTGAAAAACTAGCATCACTATCACTTGAGTACTTACTTGCCTTATCCGCATAGTAGCTCCTCTTTTGCCTTTGGAAGAACTTCTTTCCTTGTCTGTTTTGTCCATCCTTGCTTTTATTTTGATGCCTGTATCTTTCTGAATCCCTGTACCTGTGATCCTATTTTTCTTCACCATTGTTGTTCTTAGGTTCTTGACAATCTATTGCAAAATATCCATACTTTCCACAATTGAAACACTTAACAGATCTTAGATCTCTGGATCTTCTAGAATCTTTATCTCTTTTACTATAATTAGCTTCCTCATCACTAGATGACTCATTGCTTGATTCTGACTTCTTACCCTTTGTCTTATTGATTGCTTTGAATGTTGCTTCCTTCTGGGGAATAGGATCTTTTGTTCTTATCTCAAAAGTTGTGAGCATACCAAGCAATTTATCTCTTGTCAAAGTATCACCATCCATTGATACTTCTATAGCAGAAACCTGTTCACTGAATATTTTTGGAAGAGTTCTTAAGACTTTATCACAAACATCTGATTCATCAATCTTCATTCCAAGTCCTTGCATATCATTAACAACCTCATCAATTCGAATTAGATAAGCACTAATATTTTCCTCTTCATTCATTCTTAATGCTTCAAGTTGTCCTTTGAGATTTTGCATCTTTGCTTTCTTGACACTTTTATCTCCTTCATATATATTTTGCAATTTATCCCACATCTCTTTTGTAGTTTTACAATGCATAACTTTCATAGACTCTGTTCTACGCAAACCTCTCACAAGTGCATTCATTGCTTTTGAATTATAGTGTTGTAGAAGCTTACCTTCCTTATCTGTAGGAGGATTGATTAAGGGATCATATCCAAATTCCATTGATTCCCAAATTTCATTGCCAAGTGCCATCAGGTAGATCTTCATCATCATACTCCAATACATATAGTCACTTCCATCAAATACTGGTGCTGAATTATTTGAGGACACCTCCTTAGGATCCATTGTGTTCTTGTTAGCTTTTCCTTCAAGTTGTTAAACTCTTCTGAAGGAACCCGCTCTGATACCAATTGAAGAACACAAGCTTATACTTGAGAGGGGGGTGAACAATATAAGACCACTTTTTACTTTTCTTTCCCAATCAATATTATGCAATGTATAGATAGAAATATCAACAAAAATAATCAAAGCAATGCACAAAACACCATACACAATAGAGACACCACAATTTACGTGGTTCACCCAATGTGGGCTACTCCACAGAGAAAATATTTTACTAAAATTTTCTCAATCAATCTCTTGGGAATCCTTCCCTATTACAATGTTTATGGACCTCTATCCAAAGGAGATATCCCAATCAAGTTCATGGATCTCTATCCATAGGAGAACTCCTTCTCCTCTACTCTAGTTGGTGATCCTCTAGAAGACTACTACCTCCACTACACTGGCTTGTGGATCTCTCTCCATTGAAGACTCTTGTCCCCACTCAGAAGACCTATCCTCACTACCTTAGCTGATGGATCTCTATCCACTAGAGACTACTATCCTCTCTACTCTATCACCTCCAAATATCTATCTCAAATCTACTCAATAAGTCCACTCAAAACTTGCTCAAATATGCTCAATAAGTCCACTCAGAACTTGCTCAAATATGCTCAATAAGTCCACTTAGAACTTGCTCAAATATTCTCAACAAGTCCACTCAGAACTTGCTCAAATATGCTCAACAAGTCCACTCAAAACTTGCTCAAATCTACTCAACAAGTCCACTCAGAACTTGCTCAAATATGCTCAACAAGTCCACTCAGAACTTGTCCAAATATGCTCAATAAGTCCACTCAGAACTTATCCAATCTCATAGAAACATAAAGTGAATTGTTAGAGACCCAATATATTTCAACTCAAATCAGAATATAGGATAGTTTATTTTATGGAACTTGAACAATCACTTCATACAACCACTTGACTAGGCTCAACCAACTCTACTCAACCAATCACTCAATGAAACAACCCTTTCTCACAAACCCTAGTCCAAGCATATAACCATCAACTCAAAATATTTCCAACAATGCTCAACAACAAATCTCACATAACAATGATACTCATGTTCTTTTCAAACCCTAGTTCAAGTTCTTTGCATAACAACTTACTTCAACAACAATGCTTATAAATCAATCTTCACATAACAATGATACTCATGTTATTTTCAAAACTCTAACTCAAGTTCTTCACACAACCAATGGCTTCAACAACAATGCTTATCAAACAAGGTTTTAACAACAACTCTTTATTCCAGAAAACCTTGAAGCATTAACTCAAACACTCTAAAAAAGGAAACCCTAATCAAGTCCTTTTCACTCCAAACTTATTTTTTAGAAAGTCAATCAATCAACTCAACTATGGAAGAATTTGCTCATACCTTTTTCTTGATGATGAAGGGATCTCATAAATCTGCCACACTCACAATCACTTCTTTGCCAATCTCAAAGAAAGGTTAGAAGATAATAATTTTCTCAATGAATCACAATACAAAATGATATCAAAAAAAATACACCTTATCACTCCAACTTTAAAATAATATCCAACACCTTCATAATAATATCTTTGGCAAAAATCCCTTTAAAAATAAAATCAACACTCTTAAAGTCTTACTCCTCCAATATGCAAATATAATAATTTAAGACTTTATTTAAAAATAAAATCAAACTCCTTATAACTCCAAAAATAATTTCCAACAAACACAAATTTCCAACTAGCAACCCTTTCAACTATTTCCAACTAGCAACCCTTTTAACTCCCAACTTTAGGCAATATTAAAAATAATAAAAATTTAATTACCTTACCTTTGGAGGGATTCGAACCCTCAACGCAGCCCACGACCAACGCCTTAGCCGTGGCTCCAATCGTCGCTCGAGCTAAGCGCTCGCTTGGGGAGTGGAGAGCACAACGTGCTCTATGAACCTCCCTCTCTCTGCCAAAAAAATGTGCACCATCCCTTGGTGCTTCCAACACAATGCAAACACTATCACCGCATTTCGAATGTAGGCCACTCGATGCCTCAACATTTTAGCCAATGCCTCCTTGCCACTAGGCCATGCTGCCCAACTGGCTCTCAAAATTTTGGCACTTTCGATTTATTCTCAATCGTTGTCACACAAAATATGAATTTGTTGTCTTTTCTCATGAGCTCCTCTTCATTCAATTCGCATACAAAATAACGTTTGAAGCAAGGATAATTTGAATGCCTTTAAGGCATGGTATATATATAGCCTTTCATCCTTTATGCAAACACGTTGGCACTCCTCCAATATTATTCGACGTCGGCATTCGAATTAATTTATAAGTGATTTAAATTTATTTAAATTTAAATGTTATAAATTAATTTAATAAAACCTTTGGTTTTATTAGGGCCTTCTCTTATTGCACAACTTGGTATTAATGATATTTATTTATAAAATTTAAATTCCTTTTGAATTTAAATATTTTATAAAATAAATATTAGGCCTCCTTTTAACTTTGCAATAAGCCTCCTTAGGTTTTTATGAAACACCTTTTAAACTAAGCTTCCATATAAAATTAAAATATTATGGAGCCCTTTTGCCTTTAACTTCTGCATTGATTCTCTTGACCTTTGGTGTTATTTGAAGCTTCTTCCTGGATATCAAATGACAACCTTGACAACTTTATTTCTTGACAAAGTCCTTGACATTAATGATGACTTCATCTGGTGACATCAATGACAACTTTGACTTAGGGACTCAAAATGTCCAAAACCATTCTGAAAACCAAGATACCTATGCTTTCTCTACCAAACACTACCATAGTTGGTGCCCTTATGATTTCATGTAGGACCATAATATTGTTGCTTTGAACCATACCCCCAATATTGTTGTCGCTCATGGTGGTATGGATGGTGATATGGTGCAACCTTAACTTGATGTTCTACCTTCTTTAACTTCTCAATATTTGACTCCATTGTTTTAAATTCTTCTACACATTGTTCTTTCATGTTCTCTTTATTTGGTGTGTCCTTGTGCTCTTCTATGAAAGCTTCCTTGGAATCTGTTACTGTTATTTCCATTGAATCAGTTGCTTCTACTGCCTTCTTGGATTTTGTTTTAGGTTCTTCAATTTGTTTCTCTACAACCACTTCTTGAATTTCTTTGTATCATTGCTCCTTAAGTTGATAAATATCCTGCAATGTTATCTTATTTTTCCTGTACCATAACTTCATAAAATTATTTTGCACATTAATTTTAACAGTACCCAAAGAATCTAACCAAGGATAACTAAGAACAATATCCTCATCCTCCATCTGAATAGCATGGAATCTGAATGTAAAACATATTTATCCATGGTGATATTCAAATCTTCAAAAATATAAACATTCTCACCCTCTAGCTATATGTCCTTAATTTTTGTTGCTTGAACTTGCAACTTCTTATACAAAACAATATTAATAAAATTATACCTACTACCAGGGTCAATGGAAATAATAACCTATTCTTTTTTAATGCTTCCATGAACCTAAAAAATAGACTTTTTAGATTCACACAAATTCCTTTGTCCATTTTCTAATTTATCTTCTACCAAATGTATGGTTTCCTTTGTCTACATACTGACATCTTTTTTATCTTCCCTGACCTTCTCCTCTTTCTCCTTGAGTAATTTTATTTCTTTTTCATAATCTTCATTCTGTTTCTTGAAAAATTCCTAATATTATTTCATTTCATTCCGCTCATTTTGAAATCCCTGTAGTTTCTTTTCAAGGTCTGTGATGACATTCGTCAAGCTATCTATCTTTTTATCCCTTTCCTCAAGCAATTTTGTAAAATATATTTGTAGTTCCTCTTCATATTCCCATAAAGTAGCTATATTTTTATAGGGGTTCCAATTACTTAAGAATGCATGCTCCACTTCTTCCCAAGACAACTCATTATGGGTGCCACTAAGACTATAAAACCAAGAGAGAGAAACTTCTCCAAGAAATTGAGGAAGTATACTTTTCCAAAGAGGATGTTGATGATACAAGGATTTAAAATTTTTCCACCAATCCCTAGCATCAATATCATATGCTCCAGAAAATGTTTGTAGTTTCATAGTTGATACCCTAATGCAAACTAGGGTTTTTTGACAATATATATCATGCCCTAATGCAAACTAGGGTTTTATGAAAATACACATATTCCCACTGAGTTGAAGCTAAAATTCCTTAGATCTACAATTTTTCTTCCAAACAAAATAAAGTGCAACTGATTTATGGGGTACGAAAAATCACCCCCTACCAAATCCAATATTTTCACGTAGAAAATTGGAACACACACTTTACCAAAAAATGAAATCCCAATGCTTCATTAATTAACTTGCAAAGTTTAGAATACAGCCCGCAGGCTTTACAATAACTGGTGCGCAACACAGTTCTCCCACTTGGTCACAGCAGACCAATCACAACACTAGCTCGCAGGCATAGTTTATCTCCTCGATGTAGTCTACCTCACGCTTGGCGAATCTTCCTGCATTCCCAGGAAGAAATAAAAAGCAAAATCCTTATGCTTCATTAATTAACTTGCAAAGTTTAGAATACAGCCTGTAGGCTTTACAATAACTGGCGTGCAGCATAGTTCTCCCACTTGGTCACAGCAGACCAATCACAACACTAGCCCGCAGGTGTAGTTTATCTCCCCGATGCAGGCTGCCTCACGCTCGACGAATCTGCCTGCGTTCCCAGGAAGAAATAAAAAGCAACTCTGATTGGAAAACGCACTCTAGCCGGTTCTCCTCGACTCTGCCATTAGCTATTTTCCAACCCTTGTGAAAGGCTCGGCTTGCCATTTTTATAACTCCGATCTGACTCTCTGTCTTCCACTAGTGGCCCTTCGATTCGTCTTTGCCATGACTATTCATATTCGTAACTACAATCTGCATTGGCCTCTGTAACTGCCGTCCACTCCCGTTCATGATCGCTTTCTCCTATAACGGCTCTGTAACTGTCATTACGACTTTTTTTTGTTGTCGCGCTGTCATTCTATAACAGCCTCGAAAGTTGCCACTTGTCACTCTGTAATGGTTTTTGAGAATGCCACCTGTTTCTCTGTAACGGTCTTCGAAAATGTAGCATGTCGTGATTTCGTGACATCTTCTTCCGCTACCTCTTCCTATTCTCTTTCCGTCATGATATCGTGACATGTCGCAATATCGTGACATTTTTCTCCCTCACCTCCTTTCTCAGCTTCGGGTCACGAAAATGCGACATGTCGCGAAATTGTGACATCTTCTCCTCTTTGCTTCCTCTTGCTCTTTCTGGTCACAAAAATGTGACATGTCGTGAAATCGTGACATCTTCTTTCACTGGATCCTTCTTCACCTCTAGGTCACGAAAATGCGACATGTCATGAAATCATGACATATTTCTTCCTTGGCTCCTTCTTTGCCTTCTAGTCACGAAACTGCGACCTATCACGAAATCACGACATCTTCCTCCTCACTACCTTTCCTCTTTGTCGGGTCATGATTTCACGACATGTCACGAAATCGTGACATTTTCCTTTCTCGCTGTCTCCTCTTTCGGGTCGCGATATCGCAACATGTCGCGATATCGTGACATTTTTCTATCTCGTTGTCCGCTTCTCCTTCGGGTCACGAAATCGCAACATGTCGCGATATCGTGACATTTTTCTATTTCGCAATAGCTTGCCTTTCGCCTTTGCTTTCTTACTTTGGGTCACGATTTTGCGACATGTCGCGATATCACGATGGTTTCTTGCCTTGGCTTCTTCCTGCCCCTTCGGTCGCAATTTTGCGACATGTCACAAAATCGTGACATCTTCTGCATTCGCCTTCTCTTTCCTCCTTTGGTCATGATTTTGTGACATATTTGCCTTGATTGCTCTCTCCCTTGTCCCAGTCATGATTTTGCGACATGTCACGAAATTGCGACATTTTCTCTATGCACTTTCTCTCTCCTACTCCGGTCGCAATTTTGCGACAAGTCACGAAATCGTGACATTTCTCCACTGCGTCTTCTCTCTCCAATTTGTGTCATGATATCATGACACTTTTTCTATCATGATATCGTGACAGGTTTTTCTCCTTGCCCTCTTTGCCTTTTTCTATCGTGATTTCATGACACGTCGTGAAATCATGACATTTTTTCTCCTTAGGCAATTTTTCAAATGCCTCTACATCAGGTGCTGCTGGATGCTCCTGCATCAGACACCCGGGGTTGGTGGAGAAGTGATCTTCACTTCTACACTCTCTGGTTCCCACCTTCTGCAAATCCATTCTACGCAGCTCCTTTTGCAGGGCTTTCACTTGCCTCTGCAAATCTCTTTTAAGCAGCTCCTCTTGCAGGGCTTGCACTTGCCTCTGCAAAGTCTTGAACTCTTTCATTGTCATCATTCTACTCACTTTCTCACAAGCCTTTCCATAGATCCTGGTGTAACTGCCTCACGTCCGGCGATCTGTTACACACTCAGGAACTTTTGGCTTTGATACCACTTGATGGGGTACGAAAAATCACCCCCTACCAAATCCAATATTTTCATGCAAAAAATTGGAACACACACTTTACCAAAAAATGAAATCCCGATGCTTCATTAATTAACTTGCAAAATTTAGAATACAGCCTGCAGGCTTTACAATAACTGGCATACAACATAGTTCTCCCACTTGGTCATAGCAGACCAATCACAACACTAGCTCACAGACAGTTTATCTCCTCGATGCAGGATGCCTCACGCTCGGCAAATCTGCCTACATTCCCAGAAATAAATAAAAAGCAAAATCTCGATGCTTCATTAATTAACTTGTAAAGTTTAGAATACAGCTCGTAGGCTTTACAATAACTTGTGTGCAACACAGTTCTTCCACTTGGTCACAGTTGACCAATCACAACACTAGCCCGTAGGCATAGTTTATCTCCCTGATGCAGGCTACCTCATGCTCGATGAATCTGCCTACGTTCCCAGAAAGAAATAAATAGCAACTCTGATTGGAAAACGCACTCTAGATGGTTCTCCTCGACTCTGCCATTAGCTATTTTCCAACCCTTATGAAAGGCTTGGCTTACCCTTTTTATAACTTTGGTCTGACTCTCTGTCTTCCACTAGTGGCCCTTCGATTCGTCTTCGCCATGACTGTTCGTCTTCGTAACTGCAATCCGCATTGGCCTCTGTAACTGTCGTCCACTCCCGTTCACGGCCGCTTTCTCCTGTAACGGCTCTGTAACTGCAGTTTTGACTTCTGTTTGTTGTCGTGCTGTCATTATGTAATAGCCTCGAAAGTTGCCACTTGTCACTCTGTAATGGTTTCCAAGAATGCCACATGTTTCTCTGTAAAGGTCTCCAAAAATGCAGCATGTCATGATTTTGTGACATCTTCTTTCGCTACCTCTTCCTCTTCTCTTTTGATCGCGATATCGTGACATTTTTCTCCCTCACCTCCTTTCTCTGCTTCGGGTTACAAAAATGTGACATATCATGAAATCGTGACATCTTCTCCTCTCTGCTTCCTCTCGCTCCTTCTGGTCATAAAAATGTGACATGTCACAAAATCGTGACATCTTTCGCTGGCTCCTTTTTTGCCTCCAAGTCACGAAAATGCGACATGTCATGAAATCATGACATCTTTCTTCCTTAGCTCCTTCTTGGCCTTCTGGTCACGAAACTGTGACCTGTCACGAAATCACGACATCTTTCTCCTCACTGCCTTTCCTCTTTGTCGGGTCACGATTTCATGACATGTCGTGAAATCGTGACATTTTGCTTTCTCGTTGTCTCCTCCTCCTTCGGGTCACGATATCACGACATGTCGTGATATCACGACATTTTTCTATCTCGCTGTCCGCTTCTCCTTCGGGTCATGAAATCATGACATGTCACGATTTCACGACAGCTTGCCTTCCGCCTTCGCTTTCTTGCTTTGGGTCGCGATTTCGTGACATGTCACGATATCGCGACGGTTTCCTACCTTGGCTTCTTCCTGCCCCTTTGATCGTGATTTCGTGACATGTCATGAAATCATGACATCTTCTGCGTTTGCCTTCTCTTTCCTCCTTCGATCATGATTTCATGACATCTTTGCCTCGATTGCTCTCTCCCCTGTCCCGGTCATGATTTCACGACATGTCGTGAAATCATGACATTTTCTCTATGCACTTTCTCTCTCCTGCTTCGATCGTGATTTCATGACAAGTCACGAAATCACGACATTTCTCCACTATGCCTTCTCTCTCCACTTTGTATCACGATATCGCGATACTTTTTCTATCGCGATATCGTGACAGATTTTTCTCCTCGCCCTCTTTGCCTTTTTTTATCGCGATTTCATGACACATCGTGAAATCGTGACATTTTTTCTCCTTAGGAAATTTTTCAAATGCATCTGCATCAGGTGCTACTGGATGCTCCTGCATCACTGATTTGCTTACCTGAACTAAACAAATTTTGTTTTTCAAAAAATTCGTGACTTGAAAATTCATCAATACCCTTGTTCCAGATGACTGACTTCAAAAGGTCGTATATCCCTCAATACTACTTGGATTCCTATATATGACCACTCCTTTTAAATATCTTAAAATTCTACACAACTCATCCAAGATCACCTAAATCGGATAAACTTTCACAGAGATATGGCTTCTGAAAGATGAGACGTTTTTCCAAAAAAAAATCTGCGAAATTTGTTACTATCCTTGTTCCGGATGACTAACTTCAATAGGTTGTATCTCCCTAAATACTTCTTAGATTTATTCATATGACCACTCATTTTAATCTCTTCAAATTTTGCACAATATGATCCAAGAATCACCTAAATCGGATAAACTTACGCAAAGATATGGATCTTGAAAGATGAGATGATTTTCCAAAAAAAATTACCCTAATTTTACAATTTCACAAAAATCCCCACTTTGCCAAAATTGTTGCTCTAATACCACTTGTTGTAGAACTTTATTATTATTAACATAAACCATTCACTAATATGCAAAAATATAAAATCATTCATCCACAAATAATTATCCACAATAATAATCCACAAATGAGAGAGAGATAGATAATACCCTTAAGGTAGGAAAACACCAATAATACTCCTTAAGGAAGGAATCACTCCACAAGTTCTCCCAATATGAGAGGCCACTTAAGGAGGGCAAAGTACCATAAGCCACTTCGTGGGCAACGATGATTACATAAGATTATTCTCCAATGATGATTACAATGACAAATATCTCTTCTTTATATACCCATATTATTATTCTACTTTAGGGAGCCTACTACTAATATAATATTATACTATAATATAATATAATATTATAATACAATCAACCTTGGGTTATGGGTGGCCCATGTCAACCCTTGTACAATATAATAATATATCTCCAAATATCTATTCCTAGGTACCCTACCAATTATGCATTCCACACAACACCACATAGATGGTTGTACATTTTTTGGGTATGCACTTCTGCCATAAATTTAGGATCAACAATACCTACAATGCCAATAAATATCCACACACAATATAATTATTGAGATTGCACTCTTATTCCCACACATGCATACACAAATCTAACTAAAATGGGGGTTTTTAATATATTTTATACAACAATTGTATGACATTACAAACAAAAATAAACTGTAGTATTAATCCATGCTTCACAATCCATGAACTACACATGAATAGTAGCCATGAACAATATCCAACAACCCTCACATACAATAACAATAAACCAACCAACAACATAAAAATTTGAATGGGGGGGCTTATAATGGTTGTCTAAGTCGTTCCAAACTAGTTTCCTGGAATAGTTCATTATTTACAACTGCCTGTAACTCACATTAATAACACTTTTTTAATGTTCCTAAATTTTAATGTAATTATTATCAAAGTACATTTTATTCGCATGTTTGTACATTTCATTTCATTTCACATGCCTTTTACATTTATTTTTCAATTTATTTTCTAATTGTACAATTTCATCAAATTGTACAGTTTACATTCCTCTTGTACAATTTATACCAAACTATACAATTTATTCAAAATTGTGCAAATCCAAAATTTATTCTTGCTTCTTCTTTTGGAAAATAGATTTTTCTCCCTATATTCACTTAATTTTGTTCCAACATATGCTAAGGATTCAAGCCAAAAGTCCCATCAATTACCTCAACCCAAGTTTGGAGGGTCTCTCTAGGTCAACCATCCTTGACTCCCCTCATCATATTAAATAGAATTCAAAGATGTTATCTCATGCCAAAGGCGTTGTTCCTAATTTGACTTCACCCTTTGGTGGTACTCAATTTATGTCAAAATAGGTTACCCTTGAGCTTCTAATCAAGCATGGTGGTGAGGAAGATAAAACCTCCACTATCAAATTTGAGGCCCATCAATACTCTATGAGGCTAAAATCCCAAACTATGAAAATAAATCTTTCCCTTTCTCATATTGGTGTGGACCAATTATCTAAAGACACCATGAACTATTCTCCTTCCTTTTATAAGGTTAAGCATAGAAGCTCATTTATCTTAAATTATCATACTCCAAAAGTATCATTCTAGCATAGGTCTTGTCTTGCCATAATGCTCCCATATAGAGTATGATGGTACCACTTCCCAATTTTAAAGGGTGTATTCAAGGCCTGAATGACCTCATTGGATCAATGTTCAATGTTGGAAATATGAGCATTTCCTATGTAGAGGAAGTAACTGGTCTCCTTGAAGAATTTAAAATCAAATATGTAGACCTTGTTAAGGATGATCTTGTAGACCCACATGCTCCTACTAGAAATGGTTAGGTTTAGCCTATCGCTTTGATCTTGTCCCCTACTATTTCCTCTTCTCTCCTTCCTAGTTGTTCTCTATGTTTCCTTCTTTTTTTGTCTAGGATCCTCTCTTGTGTTGTCATATACTAGAGGTTTTCCTTGTGTTCTTTTTATCTAGGATCCTCTTTTGTGTTGTTGTAAAATGCTAGAGGTTCTCTTTTTGTTATCTATTGAAAGGTATTCCTCAAGGACTTCATTTGTAGATCATCTTCTAATGTAAAAGGTTTATGAACCCTTTCAAAGCCCCTTATTTCCACCAATAAAAGGTTTATACAATATATTATTATATTGTATAAGGGTTGGCATGGGCCACACAACCAAAGGTTGATTGTATTAGAATATTATATTATATTATAATTTAATATTATCATGGAGCCAACAAAGTAGATTTGGTTACTCAAGTGGAAAAATGGCATATTAGCATCAACGATGACCATAACCAATCAACGTTTCACTAGCATGGATGGATGATTGAGATTGGTACCAGTTGCTAACATTGCTTAGCAAATATATTATCCTATTTTTTCATATGTTTTAATGATGAAATATTTGCGAGGGTGGCATGTTAGGGTACCTAGGAATATATATATTTGGGGATATATTTTTATATTGTTTAAGGGTTGGCATGGGACACACATAACCCAAGGTTGATTGTACTATAATATAATATTATATTATATTATAATATTATATTAGTAGTTGTCTCCCCATAGTATAATTAGAAGATGGATATATAGAGAAGATATATTTGTCATTGTAATCATCGTGAAGATAAATCATATGTAATCGTCTTTGCCCATGAAGTGGCTTATGGGACTTTGTCCTCCTTAAGTGGCACTCTCATCTTGGGAGATCTTGTGGATTTATTCCTTCCTTAAGGATTATTATTGGTGTTTACTTACCTTAAGGCTATTATATATCTCTCTCATTTGTGGATTATTATTGTGGATATTTTTTATTAATTTATTTTTTGGATTTTACATGGTGGAATCGGTAGCCACCATGAATTTGGATAGGTTGTTCAGATTTTTATGGCCATTATAGTATTTTGCATTGTCCACCCCAAAATCCACCACACAAATCTCTACATAGTCCACCCCTATAACCACCATGCCACGATAATTTTAAACCTTTTACGCCACTAAAAGCACCAGGAAAGGAACAAGTGTTCAAATTGGTGAGGCCCAAGATTTGAACCTTGGACCTCTGCTCCCCTTATGGAGTTTGGAGGAACCAATTTGTCTACACATCGGACCTATTATTGTGGATAATTATTTGTGGATGAACAATTTGATATTTCTACATATTGGTGATTTATGTTATATGAGAAAAAGTTTTGTCATACATTCAATTAAAGCTATGTAGAAAATATAGTAATATCAAATGTTACAACATTCAACATTCCAAGCACTTTAGTAAAAATAAACCAAAAAAATTCAAGCATAACATAATTTACTTCAACTATTAATTGAAATAAGCCAAACAACTTTAAGCCTAATGTAATTTACTTCCACTAAAGCATAGATAAAAATGCTAAAAGTGTAAATATAAATCTAATAAATTATTCTTCACACTTCATTTGAGGTATATTAAATATCCCTTGATTGTATTAGATTATCATAAATACACAAATTATGACACATAAATATTGAAACATCCAACCCCTTATAATGAGAAGAATTCCTGTATTTATAGTTTTTTCTAGCTAGGGATAAAGCTAACTACTATGTACAATCATAAGGAGATAGGTCTTGCATAATTAAGGATGATCTATAACCATTCGATATATTTAATACATTCAACACATCCTCTGATAAGGATGATCTACCATAAGATTGAATTAGAGAGAATTGGTTTAATTTTTCCTTTTAATATTTAACATAGAATATTGTTAATATTGATTTAATATTATTGTTAATATTGATTTAATATTTCCTAACTATGCAAACAAGGTTAGATGATCTTGTTTATTAAGAGTGGAGACCAGGTCAATACCATCCTTGATTCTGAAATCCTTGTTTTCATCTGGTTTTTCTTCTATTTTTTCCCAAATTTGGTTGCAAAATGTATCATGATGTTGATTTTCTCTTAACTTATTCCATTAAGTCCACATGAATGCGATGCAATACAACTATATGCCTTCTTCTACTGAGTGCATCAACAACCTTATTCTCCTTACCTTTGATGTATTAAATACCACAATCATATTCAGGGAGAAATTCCATCCACCTTCTCTATCTAACATTTCACAAAGGTTGAGTAAATATGTACTTCATACTTTGATGGTTTATTCTCAACTCAAAGGATCTTACTATCAAATAGTATCACCAACTTTTAAGAGTAAAAACCATCGCTGCCAACTCTAGATCATCGGTTGCATAATCGACCTCATGTTGTTTCAATTTCTTTAATTTGTAAGCTATTACTACTTCATATTATGAGAGCACTCCTCCCAAACCTTCCAAATATGCATCTATACACAAAAAAAAACTACCCTAAGGATTTGGTATCATTAGTATGGGAGATGTAGTGAATATTTGTTTGAATAGATCAAACGCTCCCTAATATTTATCCATCCATTTAATTTTTTTTCCTTCCTTTGAAGTATAGTTATTGGAACAATTATCTTGGTGTAGCCCTTCACATAATGCCTGTAATATCTAGTCAAACCCATGAAAATTTGAACTTTAGTCACATTTGTTGGTAGTGGCCAACTTAGTATAGCTTCCATTTGCTTGGGATCTACTGTAATCCTTTTAACTGATACAATATGCCCAATGTATTGCACTTTTGACACATAAAATTCATATTTTTATAGAATCCTATACAACTGATTCTTCCTTAGTAGCTCTAAAATGATCCTAAGGTGTTTATCATACTTTGACTTATTATGAGAATATATCAAAATATCATCTAGGAACACAAGAACAAATTGGTCCAAAAGCTTCTTGAAAATTCTATTCATCAAGTTCATAAATGTTGTTAGAGCATTTGATAGACCAAAAGGTAAGACAATAAACTCATAATGTCTATAACGAGTTTTAAAGGTTTTCTTATGAGTATCCTCTTCTTGAATCCTCAATTGGTGGTATCCTAACTTTAGATCAATATTTGAGAAGATAGTGACATATTTAAGTTGATCGAAGAGGTCTTTGATTCTGGATAGAGGATATCTATTTTTAATGGTTACCTTGTTCAACATCCTATAATCTATACATAGATGCAAGGAACCATCCTTTTTATTAACAAATAAAACTGGTGCACCCCATGGTGACACACTTGGTCTAATTAATACCTTATCCAACAATCCTTGTAACTACACTTTTAGCTCTTGCATCTCAATCATATTCATTCTATATGGAACTCTATGAATTGGCTCTATTCTAGGTTGAAGTTCAATTGTGAAATCAAATTCACATTTAGGTGGTAATCTAGGTAAATCCTTTGGAAATACATCTCTAAATTCTTGAATAAATGGGTGTTTTTAAAACACCTCTTCCTTCTTTTCATATTCTAACTCATTTATCTTCACTACAAAAACTATCCCTCATTTCTGTATTGTCTTCTTACGTTGCATTGCAGAGAGAATCTAGGGTCAAAAATCTCCTTGTAGGTTGTACACCCTCTATACTTTCCTACCATATTTCGAGTATTCAATCCATATGTCCTAGAAATTTATTACAACCTTATGGGATTTTAACCAATTCATTCCTAGGATTACATCAAAAGTATGTAGCGGTTATACATAAAGGTAACCTACAATTGTACCACTAGGTAAAATTATTTCTATCATAGGGTATTACTAGTCTATAGAGTAGGTTTGTCCTGAGCCATACTCGACCTCCCACCCATGTACCAAGATTCCTGGTCTCTCTGGTATCTCTTTAATTAAGCTAGTGGAAACAAAGCTATTTGTGGCACCACTATCAATTAAAATTCTAACATTTCTACCAAATATCTTACCTTGTACCAGCAGTGGAGTGGCTTGTCCTTCCAAATTTTGACTCCTTATTTCTGCATAAATCTTGTGTTTTGGTTCTTTATAAGCGGGTTCTTTTCCCTTCGAAATCAATCCTAATTGAGTGGATATTTATTGGTGTAATGCGGACCACCACATTCATAAATTCCTACTTTGGTTCATAGATGTGTTTTTTGCTTATGTCCATCTTCTACTTTCACTACTTGTGAGGGATTTTCCTGACCCTACTATGGTGATATATTATTCTCATTACAATTGTTAGAATTATGGTCCTTTCCTTGGAACCTTCTCCTAAAATTCCCTTACTTCCTATCATTTATTCTATCATGCTTAGAGAAGCTTTTGTTTTCCATTCACCTTCCCACTTTTTAAATCCTGCATTGTTTATTTTTCTTAGTTCCTCGTTATCCTACTTAGATGCCCCTTTGTAATTGAAATAAGGCTTAAGATAATTTTTATCTTTCCTAGCTAGATCATAGGCCTTCTACAAAGTACTAGGCTCCCGCATGTTCACCTCATGCCCTACTATGGGATCTTATCTTAGAATGAACTTATGGATTTTCATCTTCTCATTATATGTAGGCACATATTTCAATAGCTTGACAAATTTTTGGTAGTATACTTCCACTGTCTTGTTTCCTTGTCTAAGATTGGTGAATTCCTCAAATTTCTTGGTGTAGAAATGTTTGGTGAGGAATATTTCTTTGAAAGCTACTACAAATTCTTCCTATTTCAAATCAACTACCACTGCAATTCCTTTTTCCTTGTTGAACATTTCCCATAAATCCAAGCCAACACCCTGTAGGTGTAGAGTGGCATAATATGTTCAGGTTCCAGTGGAGTAGTTCTTCATATTACATAAATTCTCTATCTTCTTCAACCAAGCTTCAACTTTATCACCATCTTCATCCCCATTTAACTTGGATGGTTTTAGGTGTTTCATGTCCTTACCCAATTCTATCTCAAGTCAAATTCTAGCATGTTGTGCCTCTGAATGGGCCTCATTATCTTTTTCTACTCTAGAATTTCTATCTTGTTAACCTTGATTCACTATAGTCTCCAAAAATTATTTTTGTATTTCCATTTTTTCCCTTACCAAGGTAACTATTGCAATAAGATCCTCCCTCTCATTATTAGGAGCATACAAACCTATCTATGTTGTCTCAACCTCTACATTATTTTTTGAGTCTCCCTCATTGATGGGATAGCACTCCCTCTCCTTCTCTTGGGCAGCATTATCCCTGGCCACACACAAGAGAGATAAGAGGAATCAGTTTCACAATTTTTATCCTTGAATTGTTTCTCCTACTAGCAACTATATTCTTAGTTATTCAAACTACATAGTTGATATAGGCATTTAATAGGTACACTATTCTTATAGGTATGGTCTTTACATAGTACACATCCTATTGTACTCTATCTAATCTTGTGCAACTAAAATTACATTCCTACAAACGAGACGCTTTGATACCAAATGTCATAATTATATATATATACATATATATATATACATATATATATATACATATATATATATATATATATATATATATATATATATATATATATATATATATATATATGTTTTAAAACCCTTGAGAGACTATAATTCCCTTAAATTAAGTTCCTTATTGCTAATTTAGATCCTCTATTTTCCTTAGATCAATCACGAATGCACCCATATTTACTTCTTACAAAATTTCATCTATGCAAGAGCATTAGGTGACCTAATAGTTAAGCTATCAATATCAATATTAAATGAGCTAGCTTATCCCCTTTTCAATCATTCAAAAAGGAGTGGGCTAATTTTCATACCACACACAAGTCCTTCTATGTGGGTGTGCTTAGCACTCTAGTGTCGACTATCCATATCATAAACCTGATGAGCTCCTCCTTGATTCATCCGTAACACCATGGTCACTTCTGAATATTTAGACATCGATGGTAATATCTTTTCTCTTGCTACCATTACATTTTTTTTTAATAAGGTCTACTCAATGTGGCATATTTCCATACCAAATCAGCTCTATCATTAACTTATGAAGTAGTTACTAGTGGAATACTAGACTTCTAAAGAAATTATAAGAATATTCCCTAAGAAAATCTTCAATCCCATGAAGACTATTATCTCGTTGATCTCCTAAATGATGTTAATATGACTTTTACACAACTTATCATGAATAAATCCTTCTAATTCACTTCGGGTATATTCTTATGAAACCACCCATGCATTTGTACTAACCCAATACCGGGGTTATGCATAAGGGGTTGGACTCAAAATGTACTTGTAAAAAAATGGTGAATCCTAATCGAAATCAAGGCAAATCAAGGTGAATCCTAAAAAAATCAAATCAATCATCTTCACACCAAAATTTAGGGCATTTAAAGCCCTAAAATTAAGGTCATATTTGGGGTATATTTTATCCTATTAAATTACCTTATAAATTCATAAAAACACCACCATTAGATCAGTCTCAAAAAGATATTTCCAATGAGTACAAATATACCTATGTTTGGATATATATTGTGGCAAATTAACCCTAATAAAAATTGGTCCTAAAAAATTTTAGGCGAATGGGTCAACATCGAGGGTCCTCATATTCACCAATTTCTAATTTTGGAAATCCTAATATTCACCCAATTTGTGAATATTCACTATTGTGCATAACCCTACCCCGTTTTCTCTTTAGAATTGGTGTCCCTATAATTTAACCTTTGCTTAAAATCTTTCCACGACATTAAAAATCACCTATTGAATAGAGTCATTTTTCTAACAACAATTGATATGATTATTGCTGCATCAGACTACAAAGCACATATCTCCTAAAAAACATTCCTTTCAACTATGATTTTTATTCAATTGTATTTAATTTAATATTCTGACTTAGCTTGCCATTGATCTTCACAAGCCTATCTTCCAAATAACTAATTAACTACACACTTGAAACACTCTTACTTTAAACAATTAGACTACATACAGATCGACCATACATTTCCCACATAACACAACAATCTTACATTGAAGCAATACAATATCATTGATATAAATGGAGTTTGTTACAACTTGTTAGATCATTCTATTACCCATTTTTCCAACCAAAGGATTATTCCTTTCTAGAATTTCCTCTTTGATTGATAACATACAACATCCCAACTAATTATAATTTACATCATGGTAGGATTAATCCAAAGAAGTAAAATTCTTGCTTTAATTACCTATGAGCATTTTCATTGCATGTGGTAATTGTTAACTCCTTTTGTTATCCCTATTATTGTGTATGACATCCTTCTCATTTGGCTCTTCTTAACCATTGAAAATGGGTTTGTCTTTTTAATGGGATCAAAGACAACTTCCACACATATCATAGCGCAAATCCATTGCATACTATTCATTTTCAATATCATGATCTTTTGGATATCGACTATCAAAAGCAATCTATCACAAAAAAAATCATAAAGCATATCCATTGCATACAACTATATTTCAATACCACAAATTCTTGGTAATCGAACATCAATGTAATCTATCACAAATATATCATAAAGCATATCCATTGCTTACAATTCCTTTCCAATAATATAGTCTTCTGGTAATCGAACATCAAATGTAATCTATCACAAACATATCATAAAGCATATCAATTTCTTACAATTTCTTTCCAATAACTTATTATTTTAGTAATTGAACATCAAATGTAATATATCACAAACATCTCATAATGCATATCCATTGCTTACAATTCTTTTCTAAAAACACAGTCTTTCGGTAATCGAACATCAAATGTAATCTATCACAAACATATCATAAAGCATATCCATCATTTCAGCTAAATAATTAATATTTCACACCAATGTTTCCTCTAAAGGTACCATGATTTGGCAACAATTGAATCTCACATCCTACGAGAAACATGAATGTTAACCTATATTCAAAACCCAACCATGGTTACAACAATCTTATTTTCCAAGTTACTTCATTCAATTTTCTAACCATCCCAAAGGTACCCAAGGTAATATATTCATTTTCATTTCATTCCTATAGAAGCTATGTTTGCCTTAAACATTTTGAAAGTAAAGGATTCCTTATTTTGCATAAACATAGGCACATCCTATTACATTAGAAACGAAGAAAATAGACTGTCACGAATATTTCAAACATTTGTTCTTTTTAGAATATAAAACCAATTCCTAACAACTCCTAATCCCATTTTTCTATTGGAGTATACAACTCAAATATACAATAAAAAACTGTCAGAAATCATTTGATTTCTAGCATGTAAATTAAGAGCAATGTTAGTCATTGTAGGTTCCATTTGTGGGTCCACATGTCTAAAATATATATTGGATCTGGTTCCCTAGTAAACTAAGGTATGTCAAAGGATAAGATACTCCTTCAAACTAAAAAGGCTCCCAGTTTTATATAAAAACATTTCCTCTTAAGGACTACTAAAAACATCTTGTAAACCCTTCATTATTCACAATCATAACATTACCAAAATGTTACAAATAGTCAACAAGTTTTCTAGAACTACTTGATTTTACTTGATGCTTCAAAAATGAGTGTTAGCTAAGCTACCTAGTATTTTCTTGATGCTCTTTCCAATACCAGTTCTCCTTTTCCTCAGCTACCCCCATATTCTCTCCAAAAACTAACCTAACCTTGATCTCCATTCTCCCTATTAACGGTGAGTGAGCTACCCCGCAACACCCACTACTCCCCACCAGCACTTGACTAGACACGTACTCACTTGAAATATGTACAACATGGTATAATCCATGCAAAGGTCCACTTATGGTCATAGTGGGAAGTTTACAATTAATATTCCACTTAATTATTAACTTAGCTACGGTTACCCTAACAATAAAATATCCACTATAAAATTTTGGATTTCGAGTTAGCTCTCTTCCACACAAAGTATTTCTTACAAAAAATAGAAAGTTAAAACATACTTGACTTAGTAATAACAACATCCTTCATTTTATTATCTCTAAATGATATTGACAATCATATTTCCTAAAGAAATAATTCAACATATCAAGCAACCTTTCCTTTTTGTAATAATGCTTTCATTCTAACTATGATTCCATCATAAAGAATATTACTAAGCAACAAATAAAATCAATTGAAAACTTAATATTTCTTTTCTTATGCAAATCATGCTATGCATATTAATGAAAGGAGAATTCTTCCATGTTACCCTCAAATAATCCAACGAATCACCCATCACATCATTTTCCTTAAGACAACTTGTTCTCAGTGGTTAGTTATTTCTTCCACCATTGGGAACCCTAATTCTACACAAATGCAATTTCATTAGAAACATCTCATTCTTACTTGAAATGCATTTTTCACAAAAAAAAAACCATGTGTGAAATAATCTCATAATTCACTAACAATTCATGGATATATCTATTATCACATTTTCAATAGGTTAAATGTGTTTTGCATAAATAATTTTAAAATAGCCAATAATTCCATAGATAAATCATCATAGCAAAACATAAATCCATCCAAGTAAAAAGTCTGCCAAGAGAGGGTCATGACAAGGAAGTTGATATTTTATTTTCCTTTGAAATATATCTAACTCCTTTTTCTTTTGTGTAGGTTTTAATTTCTTGTAAAAGCTATCTTCTGCACCCTTGAAGACATAAAATTGAAACCTTCCTCTTGCAACTTTAAACCCTTAAATTTGGTGCTTTTAAAACTTAATAATAAAATAAATATGAATATTTAAATACTAGAATTTTTGCACCAATGTTGCATACCTTTTGGATTCCATATGGTGATGGATTTCTTGGTGATTTGGATCACCTAATTGCTGCCCTGATTTTGATAAATTTGCAGCTTCAATTTGCTATGCTTTGCTACCCCAAAACTAGTCTATTTTGCAGCTTTTCTTGTTGTTCAAATCATCTCATTAACTCTCCCAATTTTCAGCTTTGTAACTTCTTTAACTTGTTGTCCACTCTTGCTTGAAATGCTTGAAAATTTCTCCTTTAGTTTTTATCCTACACTCCATTATTTTGTAGTTTCCAATGTTGCATATTTCACCTTCAACTTACTATTATAGGACCCTAAAATTTATAGCTATTAGTGTTGCCCAAATTTCTGCCCTCTTGTTGTTGTCCTTAACCTCTAAATTTTTTTAGGAAGCTCCTCCAATTTGCAGCTATCTTTACCTCTTCATTTTTTTCTGTAAAAATCAGCAAACTCCTTTTCTGTAAAGCAGCCTTCAAATCTTCAAATGTAATCCATAATGCATCGATATTTTTATAATGCTCTTATACATCCATATATTCACTTTTATAAATTATCATTTTCTCAATTTAGCCTACGTACATGACTAAGTTCAAATTTCTCTCACTCAATATATCATTCCCCTATTAAGGGCATGCATTTATTTAGATTAAAAATTTCTCATCCAATATTTTATATCATTTTTTTTTATGGAATACACATTATGCATAGAAATCATAGCTCCTTGGGTGTAAGCATTTTAAAGTCCCACTATGGTACAAATATTACAACCCTTTGGGCACATATATTTGAAATTACCCTATGACATAGACATTTAAATATTCCCTATGAGCATAAATATTAAAAGTCCCCCTATGGGTATAGACATTTAAAGTCCCTCGTATGGACATAGATACTTAAAATAACCCTATGGGCATTGACATCTTATGTCTTCCTAAAGAATAGACATTAACAAGTCCTCCCTTTGGGCATAAATATTTGAATTAGCCCCATGACATAGACACATAAACTCTCCCCTATGGGAATTGATATTTAAAGTCCCTCTATGTCATAGATATTTAAAGTCCCATAATGGGTATAGACATTTAAATTCCCACTATGCAATATAAATTTAAAATTTTCCCCCATTGGCATAGATATTTGAAGCCCCCTTATGGAATTTATTAATAGAAGTTCCCCTTGGAAATTTACTAACCGAAATCACCCTAGGGAATTGACTAACCAAGTACCTCTATGGATTTTACCAACCTAAATATCATATATCCCTTTGTATTATATTGTATATATTCCAAATGAATTATCATTATTACCCAAGTGCTTGTCTTATATACAACTCTAAGGCCACAATTTGGGAATGATGCATAAAAAACTGTATATATCAAAGATAGTTTTCTTTCATTACCTACTTGATTGTCCTTTATCAGGCTCTCAAACCCCTACTTAAGGATGAAATATAATATTTTTTTAGTCTTAGAAATAACATTTCTATCCAAGAGTGCTTATCTATTATCATGGCACATAGGCCACCACTCAAGATTGGAACAATAATTTGTACATATTGACATACTTTTTTCTCAAGTGCTTGTCTTTCATCAAACTCAAAGGTCATTTCTCAACAATGAAATGATTGAGTTGTATATAGTTTTTCAAACATGATCTTTTACCTATTATGTGCTTTCCTATTATATGGATTCTATGCCACCACTTAGGGTAAAAATTTAGGCTTATTCTTGTTTTAATATTTTCATTTAGGGCTTAGGCATTTTTTGCTCCTTTCCCTACTACAAGGTTCTAACCCCACAATATTTTTCACATTCTTCTCTCCGTGGGTCCATTTTATCCACTTTTTCATGTTATTTTTCTTCTCAAATTAAATCTCTTTAGTTACAAAGCAATCCTTCAATTGGTAGAGTTTGATGTCACTCATCTTACCAGATCACTCACTCAATGGTTTTATAAAATCATAACATTTTTAGGTGTGTCATAAAATAAATTAATTTAAATACTTGATAAACTCCATGCTAGATATTTTATGTCATTCTAGCAATTTTTCGTGAAATAGATTAGTCTAAGTTATGAAGATTTATTCTTCCTTGAGTAATTATTTTATTATGAAATTTCTCTAAATTCAATCAATTACTTTGCAATCTTGTCTTGTCAAAAATAACTTTACCCAAGAGTTATCAAATTAGCTAGTAGTTACATTTATTAAGTTATACCCCCATCTAACAAGTATAACCAAATTAATAATTGTCGTATAGATCAACAAAATCATAATTGACTTAAATGACTAGTCTTTCACATCTAAAATTTTGCAATAAAAATCAATTCAATAAAAATATATTTGATTTCCTATCTCATTTTTTAATGGTTTTATAGCATTATACCATCACTGTAATCCTGATACAAGAATTTTCAGTATCATCCTCAAGGAATACAAAATTTTAATTTTTTTTTCATAGTTTTTCTAACTCGTGATGTCATCATGATCCATGTAACCTTACCAAAATTTTACAAATTCATCCAAATTACATACAATTGATAATGATATACTTACCATATTTTATCTATTTCATATCTTATATTGACTTAATCATCTATCCACTACCCAATTAGGAGGCTTATTAAATAGCACATTAAAACACATTATTTTTCTAGTACAAAATAAATTCATTAAAAATATTGAATCCTCATTCACTCATAAAATTCAGGCCAAAATCCATTTCATTCATAAAAAATAACCCATCCATGCATACAAACTAATATTTTACCAAAATATGTATTTATTCTCAATTTTATCCAAAATTAATTATTATATCACAAAATCATCAATAAATCATCATCAATCAAATAAATCCCTAAAATTATGATTATTATATATATCTCAATCATGATGTACAGTCATAGGAATAGTATACCACAAGGATACAATTGATACACTCGGTCTAACATCTATAAGATGGTTCAACACAATAGCTAAAATTGGTGCACTCAACCTCAAAAACATGAGGTTGAGACTAATGATCAACAACTAGATCATGTATTCCCTATGAGTGGTGCTAGTGGAGGTGTTGGTGATGGTTGAAACTTCATAGAACTCTAAGATTATTGTATCATAGACCTTGACGTAATCCTTGTGCACATAGGATATGTCTCCCTCTAATGTGGGAAACTCTATTAATAGACAACACAAAATGACACAAATGAAAACTTACAATTACATTAATCAAAAACATATTTATAGGCATGTTTGCCTTTACAATTTAACATTTAATATGCACGATCTATGTGAGTATTAAATGCAATATCATACTAATCCCTATCATTCCTCTCCATTGAGGAAGCATTGGTCCCCAATGCGTACAAGTGTGGAAGAGAAAGATGGGTAGTTGAAGAGTGTCGGGTACAACCAAAAATGCACTCTTGTTACAAAAATAAGAAGATCAAAAATGATGAAGTTGAATAGGTCTTCATAAAACCAAAATATGGCATTGGAAATCGAAAAATGCTCTCCAATGACTATAAAAACTGTTATACTGATGAACAATTGAAATGGGTCCCAAAAATTGGTAGAAGAAAACAACAATTGAAATGTTAGAGAAGATGCAGCAGAAGATGCCTCGAACCATGTGCCAAACAAAAAAATTAATTGTTGCGGTCTTTAAGACAAGCGGCATGCATTGAATTGGTTGAGCCATGCATTAATGGTTATGGAAAATATTAAATTAAATTAAAAAATATTTAATTTAATTTAATTAATTTGTGGTTAATTGTGGGCCGCTTGCATTAAATTATTGGTGGACCAAGACAATGGTCAAGTGGACAATATTCAGCTCACATTAAATTATTGGTGACCAAGACAACGTTCAAGACTGAAGGTGGGGTGATATGCATTTAATAGGTGGAGAAAAATTTAATTATATTAAAAATAATATAATTTAATTTATGGTTGAAAATTGAATGTGGGTTTTAATGGAGTGGGTCAAGGGTGGAGAAAAATTAAATTATATTAAAAAAATAATATAATTTAATTTATGGTCGTTGGAGGATGGAAGCAAGAAAATTAAAAATGGGTATTTAAAAATTAAATTAAATTAAAATTAATTTAATTTAATTTATGGAATGGTGGAGGCCATGGCAGATCATGGGTATGTGGAATCGAGTGGTGAAAATGAAAATGGCATGAGAGGTGGTGAAAATATCAGGATGGTAGCAGCTTTGGTAGAGGATGCATAGCGACAGGACAAATATTGTTAGAAACACGTGATCTATAGAGGTGATGCACATGAGGAGCCAGTAAATCAACTATGAAGAAAATGATGTCAATGGCAGCAGATTCGAATGATGAACATGCAATAGAGCAACATAAGGGTATGCGCATCAATGGAAACAACATTGGAGGTGAATCACAACAAATGGACTCAAGTGATGGTGGCCAAATGATACAGGACTAGAAAATACAAGCAAAAAAATCACCAATATTTCATTCATAGAGCTTTAAAATTTGAATTACAGAAGATACAAAATGGCCAACCCCTTTTACAATGTAAGCACTGCCTTTTATAACGGACCCGACCCCCCTTCGGACATCATTACATAGACTGCAAAGTTTGTTTCTAACCGCCCACACGAATGTTCTGTCATCGCTTGCAAGATGCTACCAGGTGCCTCGAATCATCATGGCATGTAATGGCGGAGTGCGCTGCAGCCACCTGTCCATCAACCTGCCGAGTCATCATTCATAGGAGTGCTCTATAGCCATCTGTAGTTTGTTGCCACGTGCCCTCCTGCAATGGCCTCTGTAACCGCCTAGTACTCCATGGCCACCTATAATTCGCTATCACGTGCCCTTCTGCAATGGCCTCTATAACCGTCGGCTTGTTTGGAGTCACGAGTGTTCTGTCGCGATATCATGACATTTTTGCTTCCTTACGCTCTCTCTCCTCTTCGGTCGTGATATCGCGACATTTTGGTGTTTGTCCTCTATTTTCTCCTTCGGGCCGTGATTTCATGACACGTCACGAAATCGCAACGTCTTTGCCTTCCGCCCTTGTCTTCTGCCTTCGGGTCACGATTTTGTGATAGTTGCTCCTTTCGGCTCTTCTTTTCAAAATGTGTCACGATTTCACGACAGCTTTGTCCCTTGGCATCTTTTCTCAGAAAGTGTCACGATTTCGTGACCACTTTGCCCCTTGGTGCCTTTGCTCCAAAAGTGTCACGATTTCGTGACCACTTTGCGCCTTTGAGCCCTTGCTTCGAAAGTGTCACGATTTCGTGACCACTTTGCGCCTTTGAGCCTTTGCTTCCGAAAGTGTCATGATTTCGTGACCACTTTGCACCTTTGAGCCTTTGGTTCGAAAGTGTCACGATTTCGTGACCACTTTGCGCCTTCGAGCCTTTGCTTTCGAAAGTGTCACGATTTCGTGACCACTTTGCGCCTTTGAGCCTTTGCTCCGAAAGTGTCACGATTTCGTGACCACTTTGCGCCTTTGAGCCTTTGGTCCGAAAGTGTCATGATTTCGTGACCACTTTGCGCCTTCGAGCCTTTGCTTCTGAAAGTGTCACGATTTTGTGACCACTTTGCGCCTTTGAGCCTTTGCTTCCGAAAGTGTCATGATTTCGTGACCACTTTGCACCTTTGAGCCTTTGCTTCCGAAAGTGTCACGATTTCGTGACCACTTTGCGCCTTTGAGCCTTTGCTCCCAAAAGTGTCACGATTTCGTGACCACTTTGCGCCTTTGAGCCTTTGCTCCCAAAAGTGTCACGATTTCATGATAGTTTCGGCCCTTGGTGCCTTTTCTCAAAAAGTGTCACGATATCGCGACAGTTTCGGCCCTTGGCGCCCTTTTGCAAAAAGTGTCGCGATATCGCGACAGCTTTGGTACTTAGAGAAAAAAATATTTTTGGATGATGCAAGATTGCTCTTCCACCTCCGGATGCTCCTGCATCAGACACCCGGGGTGAATTTGAGAAGTGACCTTCACTTTTGATCTGTCTGAGGTAGACCCAGGCGGTCAACCTCTGCCTTCGACAACCAAGTCGCATCTTCTATGGGCCTGCATTTCCACTTGATCAAATATTCAGAATAACACCTATTTCGAGTACTTCGGCCCTCACGCATATCAAGGACTTCTTCTATCTCATCTACGATTGGAGTGGCCACGGGAATGCTCCACAAATCCGGGCTTGGTGTCTCACTGCTATCTCCTTCATGATACTCAACCAAATCTAAAATGTTAAAAACCCATGAGATGTTAAGTTCACTCGGCAACTCCACCTCGTATGCATTACCCGAATCCCATTTTCCAATGATCCTGCATGGCCCAAACTTCTTCATCTTCAGCTTGTTATAGGTCTTGGCAAGAAACCTTTCTTTTCTTAGATGGACCATGACGGAATCTCCTACTTCAAACTCCTTAGCCCGGCGCTTCTGGTCTACCCTGGCCTTATACTGAGTATTCATCTTAGCAATGTGCCTTGTCACCTCCTCATGCACTCCCTTTAGGTGTTTAGCAAAGTCTTCAGCCTCAGCACTGCATTTTTCTCTTGTATCCATCCTTCTCAACTCTAAAGCGTTTCTTGGGCTGCTCCCATAGATTATCTGGAATGGCGATTTATTGGTACTCCTATTGACAGAGTTGTTGTAAGCGAATTCTTCCTACGGAAAAACTAAATCCCATCCCTTGGGCTTGTCTCTGACCAAGCATCTCAGTAGATTGCCCAAACTCCTATTTACCACCTCTGTTTGGCCATCTATTTGGGGGTGGTATGCAGAACTGAATTTTAAATCCGTCTTCAGTTTCTTCCATAGGGTTCTCCAAAAATACCCTACAAACTTGGTATCCCTGTCCGATACAATGCTCCTTGGCAGACCATGAAGGCGTACCACTTCCTTGAAGAATAAACCAGCCACATGGACCGCATCGCTAGTCTTCTAGCAGGGAATAAAATGAGCCATTTTTGAAAACCTGTCCACTACCACAAATATGGAATCGTGTCCCCTCTGCGTCCTGGGTAAACCAAGAACAAAATCCATACTAATATCCTCCCATGGCCTTTTGGGTATAGGTAGTGGTTGATATAAACCAGTAGGCTGCCTCACACCTTTTGCCATCTGGCATATCCTACAACTTTGCACGAATTTTGCCACATCTTGTTGCAATTGCGGCCAGTAGTAATTTTCACTAACAAGGGAAATGGTCTTATCTCGACCAAAGTGTCCAGCTAAACCTCCACTGTGCTTTTCCTTGATGAGATTCTCCCTCATTGAGCTCCTCAAAATGCATAATTGGTTCCCCCTGAACAACATTCCATCTTGAATCAAAAAATTTAACCACTTAGTCCTGTCCAAAGTAACAAGCACAGTGCAGGCTTTCCAAGCTTCTGCGAAGTCGGGGTCTGCAGGGTATAAACCCTTGAGCTCAGCAAACCCTACAACTTCCACCTTCATTTCCATCAATAGACATTGCCTCCTACTCAAGGCATCCGCTACTCTATTGGACCTTCCGCTCCGATGCTTCAGCACAAAGGTGTAGCTCTGCAGGAACTCAACCCATTTTAGGTGCCGCTGATTTAGCTTTCCTTGACTGTTGATATACTGTAGTGCCTGATGATCAGTATATAGGACAAACTCCTTTGGCAACAAATAATGCCTCCATTTCTTCAGAGCTTGAACTATGGCATAGAACTCCTGATCATACATCGAATACTTCTTCCTGGCATCATTGAGCTTCTCACTAAAATAGGCAATAGGCTTACCCTCTTGACTCAATACGACCCCTATGGCACTACCACTCGCATCACAGTCTACCTGAAACACCTTGTTAAAATCTAGAAGTGCTAAGACAGGTTGTTCTATGACCTTCTTCTTTAACATGGCAAAGCTTTTGTCTACTCTGGCTGTCCACTTGAATTCCTTCTTGTTCCCCCTCATTGTCTCCGTAAGGGATGCGCAAATGCTGTTGAAATTTCTAATGAATTTCCTATAAAAACTGGCCAAACCATGAAACGATCTTACCTCAGTCACACTTCTTGGAGCAGGCCATTCTATGATAGCCCTCACCTTTTTTGGGTCCATTTTGAGACCATCTACTGAGATAACAAATCCTAGGTATACTAACTCCCTCTTCACGAAGTTACACTTCTTCAGATTTATCAACAACTGCTCCTCTCGCAGTTTCTCAAAAACCCTCCTGATGTGCATCAGGTGTTCCTCTAGGGTTCTGCTAAAAATCAAGATATCATCCAAGTAGACAATAACAAATTTGCCTAGAAATTCCTTCAGGACTTCATTCATTAACCGCATGAAGGTACTCGATGCATTGGTTAGCCCAAATGGCATGACCAACCACTCATACAGCCCCTCTCTAGTTTTGAAGGTTGTCTTCCACTCATCCCCTTCTCTAATGCGGATCTGATGGTAACCACTTTTCAGGTCAATCTTCGTGAAGTACTCAACTCCACTCAAGCAATCCATGATATCATCCATCCTTGGCAAGGGGAATCTATATTTGATAGTGATCTTGTTAATTTCCCGAGAGTCTATGCACATTCTCCACTCTCCATCCTTCTTGGGTGCTAGTACTATAGGTATTGCACATGGGCTAAGACTCTCCCTAATCAACCCCTTCTTTAGTAGCTCTTGAACCTGCCTGTTTAACTCCTCAGTTTCCATAGGTGTCATTCTGTGTGCAACCTTATTCGACAAGCTCGATCCAGGCACCAAATCTATGTGGTGACTGATCTTCCTAATAGGTGGTAAACCTTCAAGAACATTATCAAAAATGATATCTGGAAACTCCTCTAACAGTCCCATGACTTCCACTGGAGTTTCCTTGCATTCTTCTTCCCTAACCCTAGGGATTATTGCATAGCACATATGATCTGGCTTCAAGCCATCTAAAAATCTTCTTCCATCAACTAGACAGACTCGTGCACTGCTGCATACCTTCTCATCTACCTCCTTCAGGGGTTTCAACTTATGTTGAACTCCATTTTTTGACAAGGAATATGTATTGGCTCGACCATCATGTACAACACTTCGATCAAACTGCCATGGTCTCCCAAGCAACATGTGACATGCATCCATGGGCAAGATGTCACAAAGGACCTCATCATGGTAAGTTCCAATGTTAAACTTCACCAGGCATTGCTCACTGACCAGCACCCGATGGTCCTTTTGTAACCATGCAATCCGATAAGGATGCGGGTGTTTTCTTCTCTCTAGCTGCAACTTGGCAACCATCTCCTCAGAGACCAAGTTGTCAGTGCTTCCATTATCGATGATGATGTTACAGACCTTGCCTGTGCACTTGCATCTTGTGTGAAACAGGTTGTTCCTCTGATCTACCTTCTTTTCTTCATTCAACAAGACTCTTCTGATGACCATCGCTTCTCCTCATTCTGCCTCCTCAGAGTGCTCAGATTCGACACCTTTGTCTGCTACAGTAGCTCGGGCCTGACCCTCAGGTCTTCGATTTGGCCTTTCTTGATGCTGCGGGTAGTTGTATGCCCGATGTCCTTCTTCTTTGTAGTTGAAGCAGGTTCCTCGAAAGACACCTCTTCCAAACCCTCACCCAGGCCTACCTCTTCCCCTCGGGTAGTTGTTGTTCTGATTGCGTGGGCATTGGGTATTCTCCTCTTTCCCTTCTTTCTGGTTCTGGCTACTGCTTGCTTCACCAGTCTTCCTCAAATCTCTATATCTTCCTCCACTGGTCCTTCCACCAGCTCTTCCACCCCTATCCTTTCCTCTCTGCTTACCATCAAATCTCCTATTCAGTTTCTCTTCCACTTTTAATGCAAATTGGTATGCATCCTCAACCGTGCTCATCCAAACCAGACTCAGTTCTTCTTGAATGTTGGTTCTCAATCCATTGATGTAGCGAGCAACTTTCTCCTTATTTGCCTCAGAATGGCCGGTTCTAATCGAGATCTGATAGAACTCCTCCATGTACTCCTTGACAAATTTACTTGCCTGTCTAAGACTCTGCATCTTCCTCAACAAATCCAACTCATAATCCATGGGGATGAATTGCCTCTTCAATTTCTCCACCATCCTATCCCACCTGGTGATATTTTCCTTTCCCCTCCTGTTCCTTTCTAGCTGCACTCCTTTCCACCAGATGCTAGCGTGTCCCTTCAACTTTGTTTTTGCAAACCTGATCCGATTTGGATCTGAGATCTCCTCATACTCAAAATATTCCTCCATGTCGTTGATCCAATCTATCAACTCCTCGGGATTGAGATTCCTAGAATAGGTGGAGACATCAAACTTTGGCTTCTTCTCGATCTGGGATATGGCCCTATATAGCCTAGCCTCTGTTGGATCCAACGCTTCTTCTTCATCAGATGGACCCTCATCTTCCCAAACTTCATCTTCACTAGGTTCCTCCCTTCTTGGCTCAACTCCTCTTCTGATTTCCTCCTGCAGGGCTTGAACTTGCCTCTGCAAGGCTCTAAGATCGACCTCTGCTCCCCTATTCCTCGCACCACCATGGTTCCTTCGTGGAGGCATCCTGCTCACTTCCTCACAACCCATAACCACAATCCTGGCGCAAACTGCCTCACTATCGATGATCGATTCACGCACTCAGAACCTTCTGGCTCTGATACCACTTGAAGCAGGATAGGAAATACAAGCAAAAAAATCACCAATATTTCATTCATAGAGCTTTAAAATTTGAATTACAAAAGATACAAAATGGCCAACCCTTTTTACAATGTAAGCACTGCCTTTTATAATGGACCCGACCCCCCTTCGGACATCATTACATAGACTACGAAGTTTGTTTCTAACCGCCCACATGAATGTTCTGTCGCCGCCTACAAGATGCTGCCAGGTGCCTCGAATCATCATGGCATGTAATGGCGGAGTGTGCTGTAGCCACCTGTCCATCAACCCATCGAGTCATCATTCATAGGAGTGCTCTATAGCCATCTGTAGTTTGTTGCCACGTGCCCTCCTGCAATGGCCTCTATAATCGCCTAGTACTCCATGGCCACCTGTAATTCATTGTCACGTGCCCTTCTGCAATGGCCTCTATAACCGTCGTCTTGTCTAGAGTCATGAGCGTTCTGTCATGATATCGTGACGTTTTTGCTTCCTTACGCTCTCTCTCCTCTTCGATCGTGATATCGCGATGTTTTGGTGTTCGGCCTCTATTTTCTCCTTTGGGCCACGATTTCGTGATGTCTTTGCCTTCCGCCCTTGTCTTCTGCCTTCGGGTCACGATTTCATGATAGTTGCTCCTTTCGGCTCTTCTTTTCAAAATGTGTCATGATTTCGTGACAGCTTTGTCCCTTGGCGTCTTTTCTCAGAAAGTGTCACAATTTTGCGACCACTTTGCCCCTTGGTGCCTTTGCTCCAAAAGTGTCATGATTTCATGACCACTTTGCGCCTTCCCGCCGAACGGCACGACCCACGCACGCCCAAAAATGACCACTTTGCACCTTTGAGCCCTTGCTTCGAAAGTGTCACAATTTCGTGACCACTTTGCGCCTTTGAGCCTTTGCTCCGAAAGTGTCGCGATTTCGTGACCACTTTGCGCCTTTGAGCCTTTGGTTCGAAAGTGTCATGATTTCGTGACCACTTTGCGCCTTTGAGCCTTTGTTCTGAAAGTGTCATGATTTCGCGACCACTTTGCGCCTTTGAGCCTTTGGTCCGAAAGTGTCATGATTTCGCGACCACTTTGCGCCTTTGAGCCTTTGGTCCGAAAGTGTCACGATTTCGTGACCACTTTGCGCCTTTGAGACTTTGGTTCGAAAGTGTCACGATTTCGTGACCACTTTGCGCCTTTGAGCCTTTGTTTCCGAAAGTGTCACGATTTCACGACCACTTTGCGCCTTTGAGCCTTTGCTTTCGAAAGTGTCACGATTTCGTGACAACTTTGCGCCTTTGAGCCTTTGCTCCCAAAATTGTCACGATTTTGTGACCACTTTGCGCCTTTGAGCCTTTGCTCCCAAAAGTGTCATGATTTCGCGATAGTTTTGGCCCTTGGCGCCTTTTCTCAAAAAGTGTCACGATATCGCGACAGTTTCGGCCCTTGGCGCCCTTTCGCAAAAAAGTGTCGCGATATCATGCAAGCTTTGGTACTTAGAGAAAAAAATATTTTTGGATGATGCAAGATTGCTCTTCCACCTCCGGATGCTCCTGCATCACCAAATGCAATAGTGGTTATTGTGATGAAGTGTAGCATGGAATATGGTGGTAAGATGTAGTATATCACATGAAGTAACCATTGAAAATATGTAGAGAAGTTGCAGAGCCACCAAGGATGATGGTGTGAAAACCATATGTAATGGATCAATGTTCAGAATCAGGAGATCGAAACTCCTTGACTGTAAAGATTCAAGAATCACAAGAAACATGGTGTATGACAAAACATCTTCAGGCTCGACATCAGGAGCTTCAATGAAATTTGGATCTACATCAGGAGCAATCGAAGCCACATCATCTAATGGAAAGACGCTGGGAACTTCACCAAGAGACCCTGGTTCGAATCCATATGTGGTTGTAAGTTCCTCAAGTTTTGGATCAAGGATAGACTCCTGATATTCTTCAATGAGATATTTAATAGGAATGAGATCATCAATAGTAGGTTCTTTAACAATAGCAGTGAGGATTTTAGTTGTAAACTGCTAAAAATTAGCAACCATTACTGTATGGAATTATTGAAGTGCAGCCATATCTACACGGATTAGTTGAATTTGTATGGTGAAATCGATAAGTGAAATGATCAACATGATGGTCACGAGCTAAATTTTGAAGTCAGAGGGATCCAACTAACTGAATGTCAAGGTCAGAGGGACCCTAGTTGATATTTTTCACGAATGAAAGTGTTTGAAGATGTCTACGGAAGAAAATAATGTTTACCCAAATCTAATATTTGCTGGTGGTTTTCTTGTTTTTCTTTTGAACCAAACTAACCTAGAGGAAGAGGATACTCACCTCCAACACTGGATATGATACCAATAATGTGGGAAATACTCTTAATAGACAACATGAAATAACACAAATAAAAATTTGCAATTATATTAATAAAAAATATATTTAGGCATGTATGCCTTTACAATTTAGTATTTAATATGCATGATTTGTGTGAGTCTTAAATGCAATATCTTACTAATCCCTATCACCCTCTACACAGTAGACATAACCACATGGTAAAGGATTAGGTAGTGCATAACTCTCTCTCCCTCTGCTCAAGCCTCATCTGTCATAGCCTCCACTTGCCCCTATATCTAAGTGATTTGTGCATGCCACTAGCTCCCTAACATCTAAACCATAGCCCCTCTAGTTCCATTGTTTTTTCTTATGTCATAGTCACCTCTATATTAGTATTTATTTGGTCAATATTAGCTTATAATTGAGTTATTTAATCTTGTATCGAGTCCTGCTCTTATTACAATTTTCAATCTCTTATTATCTCTATATACCTTTGCTTATTCCACTACCTCTACACTATATAAATACACCTTAATTTCCTTGAGACCCACACTATAGCCTCCCTCTTTGCCCATGTAGCCTCCTCAGGTTATTGGCTAGACCCATCCCTTATAAGTACTCTTGGTACTGGTGAAAGAACTACCAAGTAATCCACATCTAAGGGGTTCTATACACTCACTCTAGCCTTCTCTATTGTACCACCCCCATATATGGGTACACCATCTCTTTTTGTCCTCATTTACTACCAAAACTCTCTCCTTCTCCAGTGCTAAATATCCCTCAAAATATTGGTAACTTACTCCATTATCTTAGATCTCTATAGTCATGCCACTACTAGAGTTACCCATCTCAGATAAAATATAGCATACTACCTCATGTAAATATCCTTTTCTCCAAGATCATATCTCCTATGATCTATAATAACATCATCAATATCCTCCTCTAGGAAGAAGAAAAAATTAGGAGCTCCCCAAAAATATGACTCCCAAGTTGACTAGCAAAACCAAATCACTCCTACGATTAAAATATCCTACACTCTTCCAAATTAACTAACCATCTTATCAAAAAAGTAGAGCTCCCACTCTCTGTTTCCATTAGTCAACCATTAGGTCCACCTCAATTAAGCCAGCTCCTACTAGTACTCCACCTAGCCAACATGCCCTCCCCATGGCTTCTAAGTTACCTGGTCAACCCTCAAGTCATCCATTACCTAATGGGTATTCATCGATAACCCTTTGCCTACCCTTTGCATGTCATCCCATATATAAGCAACTTATCAGTTTGAATCATATGTCTACCCCTAATACTATGCGGACCTGCTGATAACTATATGCTCTCATTCCTAGATCTATAGGATCATGTAACTAGACCCTTCCCACTCTAATATACTACACTATGGAAAGTCCTATATATCCTATCCATAATAATTGGGCCCTAAGCAAAAAATGACTTTGTAATCATGCATCAAAGCAATCACCTTCCCCATCCCCATCACAAAACTTGTCAACTAGTGTCCACCATAAAAATCGTAGATGCCAATGAGCACAACATAGCAATGATGTAATCGAGATGGCCTCCTTGATAAGTTGCTTTGATTTTGAGACCTAAATAGACTATAGGAAACTTCTTATTCCCTACAAAAATATTTAAGCACATTCTCACAATGTGAATAGGAATTCCTCTAACTTATATCTTAAGGATTCATTATACATCCTCTAAGGTTATTGTCATCTCACTCATCAATATTTTAAGGTATTCATCTACAAAAACCATCTCTCAACTAATATCATCAATAATGTCTAATCAAAATTGATCTTGGGTATAAATTCCAAGTAATATAAGTCTATCACCACCAAAATACCCATATAAATATCATCTATAAGGTCTAGGATAGTGATCAATATTTATGGCCATCTATCCTAACAATATAGCACTTAAATCCCCTAAAATCACCAAAAATAGTTCAATTTGTCACCCCATCAAACCTAACAAAATATCTTCCATACCCTTTTTCCACTTCAAGCACCTATTCTGGTGAAAGTGCTAAAAATGCATAATAGCATTAAAAATCAATAGCATCAGGTTTTTGCAATAGCACTAATCATGATAGCATTGATATTTTACAATAGTTCTAAGAGAGGATCTTATGATAGTGCACTTTCATGGAAATAGTGCCAAAAGTTTTTAAAAACTTAAATTTTATGAAAATGAAAGGGAGAATTTTCAAGGTCATACCTTGGGCACAATACTTTTCAATGCTATCACCTCTTGAACAAGATCCATATGATGTACAAGTATCCCTTATTGAGCCATAAAATGTGTGTCCTCTCAACAAGCACTCAAAGCTCCCCAAATCACAAATATGAATAGTAGAAATCACTCGATTTTTATCCCCTTTTACCCTTTTAACCCTCCCAACCCACCTAGACAACTTTCCCTTTTCTCACTACCATTGCTTCCACTTGTACTACATACTTGCCCAAATAATTTAGATTCATCATTAAAACATGGTTTTCTCTCCAAAACACAAGGGGTCATTTGGGGATACATGCATTAATGACACTAAAAAAACATAATTTTTCATAATAGATCATTTTTCAAGATTTTTCTCATAATAGAATATTTGATAACCAAGAAGCATTCCAATCACAAAATTGGATTTCTATGACATATTTTTGATGTATTTATTATATCATAAAGGCATCAAAAGGGATAAAATATAGACATCCAATTTTGACACACTTGACCGACCATCACTTTAGTCATGACACCTAGTAATTGATATTTATACAACCAAACTAATCCAAGTAAAAATCCCATCCACTTTCATCTTTGAGAAATAGTACCACTCTTTTGTGATAGAATTACGCCAATGCTATTATGAAAATATGGTGCTATTTTATTCTAACCCATTTAAAATGGTTTGACCCTCCAATTATTAGAAATAACAAAAACAATAATTTAAAGTAATAGTTCTACATTATAGATATTCTGAAAATATAATGCTTTTTTCTGTATGAGTAGAATATCTACAACATGAGCCTTTGGCATGTGGATTCCTTCTTCCACTTTCAACCCTGATTATGCATTGAAGCTCTTGTCTCATGAGCCTACACAATTTTAATTTTCTTCCTTATCCAAAAGGCATATTGATCCCTCCTTCCCTCTAATAATGGTTCTCCTAAAATCTATAAATTGATCCCATGGGATGGGTATCCAACAAGAAATATTGAGGTGTTCAAACTTTATAAAAATTTCTCTAAGCTCTCTTGCTCTCTTTCTCATTACATTCATCTCATTACATATTCAAACATTTCTAGTAGCATGTTGAGACAAGTGAATCAAGGCATAGGGGCATCCAAATAATATCACCCTCCTATTGTTCTATTAGGCTTTTGGAGAAGCTCTTGGTTGTGAAGTAGGCATTTTATAGGAGTTTGTATTTTTACATCTCTAACTCTTGTACCTTTTAGTTTCCTTTTGCCTATGTTATTATTCTTGTATTAACTTTCTAATAATATTTTTTCTTACATTCCTTGCTAACCATTATACTATTATCTTGGAGTATTTGTAATTGTACATTATTAGTTTGTTTCCTCTTTTAATGCATCTTGCACTCGCTTACAATATTTTGATATTATCTTCTTACCTTTTTGGTTATCAATAGCATTTTATCTTGTCATATAACATTTTCTTTTATTGTTGTTATCTTTTTCATATGCTCCTAACAAGTGTTGTTTGTCTCTTTTATTAACATGACTCCATTAGATCTCCTTCTTAGTCCTTGATTACATTTTGGAGATCATCGTGCCTCCTATTTTTATTGCATCATCATATCATACTAGCTACTTTTTATTGTAGCACTTCTAATATTTTGACTATCCATAAATCCTTAAGCTTTTGTTACATAGGCTTATCATTTGTACTCAAATCTACAATTTGGCATTTTTTCTTGAGGTCTAGTTATAACATTTCATCTTTAGATATATTTGTGCAAGGTATCCATCACCATAGACCCTTATTTTTTAGTTTTAGGAACAATATAATATGTATAAACCCAATTAGTTTGGCTCTCTATCTATCACAAAATTATAGTGCTATTACTAAATCTTAGTGCTTCTATAGAGGTTGAATGCTCCTATTTTTAGGCATTAATTTATTTTTTCATACCAAAAGGGGGTCTAAGGGGGTCTAATCAGTCTAACTAGATAGTTATCTACTTATATGTGATTAGAAAGACCCCATAAACATAATCACATATGAATTTTTTTTATAGGTATTATTGCAATAGCATTAGAGATATATGATAGCACTAGGGTAGCACTTCTATTGAAAGTCAACACTTCTACACAAATGCTAGAATCAAGTGCTAGTCATTGGTTACATTTTTCCAGTTTTTGTGACTTGATTTTTACTATTTTTGTCTTTTTAATTTAATTTATTGTATATTTATTAATAGTTAGATAATAAGGAAAATAAATAAATATAGAGAAATTTATTCTATCTAATTTTATTAGGCAATAATTCATAACAACATATAATTACATCTAGGCTAGTTTTGTATGCTTGCATAATTTCTTATTTGCCCTTAAAATAAAAACTCTCTAATTTACCTTGTAATAATTGATATTCAAATAGAACATAGCTTGTTGCATATTTATATTCTTGCATCATTTAGTTGTCTATTTTAGATTCCTCCTTAAGAAGTTTAGGGCTATATTTTGCAACGTTGGGTGTCTTGTAAAACTTGCACATAACATTCATTAAACCTTAAGACCTATCCATAGAAAATACTGAGATAGACCAAACCATGTGATTTTAGGTCTTCTTTGGAAAGATATCTAGGGATCCAACCTATACATAGCTTGCAATCTACATATACTATCCCCTAGGTTGACAAAATTAATGATGAAGGCATGTTGATTCTAGTCAAATACTACATTATCATACTTGACTATATTTTCATCCATTATGATAGAAGAAATCCTTTCTATGGGTTCTCATATAATTTTATCCCATACATATTTGATAGAGAAAACATGGGCTATTCAAGTATGAGATATTTTACTAGGATATGTAGTCAAGGATCGAGAGTTGTTGCTTGAAGATCAATTTCTAAGGTATATAAAATCTTTGACATTCATTATATGTGCGATCTCTATTTTCTTATAATGGTAACATAGAAATCAAGATATATATAAGCAGGTTTTATTATTATGCTTAATAGTGGATGTTTTTGTCCTTGATTACTTAGGTTTTAAGTTGTTTATTCTACTACATTAGGATTTATTTTAGCTAATTCTTTTTGGTGAATAATCATACTGCATTTTTTTTCTAAATGCTCTTCTAATTTCTTCTTAGATCAAGATAGTTTTATCTCTATTTACATAATTATTGCTTTATTGTTTTGGTTTGATTTTTTTGGTATATCTTATAGTAATTAATGTAATTGTATGAGAGATATCCTTTTTCTTGCAAAATTTAACTCATGAATAGAAGAAAGTGGTATATACATAATGTGTGGCAAGGACTTACTAATAGAGGGTAACATTGATGCACTATGGTGGGTCCAACATAAAGGTTAATAAGATCAACCCTCTATTATATGAAGTGGATTACATTACTATGAATTCATTTGTATGGAAAGTAAATTTGACTAATTTTATATTATGATATGGTAAAGGAAGTAGAGTTATATCAATGACTAAAGAATCACACACACACACACACACACACACACACACACACACACACACACACACACACACACACACACACATATATATCTCGTATATATATAAGAATATGCTAGATAAAACAAAGGGAGAAAAATAATAAGTTAAATAAGAGGAATAATAATACATAGGAAGTGGTGATCAGGAGGAGGAAAATAAAAAACAATAGACTCACCGAGTTACTAGGAAAATAAAAAATAATAGACTCACCAAGTTACTAGGAAAATAAAAAATAATAGACTCACCAATCTGGGCCACTCTCAGAGGTTCCTCAATGTTTGGTATAATTATTTCCTTGCAGATCTTCTTGAAATTGTATCACAGGACCGCCTTGATCATCCCTGATCCCTAACCCTCATCCTAGGTGCTAGGCACTTTAGCCGATGTCACTGCCCACATGTCACTATTTTCTCCACCCATATTTCACCCTTGCTATTTCACCCTTAGTCACCTCTCTTACCCCTTCCCCTTGTCGATCCATGTGTACCCTATCCACCCCTACCCCTACCCCTTCAGTCTCCATTTATCGTCCATCATCAACCCTTTTCGCTGCTTGTGTTAGGTTCCAATGTCTGCCTCGTCCTAGGTGCTCGATCCATGATGCATTGTCTCACCTCGATCATGCAATTTTGTCCTCATGGACTTAATCCTTGGGACCTATCCAATCACCACCATGTAAACTTTAGAATTGTACCTTGTCACATATGCTTTTCTAATATCAAACGTGATTCCAAGAGCATCCATAATGTGCCATATTTAGAAATAACTATGGAAAAATAAACCCAGATGTTACAACTTTCTATACCATGATTATCCACCATACCGATGATAATCAATGCTTCACCATTGTTCCTCCCCCGCACAATGCTCGGGCATCACTGATGGGCATGCATGCCATGAATTACCACCCTGTGCACTCTGTGTCACTCCATAGCATCTTAACTCTCAAATTTTTTTGCATGCATTATGGATGGAGTGTTAATTTACACCTATGTCTAAACACTTTCCATTTCAATCAGCCTCACTCAAATCTTTTGCATCCTAAGTCCAAAACCACTTGTAAAATTTTCTCCATGGCAATCCTCGAACCATCGATACTGAACCTCAACCTTGTGGTCAAGGATATCATCCAAAATTGCCTCCCTTTACTAATAAAATTTTCCAATATGAGGAGGACATTAAAAATTCCATTGTTAGTACCTAGGAGAATGGTTGTATCTTCATTCGTGGCCTTGAGTTTACCATTGATGTGCAACTACTAGCGGAGGTGACCGATCTTCCTACTAATGGGAGAAGCATTCACAAAGATAAATATTTTATGGTAGTGGAGCTTGAGTTCTTCCCAAAAAAAGGTAAGGATATCCTCACCACTTATGGGGGCATTGAAAGAACCAATGTCCCTAGTCCTTGAGATCGTGTAATGATTCCCATACTTCAATTTTTCATTGTTGATAAAATTGATTGTACTTTATGAAACTTCCATATTGCTTTCTTGAATTATTTTAGAGGTAACAAAAAATTCAACATACTTAATTACTTTTTTTAAATCAATTAAACCATCCATCATAAATATCCACACTGGGAAAGCCCATTATACTATTCACCAAGGTCTGCATTATATCCTTTATGAGCATGTCATCGATGTCTTTTCCAAAAGAGATTATATCATCGATGTCCCCCTCCCCCCTCATCCCCTCCACATCCATTTCCACCTCTACTACCCTTGACCCCCTTATCCCTTCCCATAATGCTTCTCCTAGTCATATTCAATCTGCCCCTACCCCTCTTGGTCTATCCTTGGTCCCTCATAGCCTGCCCCACCCAAACCCTTTATGTCTACACCTTTGCCCCCCCTTCTGGTCCTTCCACCTATCCACCCTTGCCAAGTCTTGCGATAGCTCCATTACCAAAACCCACATCCAATAGGTCTCCAACAATGACTCAGACCGTAACTTCCCCTCCCTTACTAGTCCTTTGATCAAAATCGAGGTCCAAAAAGTTCTTGAGCATAATTCGAGAGCAGTGAAGTGCTCTATATCCAAATTTCTCCAAAATATTAGCCCTTCTTGCACGTGTGACTCTCCATGGCTAAAAAATCTCAAAACTAATTTGGCTTCCCATACCAAAGCTAGCAAGCTAGGAAAAAATTATGACTTTTCTCTAGCTAAATCAAACGATGTGGCTAAAACCTCTACTGGAGTGGAGAAAAATATCGACAACATTGGTGCTTTGGGATTGTCAAACTTTACTAGTGATAAGAGTGCTCTCTACAATGCAGTTCTCAGTCACCTGGCCATCTCTACGGCCACCCTCTCTATGGCTACGAAATATGTTAAGTCCCAGTGGATCATCCTCTAGTAGGTTGTGAATGACCTTGGTGCTACCCATGTGTAGCTTAGTATTATCTTCAAGGATGTAGAGGAGGTCCGCACCACCCCTGATGGTAATTTATGGTGCAATACAGAATGTGGAGTCCCACATTGGGATGGGATCATCCCTTCTGTTCTACAGATCTTCCAATTTTTATCTTTTGGGTTTCTCACCATTTTTGACAGATTTTCTATGTTGGATGTTAATATTTATGTAATTAAGTTTCAATTTGGATGTACTAAGGTTTTTGAGTCCCTTCCAAAACCCTTACATTAATGTAAATATTCTTTACCGACCAATAAATAAGTTACTAGGATAATTATCATAAAAAATAGCACCAAATTGTGTTGTGATGCCACCATTCATGGAATTCACCTATGGAATAAAGAAAATAATAACATTGGCAAGTATGTTGTTTCAAATGATGAAACTACAAAGTGGATCTATCCCTAGCAAGCCACCAAAATCCACAATGCTAAAACTTAAAATTAGAAGAATAAGGTCACCCCTTTGTCCGAAAAAAGTTATTTCTTACAAATGCGAGAAGAATGAAAAAGAAGATAAGGAAGACAATATAATATATCCACTAGAGATAAGTTATGTCTAATATGACACATCATTATTATAGCCGAGTGGTTTAACCATGGGAGGGACAAATGGAAGGAACTTATCAGCTACCTTTTGAGATATTATAGCTTGGACTAATGATGAGGATGATGTTAAGTCCAAAATACAAGGCCAAGGTAAGAATATATCACCTACATGCATTGAAGAGTGCCTCATATATGGACTAAGGAAGAATTATGCTATTACAACACTTAGGAATTTCTATCTAAAAAATAAATAGTAGAAGGGAGGTGATACTAGATGTAATTCTTCCATATTCTAATGCAAAAAAAATGATAATGGTTATAGATTTCATGAATTAGGCCCCCTAAATGGTCATCACACCATTAGGAATCCTTATATTTTAAAATCCTATAGTGCTAGAGCTTCAATAATATTGGGAAATAATAGAAGAAATGTCAATGGCATATACAAGGGGCATAATTAAACCATCCATATTTATGGCTGTGACAAAATTCGTATATGTAATCAATGATTTATTTTATGAATTCCGTTGGACCTAACTTAGATGGAGTTCCTACTTACATTATCCTAATGACCATGTCTATTATAACAACAATTATGCTAAGCACTATAGTCATTACTCCCCTTATAACTATAGTGCTAGCATCTATTACATTAGCTACTATACCAATGGTTTCTATAAAATAGTGGTATCAATGCTAATATATTTAGTGTTATTATCCCTTTCACTAGTAGTTTTGATTCCTATAGCTTTGGAAGTAGTACTTTTGGTCATAATGACTTCAATGACAAGGGATTTGGTCTTAATGTATTCATTGAAAGTGTTCTCCATGACAAGATGTTTGATGTCAATATTATATACATGAATGTCTTCTATATGAGTATTATGTATATGGGAACTAGTCAATACCTAATTATAGAAACAATAACCATAGTGCCAAAAACTATTAATGGAGTGAGATCTTTAGCATGGGATATCTTATATCTAAAGCTAAATGGATGGCCATGGTACTCATATCTACAATAGTGGAAAAGGATCGCATAGACTATAATTGATCCTAACTAGGTAATAACAAGGGTAATGAATCAAGGATAAGTATATATTATATTAAACTTCACAAGAATGAACCTATCAAATAAAGCATATAAAAAATAATAAATGCAGGAGAGTGTACAATGAGACTTGCTTAAATAGGAAACATGATACAATCAGATGAAGAAATAGGATAGGAAATTTATATAATTTATCAAGGGGTTGAAATGAATCATTAAAATAGGGACTTATCCCCTTCTAGATGTGTATTTAGAGGAGGTATTGGTTACTATATTGATACTATGAATCCAAGAATACATGACCACATACTAGAAGATATAGATTAGGTAAATTAGGCCACACTTATAGTAGGCACACTGATTATTAAACTTGGTATTATGATACTTTAATATATGTAGCTAGGGTTCCAAGCATTGAGAATATATGGCCTAATAAGAATACTAAATTAGAAAATTGTTAGATAATGACTTGTAGAAATTATAACCACCATTCAAAAAGAAGCGAATTCATTACCCCTACATAATGTAAGATCTAAGAATATATTAGCATATAAACAAATAAAGTAGATTAAATATTTACTAAATTATCTAAATGGGTCTAAGTATAGCATGATGAAATTCCTAAAATAGGTGCGTGGGTGATTAATTACATATAATGAGCATGCCCTGTCTTGATGTTTATAGATCCAAGCATTATGAACACAAAAAATAAAATAAAGGCTAAGTGGTTGAAATATGATATATGTTATCCAAATTTTAAATATATCAACCTTAGATCTAGATTTACCATTAAATACCCCTTTTTATAACTATTAAAACTACTTGGCATATTTAAACTTTATCATCCATTAAAATGAAGATTCAACACATATTTCCATTTCCAAGATAGGGATATGTATTTTGAGGTTGGATCAAGATGATTCAACAAGGAATTTTGGATGGAATGTTAGTAAGGGTATAAGTAAATTGACAAACCCTCTAGTTAAAGTAACTAGCATTAGGGTTAGTACATAGAAACTATAGTAGTTATACTTGCTAAGTAGTTATATTTCCTCTAAGGTGAAGAACATAAGCTTATACTAAGAGGGGGGTGAATAGTATAAGATAAAACTTTTCTCTTTTATTTCCAAAGCAATAACTTCAAATAATATCAATGCAATAATTAAACAATGCAAAAATCACCCCACACATAAGAGACAAATTTTATGTGGAAATCCCCTTGGTAGAAAACCATGGAAAAATATTGCTTATATATTTCTTCAATAAATTTCATGGGCACTAACCCACAGGAGACACCAATCCCCTATTACAATGTTCATGGGCACCAACCCATAGGAGACACAATCCTCTCTGCTCAAATTCATGGATACTAATCTACAGGATAACCAATCCCCTCTGCTCAAGTTTATGGACACCAATCCATAGGAGACACCAATCCCCTCTGCTCAAGTTCATGGACACCAATTTAGAGGAGAAATCAATCCCCTTGCTCAACTTCTGCTCCAAAAACTACTCATATCTGCTCCCAAAACCTGTTCATAACACTACTCAAATCTGCTCCAAAATATTGCTCAAACCTATTCCAAAACCTGCTCACAACATTTCTTAAATATGTTCTGCTCATCTACTCTCAAACCAATCATAAAAAAATCACAAATATGCTCTACTCATCTACTCTCAAACAAATTATAAACAATTCATAAATATGCTCTGCTCATCTACTCTCAAACCAATCATAAACAATTCACAAATATGCTATATAATTTTTTATTTTGCTTCTATATCATAAACTTCAAATAAAATCAAAAAACTTAATATCCATTATTACTCCTAATAATTGCAAAATAAAATTTTATAAAATTACACCTTATAAATACTTACCATCATTAAAATTTACTTACATACCTCTTAATATTGCACGCATTTTTTTTCTAGCTCCAATCATTTTAATCTTCAAAAATCATTGAATAAAAACTCAATGTGCTACCAAGGATATTCGAACCTCTGACTTGCAACAACGTAGTGTCCTCAACACTGGTTGACAACCAATTGGGCTAGCCCAATGGTTGGGAGTTAAAAGGCAAGATGGTGTATTTGAATGTTATGCTTCCTCACTGCATGTCTTTCATTGACCAGTTTGTTGCCTTCCTTGCTTCTTTTTCAATGCTAGACCAATGCACCTTTCAGACTTGACAAGGCTTCAAATCTCCATTGTGGACAATGATGTCTCTCCTAATTCGCTTGACTCTTACACCAAATGGCAGCGTTTGTAATGGCTAGCATGTGCAACCTCCTTATTTGTAACTGTTATGAGCCATCCCAAGACTTTACCAACAAAGCTCTAAAATTATGCCCAAGTGCTTTGCTTGAATGTTTATCCTTCCTCAATCTTCAACTATGCTATGGCTACTAAAACTACCATCTTCACTTTCTGGGAAACCACATCATATCCACATGCTGAAAGCATTGGACTTCACAAATTTTTCTACTGCAATGATGCCCAATTGTCTTGGTAAAAATTTGCTCTTCTTCAATGAATGATTTTACCTTCATTCTTTGCTTCCCCTAACAAGCTAATATCCCTTACTGAAATTCCAAACTGCTTATGCTTACTAAAATTCTTCCCCTTTGACATCAATGGCAAAGGCTCCTTGGGGCTTGAAATATAAGACACTTAACAATGTCCCCCTTCCTACCTACTCTTCTTGAGACTTCAATGATGATATGGGAGTGAAATTACTCCTAAATTTCCTTTGAGATACTCAAAAGTCTCCTTTGGAAGTGGCTTGGTAAATATGTCAGCAATATGTTCCTTTGTAGCAACGTATTCCAACTTAACTTGTTGATCAGTCACTTGCTCTCTCAAAAAATAATATTTGATTAAAATGTGCTTGGTTCTTGAATGCATCACCTATTAGAATAAATAATTATTCTCTTAAAATCTAATAGGATAGACTTACTTGAGTTACCACTCATCCATGAGTCAGGTGAACTCTCAGTTTAGACTAGTTCATATTTCATGAGTTTTTGTAATCCAACGACTCTCAATGATCAATTTTGCTATTTATACAAAGTTGATCCATTGAATAAATCAATCAGTTCTACTCTTCTCTTCATAATTCTTGTAATGCTTTGCATGTCTATTCATGGGAATTTCTAACATGGTACCAGAGCAGGATAGATTTTTCTAGCATTCTCTCTTGAAGTTTCTAGGAGCTGGTTCATTATATCTTTTGTAGACTTCTCACTGAATTTTGTTCAAGTCTACAATTTTTTTTTCATATAGTTACTTCTAACTATATTTTTTTAAATATATGTAAAAGGATTTCTACTTAATGTTTTTTGTCTTCTTCAAGATCTAAAAAATTAAAAATAGGGAATTTCACTACTGTTTTAGAAGTGACTATTTTTTTTTTGGCCATATTGTTATAGCAATCTTTGCCTAAAATTAATTTTTTTAACCTATTTTTTTCTGCAATATTTCAGAAAATCCTCAAGTATTTTTTGTAGCCTAGGCACCCCAATAATTATGTCTCCTCCTTCTAATCATATTGGAGACTATGGGCGTGTCACTTTTTCTCATTGAGACTCCGATCCAATGCTGCCTTAATTGTCTTGAAGACTACCACCGAGATTGAGACATTCATCAACATCATCTCATTAAAGTTTTGTGAGGAGTTTCCAAAGCACATCGAACTGTGTGAAGATACCTGTAGTCTTATGCATCGAATTTCAGCCGCTCTCTCTTCCCATTGTGCGAGCACGTTCCTCGATGACCTCATGCTATCTTTGCGCACTATTTCATTGATTAACTTAAATAATTGGTGAGTTTAAGAAAGTGTTAGAGTGAAATAATCCAACTATAGTACATTTGTGACAAACTACAATGACCTAACGATAAACATTGGCAAGTTTAAGCACATGTTGAAGTGTTGAGTTCCACCTGTAGTGCATTCGTGATGATCAAACATGTGTTAAAATGTAGGGTTCCACCTATAGTGAAATACTATAGTGACCTAATAGCTATTATAATGGTCAAAATATATCACCAAGCACATTCAAGACACTCATCCTTATAAATAGGATAAAATATTTATTTCTCTCATTCATCTATGTATCTCACGCTCTCCAAATTTTACCGCTATTTCCTATGTTCGTCTTGTGAAAGGTTTGAAGCATCAAAGTTTGTACTTCAATGTAGAGAGTAAGCATTGAGGAAAAAAATACATAAATATATGTTACCCACCCTTTCTTGTTTCCTTGTTAAATGTGCAAGCTTTGAGCTCACATGACGTCACATCGAAAAAGCAACCATTGGGCTTTCCTTTTTTTTGTTTTTGTTTATTAAATGTGTAGGCTTTGACGATTGACATCTCGAAGAATGATATTTTCCTTTTTCTACCTATCTCATTGGACACTCATGGTGTGCATGCTTCTTGTGTTCTAAAAAAAAATGCTACCTACGTTCTCACCATGACTCTTCCTATGTTCCCATAAAGACAACGATAGTCGACAAGGCTACCTACAAATCCAAAGGACACTGCCAGTCATAGGCTACCTGGTTTTTTCATCAAAGTGAAAATAGATAACACTGTTTTCATCTTCAACAAAAAAAATATTTCCATTTGGTTTTATTGAAATCAATATTTATAACTTTTTTTGCATGTTGTACTTCAACAACATTGAGCCCCTCTCACTATCTCTCTACCAACTGTATAAAGGTAAATCAAGTGATGGACCTCATTGTATAACATAAATAAAATTTTGAGGGGGATTTTTTTTGTGTTGATTACACCTGCTTGTTGCCTTTGGAGCCTCATAGCTACATTTCCTTTATGAATATTTCTGCTTTAGAGAAATAATTGCTACTAGGTTATGAAGGTGATTCTTCCAAAAAGCACTTGGTGTTTTAATGCTTAATAAATCTTACTTAAGACATCTACTAAGATAATCAAATACACACTCAAGATTCCTCCTTCAAACACACTTATTGAAAGCATCACCTTAAATTGAAATCTCTCAAAAGCAATCATCTCTTTCAAACAATGCCTATGTTCCACGTACCACTCTCCTCATTTACCAATAGTTTCCCTCACGTAAGGGCGGGTAATTGAGACTTTTTGGTATAAAGGTCTGGCAGGTTTGTCTTGTTCACATAGCCAATATTCCATGTATTGAGATCTTCATATACTTATAGTTTCCCTCACGTAAGGGTGGGTATTTGAAAATTTCGGTATAAAGGTCAGGCTTCTGCTGCTTCAAGAATATTATTTTGTTGGTTTTCTATACCAACCAATTCTAAGTGAAAAGGGGGGTTCATAATTCTTGCAATTAAAGAGGGAATATTGGTTCACTGCAGTATTTCTTGTCAAAATGAATACAATTGACCCACTCACCCCTCATAACTATCACACATGGAAACCAAAAATATTAAATCTCATTTCTCAAAAAGGGCTCACACACTTGCTAGAAGAAGAGTAGCCTGAATTTGAAAAAGAATATGAAATATTTGTTCATAAAGGGAAGATGTATGAAAAAATGGGTATTATAAGCTCAAATGTAAATGAAATCTTATGGTTTCACATTTTAGAATGTAAAAATCCATTTGAGATTTGGCAAAAACTAAAGAACTTGTTTGGTAAAATAGATCAAATAAGGTCAATGTAGTTAGAGGAAGAGTTAACAACATTATCTCCTAAAGAATTCAGCAATATTGTTGACTTTCTCACCAAATTTAAAGAAGTCCTCACACAAATAAAAGGTAGTGGCAAGAATGAAATAGAAGAAGTATGCATCTATCTAATTATTTCTAAATTAAATGGTGTATTTCAAATTTTTGCAACCACTTTTTGTCTACAAAAGATGCTCTTGGTGCAGGTTTTAAAATGCCCTCTTTAGAAGAATTTTGTGATAGGATAACTAGAGAGGAAACAAAACTTGCTAAGTATGAGATCTCTCCCTCTTCCTCAAAAGACTTAGTAGCATCCACTTCTACTAAAGAAAAATTCACAAAGAGAGAAAGAAGTCCCATAAATTGTACACACTACAAAAAGAATGGTCATTTTGTGAACAAATGTTGGAAACGACTACAACAACTAGAGGTAGAAATGAAGGGTCACAAGATAGACACTAATAAGTAGATAGGAAAAGCCTTAAATTTTCAAGGTAGAGCTATAAAAACTTCATCAAAATACTGGGTTCTAGATTCACGAGCAACTCATCACATGACCTCCTCAGATAAGTCACTCACTTCAATCTCCTCAAGTTCAACATGTAGCATAGAAGTTGGTGACTCATCCTTTATCCTAGTCAAAGGAAAATGTGACATATCCATTGATGGTGGTTATATCAATAATGTTCTCTATGTCCCAAACATAGCTACAAATATCCTCTCCATCTACCAGATTTGTACTTCTATAAAAGGTAAAATAGTTCTCTTCTCACAAACAGGAGTTGAGATAAGAGACTTTCAAGAACCAAACTCTCTCATAGCCAAAGGAGATATTGATCACAACACTCACCTATTTCACATCAAGGGATTCAAAAATTTAGAAGGGGCCTCTTGTTTTGTTGCACATAGAGATCTTGAAAGAAAAATTTGGCATGAAATATTTGGACATCTCAGTTATAACTACCTAAAGGAATTGAACACCCATGAAATGGTAACAGGGTTGCCAAAATTCTCTTCTATTGATGGAGTATGTCCTGGATGTGCTCTTGGAAAGCAACATCAAGATCCTTTCCACCCAAGTGGTTCTCAAAAATCCTCATCCCCTCTAGAGTTAATCCATAGTGACTTGATGGTCTTCCCAGAGACTTATTTCAAAGGAGCAAAATATGTTTTAACCTTCATTGATGATTTTTATAGAAGAACTTGGGTCTACTTTCTAAAATACAAAAGTGATGTTCTATCCCACTTCAAAATCTTCAAGGCCTTAGTTGAAAATCAAGCCACTTGCAAAATCAAGCAAATTTGTACAGATAATGGGGGGAATACTTCAGTAATGAGTTCTCAAAATTTCTATCAAATCATGGCATAATTTATCAACATTTAGTCTCCCATAATCCATAGCAAAATGGCATTATAGAAAGAAAAATAGAGCTTTTAAATGAAATGGCAAATTGTATGCTCCACTCAAGATATCTTCCAATGGTTGTTTACGTTGAGGCAATTAACTGTGCAAACTATATTCAAAACCACACACCCCATAAAGCTCTTGGCCATTTGAATCCCAAGGAAGCATGGACTGGCTCAAAACCTGATGTCTCTTTCTTTAAAAATTTTGGGTGCACTGCTTGGGCACATATCCCAAAGAATAAAAAGAAGGCTCTAGATAAGAAAAGTAGACAACTCATCTTTATTGGTTATTGTGAGGAAATGAAAGCATGCAGGCTTCTTGATCCCACAACTCATGAGGTATTTTTTCATAGAAATGTTCAATTTGATGAAACATTCCCTAATAAATATCCCCAACCATCCTCTTCCAACATTATTTCTCTTGACCCATCTCCAATAATAGAGCCTCAATATAATGAAGATCCCATTTTGGAGACAAATGATCAAAATGACCAAAATGAGGATCCTATACTCCAAACTCCAACTCAAATCGCTACCACTCCAATTACTCCTTCCACAATGCCAAAATGGGCCCACACCATAGTTGAAGAAGCCACTCCTTACATCCAAAATCTTCCATCATCCAGATTAGGCAACACCATAGGATATGGTCTTATGTGTGAGTCCATCTCCATAGATCCTCAAACCTTCAAGGAAGCAACTGGAATAAAAGAATGGGATAATGCCATGGAGAATGAATTCTCTTCCTTAATAAAAAACAACACTTGGGAGTTAGTTCCTCTACCTAAGGGAAGGAAGTTAGTTTGTTGTAAATGGATTTATAGAACTAAGTATGGACCTGATGGAAAAATTGAAAAAACACAAAGCTCACTTGGTAGCTAAATATTTCTCACAAATTGAAGGCATTGATTATTCTGAAACCTTTGCACTAGTTGCCAAAATGGATTCTGTTAGGCTGGTACTTGCAATAGCTACTTCCCAAAAATGGCTTGTTTTTCAGATGGATGTTAAAAGTGCTTTCTTACATGGGGACTTAAAAGAGGAAATATTCATGGAACAACCTACTGGATTCACTCAAGACTCCTCCCTTGTTTGTAGACTAAGGAAATCTCTCTATGGCCTCAAACAAGCTCCTAGAGCTTGGTATAAAAAAATGGACTCCTTCCTTCTTTCCTCAAGTTTTTCTCATTGTGATTCTGATGCCATAGTCTACATTTGGAGAGATGAAGAGAAAATCACCTTACTTGTTCTCTATGTTGATGATCTACTACTCATTGGTAGTGACATCTCTCACATTCAGACTATCAAAGACTCTCTTTCTAAAAAAATTGAAATGGTTGATCTGGATTTAGCTTACTTGGAATTCAAATAAATCAAATAGATGCAAGAATTTCATTATGTCAATAGAAATACACTATAGACCTTCTTCAATGGTATAAAATAACTTATTGTAAACCCTCTTCTACACCTTTTTAGTTTGGATTCACTCTAAATACTTCCTTCACAAGTCCTCTATGTGATGCTCATTTATACCACCAGCTTATAGGGAGTCTATTATACCTCACTCATACTCACCCAGATATTTCATATGTTATTGGCTTGATATCTAGATTCTCACATCAACCTCATTTCAGCCATTGGCAAGTAGCAAAAATAATCCTACGCTACTTGCAAGGAACTACTCAATTTGGGCTCTTATATGGAGGAAAATCCATGGATATCATTGGTTACATAGATTCTGATTGGGAAGGTTTAGTAGAAGACATATGTTCAACTTCTGGCTATGTCTTTTATCTTGGTTCTTCATCAATTGCTTGGTCATACATTAAATAACAAGCAGTAGCACTATCATCTACAAAGCCAGAATATAGGGTAGCAATTTTAACAAGTCAGGAAGCTCTTTGGCTTCGTCAGATACTAAGAGAATTTGGTTTTTTCCATGACAAACCTATTACTCTTTGGTGTGATAATCAGAGCACAATTCATATTGCCCGCAATCCAGTTGAGCATCAGCGTACCAAGCACATTGAAATTCACATGCACTTAATTCGACAACATATCTAGAGAAGGGATATACACTTGGACTATATTCCCATAGAAAATCAAATTGTAGATATCTTCACCAAATTCTTTCCTTCTCTGCATTACATTCAGTTGTGAGAGAAACTTTGGGTAAGGCAAATTTATTAGAAGGTACAAAAGAGGTTTTCACCTCTCCTTTCTTCTTATTGTTTCTTTTCTTTGGAAGATGGTTTTTCCCATGTGGTCTTTTTTATCATCTCTCCTATATGAAATAACATTGTACATGAGTACCTCATTAGGCCCAGTTGATGGGACTTATTTCTTTTTTGTTCAATGAGGACAATCTTCGCCATCCGAATACATGTCTCTTCTTTTTTTGATAGATGGTTTTTCCCATGTGGTTTTTTACCATCTCTTCAATAAGAATTATTGTACATGAGCACCTCATCAGGCCTAGTTGTCGGGACTCATTTCTTTTTTGTTCCAAGAGGACAATCTTCACCATCCAAAGACATGCCTCTTCTTTTTTTTGATAGATGATTTTTTACCATGTGGTTTTTTTACCATCTCTTCAATAAGAATCATTGTACATGAGTACCTCATCAGGCCCTGTTTCTAGGACTCATTTGTTACATTCACCCCTAGTATCACTTAAGGGGGGGTGTTAGAATAAATAATTATTCTCTTAAGCTCTACTAGGATAGACTTACTTGAGTTACCACTCATCCATGAGTCAGGTGAACTCTCAGTTTAGACTAGTTCAAATTTCATGAGTTTTTGTAATCCAACAACTCTCAATGATCATCTTTTCTATCTATACAAAGTTGGTCCATGGAATAAATCAATCAGTTCTACTCTTCTCTTCATAGTTCTTGTAATGCTTTGCATGTCTATTCATGGGAATTTCTAACATCACCAGATTATTTGAAAAATTGATGGCACTTGTATTATCACAAAGTATGAATATAGGATGATCATGCTCTATTTTGAAATTACTTAAATTTTATTTCATCTATAAAACCTGTGTGCAACAAGCAACTGCTGCAATGTACTTCTCCTCTGTAGTAGATAAGGATATTGGTGCTTGTTTTTTAATTAGCCAAGAGACCAAACAATCTCCAAGAAAAAGTGTTCCTCTACTTGTGTGTTTCTTGTCATCAAAACTGCCTGCCCAATCCACATTTGTATATGCAGTGAGAGTAAAATTATTGCATCTAGGATACCATAGTAAAAAATCCATAGTTCCTTTTAAATACTTGAAGATTCTCTTTACTTCTTGTACATGTTTTTCCTTTGGTGTAGCTTGAAATATTACCACCAATCCAACTACCTACATTATATCTGGCCTTGTAGCTATGACATATAGTAAACTTCCAATCATGGATCTATATAATGTTTGATTTGCATCAGGAGATATCATATTTACTTAACTTACATCCTATAATCATGGGGTACTCACAGGATTGCAATCCTCCATCCTAATTGTTTTCAATATTTATTTTACATACTTGGTTTGAGAGAGAAATATACCTTAATTTGACTATGAAATTTGAAAACCAAGAAAGAAGGATAGCTCACCAAGCATTGACATATCAAATTAACTTTGCATGCATTTTGCAAAATTTTGACACATCTTGTCGTTACTACCTCCAAAAATTATGTCATCCACATAAACCACTACAATTAACAAGTCATTTCCTTCATTATTGATGTACAGGTTGTTATTAGCTATACCTTTTCTGAAACCCTGTTCTTGGAGATATTTATCCAACCTTGAGTACCAAGCCCTAGGGACTTGATTTAGTCCATAGAGATCTTTATTCCATTTTGCATACATATTTTAGCTTATATGTCAGGCTGATATCATTTGGTTGCTCAATGTAGACATCTTCCTCTACGTAACCATTAAGAAATACTTATTTTACATCTATTTGGTACATTTTGAAGTTTCTAAAACTTGAGAAGACCAAGAACATTCTTATGGCCTCAAGACGAGCAATAATATCAAATGTCTCTTCAAAATCAATTTCCTCAACTTGTGCATAGCCTTTGAACACAAGTCTTGCTTTGTTTCTGACAACCTGACCATATTCATTCAACTTATTTATGTAGACCCATTTGGTGCCAATTACATTCTTGTATTTTGAATGTGGGATAAGTTCCCAAGTCTCACTCTTCTCTATTTGGTCTAACTCTTATTCCATTGCCTTAATCCAATATTTATCTTCACTTACTTCATTGAAATTATTGGGCTCAATTTTACATAGTAGAGAAAGATTTGCATGTTCATTTGTTCCTATTATCTTCCTCCTTGTTTGTCTCTCATCTAGATTCCCAATAATCAGATGTTTTGGATGGTTCTTTTGCACATACCTAGATGGTGTCTTAGGTGGTACCTTTCTTGAGATTGTCTCATCTTCTTCAGTTTCTTCACCTTTCTTCTTGTTTGCAACTTTTTCCTTCTTGATACACAATCTCTTGAGTTGGTTCTCTTAGATCTATTTCTTCATTAAATCTCACATTTGCACTTTCCACAATTGTATGTGATATTTTATTGTAGCATCTATAGACTTTGCTCTTAGTGTATTATCCAAGAAAGATACCCTCATCACACCTGGAATCAAACTTGTCTAGATTTTTCTCTTCTCGTCTAATGTAGCATTTGCTTCCAAAATTTTTGAAGTACTTCATAGTAGTTGGTCTTCCCTTCCAAAGCTCATATGGGTTTTTGTGGTGATTTACTCTTACTTGATCTCTATTGATGATATAAAAAACTGTATGAATTACCCCTATCCAAAAAGCATCAAAAATATTACTCATTAGCATAGCCTTGGCCATACCTTGAACAATTATGTTCTTCCTTTCAACTACACCATTCTATTGTGGAGTTATTACTGCTGAGTATTATCTTTTAATTCCATGATGTTCACAAAAATCTAAAAATTTATTTGAGGTGAATTCACCTCCTCTATCTGATCTTAGAAACTTTATCTTTTTATATGATTAATTTTCTACAAGTGCCTTGAATGCCTTGAATTTTCAAATGCTTTTGATTTTTCTTTTAACAATGTTACCCACATCATTCTGGAAAAATCATTAATAAATAACATGAAATAATTTTCATCTTGTAAACACTTTGTCCTTGTAGGGCCACATAGATTGGTGTGAACTAGCTCCAAAGGCTTGGATGAAGAATACTCCTTAGTTTTAAAACTTGATCTTGTTTGCTTACCATGTTGGCATTGTACATAAATTGTGTTTGGAGGTTTTGCTATCATGGAAAAATCTATGACTGTCAGTTTGTGCTTATTTTCACTATGTTTTCAAATTTTAGGTGACCCATTTTCCTATGCCATAACCAGCTCTCATCCTATTATGATAAAAAACATTTTTCTCCCTTAATTTTGCTCAACATGTAGAGATTGTTTGCAATTCTACTAGCATCTACAATAAGCTTTCCTATCTTGTATTTCGTGATCTTACATCCATATGGGTGAAATGTAAGTGTGTACCCTTAATCACATAGTTGACTTACACTTAGAATATTGTGCTTCAATCCTTCAACATATAACACATTTTCTGTCCTTGATCTTCCATTATCCAAGCTCAAGGTCCCTTTTCTAATAATTTTTGCAAAAGCATTATCACCTATAGACACAAAAATCTAGCCACTTGTCCTCCACCCATGCTTTCCTGCCATTTCCACCACAAAAACATAGTCATT